>OX940790.1:22984951-23514833 GCA_954870985.1 Trifolium fragiferum | reverse complement strand
GATTTATCACTAAAATAGTTGACTTTGCACGAGTTGTTTGTAGATTTCTTTCCACATACTCAATGAACACATGATCACTTCTATAATCGAGTTGTTCGTAGATCTCTTTCCACATACTCAATGAACACATGATCACTTCTATAAATCGTGTGAAAGATGTAGGCTCCGTTTGGTACAACGGAAATAAAATTGGAGGAAAGAAAATTACACAAATCAATGCATGAGCTTGGATCAACCTTAGTCTAAATTCATGGATTGATTTGTGTAATTTTCTTTCCTTCCACTTTCTTTACATCATACCAAACAGACTAGTAGTCTTCTCCCAATCTTTATTATTGGGAATGTAAGATCAAGACGCATAGAACATCATGAAGAATGCATTTGTATAAATCATAGACTCGATGACCCAAAATAAAAGCGCTTATAAAATTAAAGATCGGTTCATTTCTAGTTATTTTAAATGAGTCATATTAAGGAACTTAAAATAGAAAATATTATGTTGAAAATTGAACTTTTAAAACTTTCAAAAGTGGTTTATACAATTTTTAATAAAATATTATTATATTAAATTTCTTAACAAATGTATGTATTTTTCATTTCAAATTAATAAGACAAATCAATTTCACTTATTACAATTAAATAATTTCATGGCTTGAATTTCCATTAGTGTGTCACATCATGACCTTTTGAGCTTGTAGGAGTATCAAAGAAGCACATGGGTGGGGTTGATTGTTAATGCTATCCAACAGCCACGTACGCCAAAACGACCTAGTAAGTTGGCCTTCAACTGCTGCCATCCACCTCTTTTACTAACAAAATGATAATATGGATGCAGCAAATAACTTTGGATACCTACCAGCTCAGCTCCCCCTTCCCACAAATAGCTTTGGATACCTAACTTCCCTCTCGGATAAAAAGGTAAAAACAAAAAGTATGATGCATGACCACCATGCATGCATATCGATTGTTGAGTCTCCAAAGCAAAAGAGGTGCATTGGCTCATTAGACCATGTATAATGGCAAAATACATTCAATATTCTCAACATTCACTTTTTACACTCCACATCATCTTCTCTCTCTTCCACTTAATCATTCAACACCCCATTCAATTTTTACCCTCTCCAATAGTTTTTTCATTCAACACCCTACCCCACCACCTTCTCTACCCCACCACTTTTTATTTCATATTCTTATTTAAATTTAAATTTTTGTTTTTTATGATTAAATAAAATTATAATTATCGATTAAAATTAAATTAAAATAATAAACACTCAACAAAAAATTTTTAAATATTTTTTTATTTTATTCTTAATTTAAAATGCAATACATCACACAAATAACGTAATTAATACGATACAAATTAACTTAAAATGCAATACAACACACAAGTAACATAATTAATACGATGCAAATTAACTTAAAATGCAAAACAACACACAAACATAATTAATACGAAACAAATCATCTTCAATTCGGATACATTCCAAACTTTGTCCATATGTGTTTCACTAGATCTGCTTGCAATTCGTGATGAACTTTTTGATCACGGAGCTCGGACCTAGCACGCACATGATTTGCAAAAGCGGGTAATACCTCTGTTGAATATGGTTGCGGTGCACTAGATCCACTTTCCTCAGACTGCTCAAAATCGGTCCAACGTTGAGAATATGAATCTCGTTCATCCTCAACAATCATATTATGTAATATGATGCAAGACCTCATGATGATACTCAAATCAGCTATGTCCCACAAGCGAGCTGGTTCACGGATGATTTTAAATCGAGCTTGAAGCACTCCAAATGCACGTTCGATGTCCTTCCGACATCCCTCCTGATATTTTGCAAATAACTTATCGGGTTCACTTTGAGGAAGTCTAATTGATTTGACGAAAGTTGGATAAGAAGGGTAGATACCATCAGCTAGATAGTATGTCATATCATAGGGACGTTGATTCACATAGAAATTCACACTTGGAGTCATCAAAAACAGGTGAACGGTCTAGAACGTTTATGTCGTTCAACGTTCCTGGACATCCAAAAAAGGCATGCCAGATCCATAGATCATGAGTTGCAACTGCTTCAAGAATAACTGTGGTGGTTCCCTTATCCCCCCTAGTAAATTGACCTTCCCATGCTTTATGACAATTTTTCCACTCCCAGTGCATGCAGTCAATACTCCCAATCATCCCCGGGAACCCACGTAGTTCACTAACATGTAGTATTTTTTCCAGGTCATCTTGGGTTGGTGCTCTGAGATACACTTGCTCATATAATCGTATGATTCCTTTACAGAATCTACGTAAGCACTCTAATGCTGTAGTACTTCCAATTTTGATGTACTCATCGACCGCATCTGCTGCCATACCGTATGCTAACATTCGCATTGCTGTGGTACATTTTGCTAAAGGTGATATACCTTCTTTGTTGGTAGCATCAACTCGCTGGGTGAAGTAGTTATCACTACTTGAAAGGTCTTCAATGATTCGAAGGAAAAGATGTTTCTGCATGCGGTACCGACGACGAAACATTGCATCGTCATATGTAGGCTCATTGGCGAAGTAGTCGTCAATTAGTCTTTGGTTTGCAGCTGTATGATCTCTATTGAGATATTTTCTACTACGACATGCACCATCTTCCAATATTTTCTTTCGACGTTCTCTAAATCGGTTGCGTACATAAACGTCTTCAACTTCACGATTTTTAGCGTAGGCTGCGACATCAAAATCATCATCTGATGAATCCATTGTTTGTGTTATTGGAAGTATATTGGATGAGATTTAGGATATTGGAAGTAGATTGGATGAGATTTGGAATATTGATACATAAATGGATGAGTCCCTATATATAGATTCAATTTGGTCCACTGACGGATTTGAAATAATTATGGTATAGAGTTAATTATCAGATAAAGATTGAGTGGTGGACTAAATAATTAAAGCAAGTTGGGTGGTGGACACAATAACTAAAGCAAGTTGGGTGGTTGACACAATTATTAAAGCGCAACACTGACATATTCGAATTGGGTGGTGGACAGCTTGCGGATTTCAAATAAGTATTATATAGAGTTAATTATCAGATAAGAATTGGACACAATAATCAAAACAAACATGTAGCAAAGACTGCACTGATTTATTCAATCACAATAATTCAAGCAAACACTACAGACAAATACTTAAAGCAAATAGTAGACTGACATATTCAACACAATAATTAATGGAAACACTACATGCAAATACTTGATTGAAATTAATTAGGAAACAGTTCTTGGGTCAACGAGTCCAACATGGCTTTCTTCCGGTCATCCAGATTCTCATCTGAAGTTAACTTCAGATACAAATCCATTTTCTTAAGTTTGTTTTTCTCTTTCAATGTCTTGTTTTTCTCTTCTTGATTGGAAGCTATCCTTGCCAAATGTTCCACCTCTTTTTCCCTCATTATTCTGTAATCATCCCAATCTTTGTCCACCACCTCCATGGCAGATTTCTTTTTACCCTTCTTTTTGGCTGCCTCCCTACCTATAGGACGAACACTAGATCCTACAGAGTTTGAGCCAGAAGCATCATCGTGAGATCTCTTAGATCCACTACTTCTCGAGCCAATAGTTCCTCCTACTTGACTTGAATAACGCGGTTGATCACGGAGAGCATGCCATTCTTCCATTAAGGTGAATTGAATATTCTTCCCACAGGCGTATAACTCCTGCGCTTTTGCCAAAACATCATTCTCCGACCAACCGCTTGCTTTCAAACGGTTAGCGTTATCATAAGCGCCAATCCATTTATTCAATATTTTGTTCATATAATTATAACGGTTTCGGCATGCAATTGCATCACGCGGAGGAACAAATGAGCAATGGTCATTACAGTACTCAGCAATTTTGCCCCAATATGCTTCACTTTTTTGGTTTCTTCCGACAATACTGTCTGTGCTAAATTTTATCCACCCACTAATTAACACCAAATTGTGTTCAGTGTTCCATGGTTGTTCCTTCTTTTTCTTGCTCTTAGGTGTTGAATCATCTGAATTAGGAGTGACCTGATTAGCAAATGTCGTGCCATCTAAATTAAATTGCGTTGAAAATTCGGGAATTTCAGAAGCATCACCACTAGAAACATTTGCATTCACCATTGGCATATGACCATTAAACGGGAGTGTTTGAGATGGATTTGGCAGCATAGATCCATAATATGGATGAAAGCTTGGAACAGATGATGATTGGTTGAAATTTGGTGCATAACCAAAATTATGAAAGTTTTGAGGATGTTGGTTGGAAAATTGATTTGGATTTGGATAATTGTTGGAATTTTGATAACTGTTAGGATTTGGATAATTGTTGGGATTTTGATAGCCAAATGAAAAATTAGAAGAATTTTGAGTGTTGAAATTATTATTGGGATCCATTTCACACAAAAAAAAAGGACTAAAACTTCAAATTAAACACTAATTGAAAGATAAACAAGATTAAGATAGTGAAAAACTTGGTTTTTTTTTTCTGTGTCCAAATCAAATGAACCAAGTCTCTATTTATAGAGAAAAAAAATTACGAATTTTGGTGAAAAAAGAAAAAAAATAAAAATTAATTTGCATTGAAATAATTGAGTTTAAAGATAAGATGAGGTAAAAATCCGGGCAGCCAATCAGAAGCTGCCACCTGCCCCCACCAGTTTCTCTCTCCGCGCCCCCCTGCTCCTCACACTCCCTGTCCGCGCGTGGCTTACACGCGCCTGGGAGGACGAATGCCAATTCCCCACGTGTCCCCCTCCGCAGCAAACTCAACATGTTTACTCAATTCAACTTCTCTTTAAATTCAACAGCATACTCCAATGGTTCAACACCCATTCAACAACCAGTCAACACCCATTAAACACCCTCATTGCACTTGGTCTTACAAGATTAAAAGTGTACATAAAATTAGACAAAGAATTGTTTTATTTAACTACTATTTGAGTATCAATCTAAACTAGTATATATAAATGATTTTATTTTAAATTAAGCATAATAATCACTTTAAGACTTTAAGTCAGATCATTTAATTAATTAGATTAATTTGTTTTTCTTGAAAAATGACTTGGAAACATAAAGACTAATTTCTGCATTTGGAATATGATTATTATATGTAAACTAAATATTCAAAGATAAAATATCGAACACTCCACGTATTCATTTTTAAGATAAATTTTTTAACTATTATAAAATATTTGACAAAATAAAAATTGTATTTATCTTTTATATTCCTTGAAAGTTTGTGTTAGAATAATATTTTAATAGTATTATAAGTTTAGCTTAATTGACAGGACATCACATTATACATGAAGAAAATTGAGGTTCGAAATCCGATAATCCATACTTATATCCACTTTAATAATGAAATTTCTAACCACTAACAACTTGACCAAAAATAAAATAATATTTTAATATGTAAAATGTTATTTATTACGATTTTTTTTTTGTAAATAGAAGAATCCTATGAAACAACTTTTAACACTTACAAATAGGGGTGCTTAAATCCAATAGAATATAAATAAAAACCGCAAACCGATCTAAAAAAACCAAAAATCGCAAAAAACCGAATATTTTTGGATGCGTTTGGATATCCCTTTGGTGAAAACCGTTGGATCGGATCAAATTTCGGATTGATTTTTCTAAACCGAACTAAACCGCATGTATATATTTTAATATGGATAAATAAGTCTTTCCCCTGCAATATAGGCGAGATTTGCAATAGCCTCTATAAAAAATTTCTTAAGGATTCCCCTTTGCAATTTTTTTTATTTGCCTTTGCCCCTTATGTGCACACCATGGTAGCTGACTGGGAAGAATCTCCACGTGACATGTCCACGTGAAATTTTTCTCATTTTAAAATTATAACGCCACTTCAACTGACACGTCATTTAAAATGCCATGTCATTCTAAATCACAATTTTTCTTTTCTTAATAATAATAAAACATATAATTTATATTTTGAAATTAAATAAAAAAATAAATTAAAAAACAGGAGTGAAGAAGAAACAACATCTTCATCTCACTCGTTATCATCATCATCATCATCATCGTCACCTCCATTTCATCTCTATCTTCTTCCTAAAACTCTTCTTTATCTTCACCAAATTAACAACAACATGAATATAAAAAAAATTGGGATCTAACAACAAAAACAACAAGTTCACTAACCCATAACCTTTCTAATCACTTTCTAACAACAATTTCACTAACAATAACAACAATTTCATCCAAAGTTTGAACTTTTCTAATTCCAAATGCAGAACCCATAGACAATTTCATTCAAAGCTTGAACTTTTCTAATCCCTAAACCTAAAATCTTCATATTATTTGCCCACAACATGAGTTTACAATCTGCAATAAAAAAGCAACAATTGTTTGCTCACAACAATTCTTGAGTTTTGCAATTTCACCGAACAACAACACAAGAACAGCAACAATACACACATACACAAAATCCAGAAATTTCTTCTAATACAAAATTTCTTCATCAGATGCCCTTTTCACCGAACAACAACAACACAATGAAGTTCTCAATGAAGTTTTCTTGAAAATCACCGACAGCCATATGAATCCATGTTAAATGTTTCTAAATACTCACCTAAAAATACAAGATGGATGCATATAATAAATTTCTTCAGCAGAACTCTCAACATCACATCTAAAAACCAAAATTAAAAAAATCAAAAATCAAAACCTAGAAACATTAATAACATAATTGAAGAACTAGCAACAAAATCGGAACCTGTGAACATGTGCTTCCTTGCAAAGAGTGAGAACTTCCTTTCCGAACGGCAAATCGGAAAGAGTGCAGTGAAATTATACGTTTCTTCTTCAATTAAGCTTAGGGTTTAAAATTGGGATTTTTTGAAAACTGAGAAATTGTGGTGAGTTCTTGGTAAATTAAACCTTAAATTCGTGTTTAGGAGTAAGTTTAGAGCAATATTGATGCGAAACTTGTTTGTTGTGACGGCGTTTCGTCGTCGCCGGTTATATTCCGGCCGAGAAAGGAAGAATCCGACGGGAGAGAGATAGCTCGCGAGAGACAGAACATGAAGCATAGAGAGAGAGAGGTCGATCGGAAGAGAAAAAGAGCAAGCTAGCGACGACGGTGGCAAGCAACGGAGCCGCCGCCGCCGGTGAGTGAGGAAGAAAAAGTTTGAAAAACGCGTATCTGTTTCTTTCTTTATTTTCGTTTCCTTTTTTATTATTTATTTATTTGAGTGCCACGTGGCATTTCTACGGAAGTCATCAAGAAGTATTCAGATCAAGTGGATATGATTGAGTCTGACGTGGAGATTCTTCCCGGTCAGCTGCCATGGTGTTCATATAGGGGGCGAAGGCAAATAAAAAAAAGACAAAATTACACATTTGGTCTTTATCTTATTTTTTTGTAACATTTTGATCCTTTATTTTTCATTTGTAACATTTTGGTCCTTTATCTTGTCTTTTTGTAACACTTTGATCCTTTATCTTTTATTTGTAACACTTTGGTCCTTTAAAAAACATGAAAATATGAAAAAATTGATGAAGATGATGAACATTTTTATCAAAATTATGATTTTTATTTAATTTTAATGAAAAAGTATCTTAAAAAATAAAATTCATAATTTTTTTAATAAAAAAAAATGAAAAAAAGGATTTATATGTGAATGTTATAAAAGATAAAGGACTAAAGTGTTACAAATAAAAGATAAAGGACCAAAGTGTTACAAATTTATAAGATAAATGATCAAAATGTTACAAATAAAAGATAAAGTACCAAAATGTTACAAAAAAATAAGATAAATAACCAAATATGTAATTTTGCCTAAAAAAAAAATTGCAAGGGGGAATCCTTTAGTATGAATATATATTGCAGGGAAAAAACCTATTTACCCATATTTATTTATCTTTTTATTAGTACTAGTCGCTGGCCCGTGCATTGCACGGGTTCGACAAAATGACATGTTGATGCCAATCATGGTCGATGCCAATCATGATCGCGGCTTTCAATCAAGAATACGACAAAAGGCCATATAATCGACAAAAAGATGTTTTGGATCAAGATGGTCGTTATTTTCAATCAAGAATACGACAAAGACAATCATGGAATAGTATGAATTTTGATTGAATGGATCGATTATAAAGACAATTTCCAAATTATAACACTAATAAAAAATGTTTTAGAATACAAAAATTTAAATTCTTAAACCCACGAACCACTTTCTTAATGGATCTAGATTCTCGTGTATTACAAATAATGATGATAGCATTTATTTGTTGCGCGATGATGGGTCAGAAGAACATTCAAGCTCCAAGTCAAACAAACGAAGCCATCGCAAATCCATTCGATTTACACCAGTTAAAATAAAGCCAACATTCCTCTCAATTCCAATCTTGATAAATCATAACAAACTCGTAATAGCTCACGCAGTTTATATCATATACTTGATGAATTGACCATAGAAAATTAAATGAATCACCAAGAGACCATATGTAAGTTGCCCAGTTTTTCATGAGATGGATCACCGACAAAGAACATCTCTTAAGAAAACAACTTCCCCTTATGTCTAGATGACTGTAGAAAACATGAGTCAACAGAATTCTTGATTTTATTGATGCCCTTCATGAAAAAATATAAATAAACTCAATGAAGCTACAATGATACGTAAGCAATAGAAGGATTGAAATAAAAATACTCCATCTACCTTTATGGAAAAACACATTAGTTAAAGACACCAGCTTGACCAATCATATGTTTTGTCAAACCAACCAAATGTTCTTTGTATCTTTCTAAAGTTGTAGATGTCTCAAACACTCTTCCCGGTATGAAAGCAAGAAAAAAAAAACAAAACAAAGATCAACAAACAAAATAAGCATATAATTTTGTAAAAGATTAGATAGCAAAATAAGTAGCACTGGATTAAGAGTTGTGAAAGTCAACATTTTTTTTCCTAATTAAATCAACGGTATAAAGCATCAATCGTTATACAACATCTATGATGTTATCCAATCTCATTCCTTCTCCACCATAGAGATAAATTCTCGACAGAGGAAAGAGTGAGACTGGCTAACATCAAGGATGACTATATAAAGACTAATCAAAGCTATATGATGTTTCTACTGCATCTCCTAGAAAAAAGAGGAAGAAGGAAATTAAAAGTCGTTGTTTAATCCATGCACACCATGAGTAATAAGATAGGAAAACCAAACAATCTAAAAAATGGTTAGTTGCTCATGGTGTAGATAGATACCTTCATTAGTTCCATGGGTATTCAGGCCATACGATAATATGAACTTAAGCAGACTGAACCACTCAAGAGAATCCTCAATTTTATTGATGCTCCCCATGAAAAAATATAAAAAGATTCAAAGATATAGTGATATGTAAATAATAAGAGGGTTGTAATAAAAGAATTGGATCTACCTCTATGGAAAGACGCGATAGTCAAGGCTATTAGCTCGACCAATTTAACTTTGCATAGACTCAGCAAATTTCACTTTGTAGCTTTACAAAATCGAAGATGTCTCAAACAATCTTCCTACTACGTAAAACAAAAAGAAACCTAAATTAAGATCAATAAACCAAATAAGTATTTAATTTTAAAAATATTACTTAAAAGAATAAGTAATCTTCTTGGGATGTTTCTGATTCTCTGTAGCCTCTGAACACCTTCAGAATTCTGACCTTCAGAGTTTGCTTCAGAATTCTGAGCTTCAGAGTTGGCTTCAGAATTCTGACCTTCAGAATTGCCTTCAGAATTCTGAGCTTCAGAATTGGCTTCAGAATTCTGAGCTTCAGAATTGGCTTCAGAATTCTGAGCTTCAGAGTTGCCTTCAGAATTCTGAGCTTCAGAATTGGCTTCAGAATTCTGAGCTTCAGAGTTGGCTTCAGAATTCTGAGCTTCAGAGTTGCCTTCAGAATTCTGAGCATCAGAATTAGCTTCAGAATTCTGACCTTCAGAATTGCCTTCAGAATTCTGAGCCAAATTCCCAACAATACTCCTTTCATTACCATCCTTAACCGACGAAGCATTCTCGCAAAGAAAATGCATTAAATAGTTCAGAGCTGTGGAGTAAATGATTATGAAGAATAGGTAAAACTCCAAGAATATTTATTCCAATTTAACCCAAAAGAGTTCATAGAATGTAAATCGAATTATTTTATATGCATCCATGACATAAAAATCGATGAATCGGCGAAAATACCGACAACTGAAGAAGAGAGGATGAATGATGTCTAATGAGAATTGGATTAAATATTTTACATATTATTCATCGTCATTTTCGCCTAAAAATCTTAATTATGACTTGGTAATATTAGGATTAGACAGAGACACCAAAATATTGCTGACACAACCTGCAATCAAAACATAAACAGAAATCAAATACCTAAGGTTAGGATCAAAACATGCATGCAAATGTTAAATTGGGATCTGAAATTAATTGATGATAATCAAAACATGCATGTTTTATCATGAATAAGATTTCACAAATTTGTTGAAGTTACAGAAAACAAACCTGAAACTCCATCTGAATTCGTGGTTTCCATCTCAAAGTTGTCTCAATCTGTCAGGAAAATAGAAAATTGGGAAGATTGAAAAGTTTCAAAAATCTAATTAAAACTTGAAGAATAAAAATTTGGGGGTTAGGGTTGATGATTTTCAACCCAGATGAAGAAGAAGAAGATGGTGGTGGTGAAAGTTGAAATGGTGAGGGCAGAGAGAGAAGCACGAGGGAGAGAGAGAGAGAGAGGGTTACCGTGGTGTAGTGGTGGTGTGTGGTTCTCGGTGGCGTGCGGTGGTGTCGCGATGGTTTCGGCCGGACAGGGCGGCGGCGAAGGGTGGTTCTTCTGTTTGTGTTGTGTTGGTGAGAGAGAGTTAGAGTGAAACAGAGAATGGGAGAGCAATAATAAAAATAACCCAATGCAGACCAATGCATGTCTGCAGGTTTATTTTTCTGTGTTTTGTTTGTTTATTTATTTATTTACATGTGTCAATTAGGGTGAATGACACAATTGCTTACATCAGCAGGTAGGGTTTTTGAAAGATCATTAGGGTTAACCCTTAAGAGTCTTTACTATAATAGAAGATGAATATATATTGCATTAACCTATTTTTTGTTTATACTATTTGTTTGTTTAATTTAGTCTATTTTTTTATTTTTTAACATATTTCAAATATAATTGATAATTGTCATTTCAAAATATTAATTATTACTATATTACAATTATTTTATATCAAACTTAATATTTATTTCGCCAAAAAAGTCAAACCATTATTTTATACTTTTTATTGTAATATTAATATTTAATAAAAAAATTATAATTTATAGTTTGGATATCCAAAAATCGGTCCAAATTAAACCACATAAAATAGAATCGGATTGTTTTTATTTGTCATCCAAAACCAAATCAAACTGCAAATAAATTTATTTTTGGATCGGATGAGATTTTGCCTCAAAACCGATCCAAATCGAGCCGCGAGCACCTCTACTTACAAATGCGCAAGGATTTACTAATGTACAGTAGGGTGCAATAATAAAATGCGGTTGTGTATTGACCTCGTGAACACATGGAAATTAAACTACAGTTGTTCCGGTGAACATTTAAGGGGGGTGATAATTATATTGACAGTGAGAATGATATGAATAATCTCCAAAATGTCCCTTTACAATGAATTCGAGTTCCCTATTTATAGACTCAATGTCAAGATCTTTTGATCAAACAACCACCTTGCAGGTAGTGGAACACATGAGTGGTGGGTGGTTGCTTTAATGCTTAGTGGAGAACATGGGGTGATGTGTGGAGATGATGGGAAGATCATGGTGGGAGTGGGCTGTTACTTTCTCTCTCCACCGTGTCTTGGTGGTGATCATGGAGAGTTCTCTCTCTCTCTCTCTCTCTCTCTCTCTCTCTCTCTCTCTCTCTCTCTCTCTCTCTCTCTCTCTCCACCATGCCTTAGTGATGATCGTGGTAGCTCCTGTCCTTCCGGCGAGTTGACTAGTTCAGTGGGGCGACCTACCCGTTGTGCACGTCGCCTGCGTTCTAATTCTTCTCGCCAACAAATGATTTGAATCTCTTGGATCGTGTGTTGGGCCGCTTCGTTATTGGGCCCATATAATTTCGTCCAGTACACAGCCCCCCAAGCAAGAGGCTCAAAGAGGCGTAGTGGTGATAGTGGTAGGACGTGGGGAAATAGTCATCCCCTACTTCGTCTTTGTTGCATAATAACTTCCATAAGTAATATTATTTGCAGCGTTGAGTTTCTCTCATCTTTGCATTAACCCTGCCTTTCTTTTCAGTTAAGACATGGATGAAGTTTATTTTGTGAAATCTATTTCCATTACACCTTGCCTCGCCTTAGGCGTGCTTGCCTCTTTTGACATCATCTCATCGGCGATCATTGGCGATGTGGCGTTGTTCTGCATCGCCCTCTCTTTTGTTGGCTCGTGCTTTTGTCTTTTTGCCGAGAGGAGATAATGTGTTTGTGGCGACGTGGTGGCATTTTCTTTGAATTTGTATCTTGATCTCTTTGGAATTTTCTTCCTCCATCAATGAAATATGAATTTTTTACGTTTGCTTCTTCTTCTTTGCCTCTGGCGACATACACTTAATAAAAGCTGCTTTCATATAATTATCATAAGAATTGACCTCTTCTTAATGCTATTTTACTTGCATCGTTTTGCCATGTAATATAATAATCGTATATAATTTAAAAGGAATATACAAGATACCTTCACTTTTTCATTTGCGTTAACTATTGGGCGTAGCCCTTTGCGCATGATCATCAAATGCGCCTGTTTCTGATATCTCCTGCGTTTGTCGTTTATGGAGACATTGTTTTGACCGCTTCCTTTCTTGATGTATCCAACTCGTAAGATTTACAGATAACATATTTATGTCCGTCGTATCCGACTCGTAAGATTTAAGGATATCGCCGTTTCTATTTCTGACGTATCCAACTCGTAAGATTTACAGATAACACCATGGTGTTTCAACTCGTTTCCGTCGTATCCGACTCGTAAGATTTAAGGATAGCGCCGTTTCTTTTTTCTGACATATCCTATTCGTAAGAATTACAGATAACGCCATGGTGTTTTAACTCATTTCCGTCGTATCCGACTCGTAAGATTTAAGGATAGCGCCGTTTCTATTTCTGACGTATCCAACTCGTAAGATTTACAGATAATGCTATGGTGTTTCAACTCGTTTCCGTCGTATCCGACTCGTAAGATTTAAGGATAGCGCCGTTTCTATTTCTGACGTATCCAACTCGTAAGATTTATAGATAACGCCATGGTGTTTCAACTTGTTTCCGTCGTATCCGACTCGTAAGATTTAAGGATAGCGCCGTTTCTATTTCTGACGTATCCAACTCGTAAGATTTACAGATAACGCCATGGTGTTTCAATACTAATTTCTTTTTCTGACGATCACATGGCGCTTTGTCTTTTGGCGTCTTATCTCAAGTGACGCTTTATCAAATGGAGCTTTCGCAGTGAGCTTATCAACTCGTATCTACAAAAAATGAAGAGATGTACAATGTAATCATAGCATGTGAAATTAATTGTGTAATATCTTTTGAGTAAAATTTGTCCAAAAATTTGGAACGATATCATCTGGTTATGAGTATTCATGGTGGCAAATGATCCGATGTTGTTTCATATATTCCCTTTGTCCGTCTCGTTTTTTATGATCGCCTCTTGAAAGAGTGTTGCGCTCCAAATATTTTGCACATGTAAGAATGAAACAGATAACGTCATAAGAAAATGAAATTACTTAAGAATTAAAATACACTTGTGACAAATTAAAACTATTATAAGCAAGCATATATAAAACAATTGTGCTTGAAAAATTGCAACTTTTAACCGGGATTGGAAGTCGCATAGCAACAGAATTGAATAACGGCGAGACGATGATGTTGGGCAGTAGATTGGCGACAATAGCTCGGTCGAGACGGCAAAATTAGATCCATGTCATTGAATAGAAAATCAAATATGAGTGAACCAAATTAAAAAATAAAGAACATATGTGAATGAATCCAAGTAAAATAGAAATAAATGACATCGACAACTAGTTATAAATTTTATCCAAGGAGATGGCATGACTTTCATGCGGGTGCAAACAACATTCTCTTTAGCTCAATAATGATACTGCTTAAAGATGAGGAATATCATCAATTCAAGCTTCTCTAATTCTCAACCTCTTGCTATTACTTGAACTAAAATATTAAAACTAGTTTTGTCACATGAACTAAGATATTCAAACTCACAGCCTAATTAAACTTGTCTCCTAATTATTGTGGGCTACTTATAATGTTCACAGTCACAGAATGAACTATAAGATTATGTGTGAAAACTGAAAAGGTTACCTTATAATTTGCAAAATCCTACATTTTTGGTAAGTAGACAATATTGGACTTCCTTGTAAACAACTCTATGTTTGTCCAAACTATAGTTATTATACTCACAAATTAGTCATCTAGTAGTCAGATGTTAGTTACTTCTTTGTATAAAATGGTACATAATTTTCTTATTTTTGAAAGTAAGAACCAGAGGAAACAAACTCAAGAAATTTGATCTATTAAAATTTAATTTGTATTTGTCATTCCTACATGTATACATTCTTCTAATAACCAAATTGAGGGTGCGGCAGCATAGTAGCAGACAAACAAAACTAGTAGCATGTATCATCGTGTGATCAAGGTTAATTTTAATACCAAATAGCCTCTTGTGTTTGCATTTTCTTTTGCTCATTGATGAGATTAATTTTCTGATTATCAATGGCCATGAAATGTGCTTCATATGTTATCAAAATAGAACGAGGGAGAACTATATGATTAGATGGCAAGTTACAGAAGAGAACGTTAACACCTGGGTCAGAGTCGTCTAACAACAAAAACGATCTACGGCGTGATGACCATGTTGGATGGAAAGCGGCGACAACAGCCCGGCGAGCTTATTAAGAATAACGCCTCATATGTGCAGAGCTGTAACGGTGAGTCTGGCGTGGCATGTCCCGGTCATATGCTGTCTGCTATCATTATATAAGGTATTCGTGCGGCGATCGGTTCATTGCTTTAGCCGCCTTCATTCTTCTCTAACTGAAAATTATTTTGTGTTTTGCGTTCTCTTGAGATAGCGTTGCACTCCAAACATTTTGCACATATAACAAAAACACAAATGATGTTATGTAGAATGGAGTTAAAGATAAAAGTCACCTATCGTCGGCTATTGTAATTTCTTTTTTAAACGCTGAGAATAATTAGTAATTGTCTCACGAGGATATACCCTTTGAGCAAGCATGTTACAGAGAACACAAAGCATCGTGAATATTCAAACATTTAAACATCAAGCATGTTATACAATTTATTCGCACTGAGTTGACGGCGAGATCTCCAACCAACATTCTTAACAACAGGTAAATGTTCTATCAAACAAATTCAGTTAACCAACTTCTTAACTCACATAAAACTAGTAAATATGAATATAGTTAAATTTATCCCTTAAAATATGAATCTCCTTCCAAACAGTGTTAATTTTCCATGGGTGGATTTGTGATTAATTTTTGATCTGAATTTGAGTTTGATAGCGTTACAGAACAAGCAGTACAGACACTAGCAATCAAACAAAGACAACACAAACATATAGACAATAGCAGCACTTCTTTTCATTTTTTAATTTACCTGTTATAATGAAAATCACGCTTAACATCATTATCAATCATGAACTTTTCATTAATCACGTGGTGTTACGTTTAGACGGTAAAGCAGTATGAACATTATCATTAAATCAACTAGGCTAATAAATTGCAGAGAAGTTTAAAATGTATTTCGGAGTACTTCCCTAATGATTTTAGATAGAACCTGTTCTTTATGAGATCGATGTAGAGCTCGCCTTGACAGGTCGTCACCTTCCTTCCAAGTCTGGTACTTTCACCGATTCCCTCATAAATTTGTTGATAAAGCGGTGATGTTTTTACGTGAGTTCGGCGACGATACGGCGAGACACACTGGACGAAATAAGTTCACGCCATCTCTTGTCTAATTGACACCGCCATGGCTACTTCACACCGCAGTGGGTGTCTTTCTTTGTTTCTATAATGGCTTCCAGAGACCCTCATGATAACAAGATTTCTTGAATCAACCATGGCTTCCCAAACGAACCGACAACGGCGGCGACATCATTACTAACACCTGGGTCAGAGTCGTCTAACAACAAAAACGATCTACGGCGTGATGACCATGTTGGATGGAAAGCGGCGACAACAGCCTGGCGAGCTTATTAAGAATAACGCCTCATATGTGCAGAGCTGTAACGGTGAGTCTGGCGTGGCATGTCCCGGTCATATGCTGTCTGCTATCATTATATAAGGTATTCGTGCGGCGATCGGTTCATTGCTTTAGCCGCCTTCATTCTTCTCTAACTGAAAATTATTTTGTGTTTTGCGTTCTCTTGAGATAGCGTTGCACTCCAAACATTTTGCACATATAACAAAAACACAAATGATGTTATGTAGAATGGAGTTAAAGATAAAAGTCACCTATCGTCGGCTATTGTAATTTCTTTTTTAAACGCTGAGAATAATTAGTAATTGTCTCACGAGGATATACCCTTTGAGCAAGCATGTTACAGAGAACACAAAGCATCGTAAATATTCAAACATTTAAACATCAAGCATGTTATACAATTTATTCGCACTGAGTTGACGGCGAGATCTCCAACCAACATTCTTAACAACAGGTAAATGTTCTATCAAACAAATTCAGTTAACCAACTTCTTAACTCACATAAAACTAGTAAATATGAATATAGTTAAATTTATCCCTTAAAATATGAATCTCCTTCCAAACAGTGTTAATTTTCCATGGGTGGATTTGTGATTAATTTTTGATCTGAATTTGAGTTTGATAGCGTTACAGAACAAGCAGTACAGACACTAGCAATCAAACAAAGACAACACAAACATATAGACAATAGCAGCACTTCTTTTCATTTTTTAATTTACCTGTTATAATGAAAATCACGCTTAACATCATTATCAATCATGAACTTTTCATTAATCACGTGGTGTTACGTTTAGACGGTAAAGCAGTATGAACATTATCATTAAATCAACTAGGCTAATAAATTGCAGAGAAGTTTAAAATGTATTTCGGAGTACTTCCCTAATGATTTTAGATAGAACCTGTTCTTTATGAGATCGATGTAGAGCTCGCCTTGACAGGTCGTCACCTTCCTTCCAAGTCTGGTACTTTCACCGATTCCCTCATAAATTTGTTGATAAAGCGGTGATGTTTTTACGTGAGTTCGGCGACGATACGGCGAGACACACTGGACGAAATAAGTTCACGCCATCTCTTGTCTAATTGACACCGCCATGGCTACTTCACACCGCAGTGGGTGTCTTTCTTTGTTTCTATAATGGCTTCCAGAGACCCTCATGATAACAAGATTTCTTGAATCAACCATGGCTTCCCAAACGAACCGACAACGGCGGCGACATCATTACTAACACCTGGGTCAGAGTCGTCTAACAACAAAAACGATCTACGGCGTGATGACCATGTTGGATGGAAAGCGGCGACAACAGCCTGGCGAGCTTATTAAGAATAACGCCTCATATGTGCAGAGCTGTAACGGTGAGTCTGGCGTGGCATGTCCCGGTCATATGCTGTCTGCTATCATTATATAAGGTATTCGTGCGGCGATCGGTTCATTGCTTTAGCCGCCTTCATTCTTCTCTAACTGAAAATTATTTTGTGTTTTGCGTTCTCTTGAGATAGCGTTGCACTCCAAACATTTTGCACATATAACAAAAACACAAATGATGTTATGTAGAATGGAGTTAAAGATAAAAGTCACCTATCGTCGGCTATTGTAATTTCTTTTTTAAACGCTGAGAATAATTAGTAATTGTCTCACGAGGATATACCCTTTGAGCAAGCATGTTACAGAGAACACAAAGCATCGTAAATATTCAAACATTTAAACATCAAGCATGTTATACAATTTATTCGCACTGAGTTGACGGCGAGATCTCCAACCAACATTCTTAACAACAGGTAAATGTTCTATCAAACAAATTCAGTTAACCAACTTCTTAACTCACATAAAACTAGTAAATATGAATATAGTTAAATTTATCCCTTAAAATATGAATCTCCTTCCAAACAGTGTTAATTTTCCATGGGTGGATTTGTGATTAATTTTTGATCTGAATTTGAGTTTGATAGCGTTACAGAACAAGCAGTACAGACACTAGCAATCAAACAAAGACAACACAAACATATAGACAATAGCAGCACTTCTTTTCATTTTTTAATTTACCTGTTATAATGAAAATCACGCTTAACATCATTATCAATCATGAACTTTTCATTAATCACGTGGTGTTACGTTTAGACGGTAAAGCAGTATGAACATTATCATTAAATCAACTAGGCTAATAAATTGCAGAGAAGTTTAAAATGTATTTCGGAGTACTTCCCTAATGATTTTAGATAGAACCTGTTCTTTATGAGATCGATGTAGAGCTCGCCTTGACAGGTCGTCACCTTCCTTCCAAGTCTGGTACTTTCACCGATTCCCTCATAAATTTGTTGATAAAGCGGTGATGTTTTTACGTGAGTTCGGCGACGATACGGCGAGACACACTGGACGAAATAAGTTCACGCCATCTCTTGTCTAATTGACACCGCCATGGCTACTTCACACCGCAGTGGGTGTCTTTCTTTGTTTCTATAATGGCTTCCAGAGACCCTCATGATAACAAGATTTCTTGAATCAACCATGGCTTCCCAAACGAACCGACAACGGCGGCGACATCATTACTATTCAAATGGGGAGGTCGGTGTGATCTTCATCCATGTGAAGACGTGTTTCCGTTTTGCTTAGATTGGTAGGCTGGAAATCGTTTTACCGCAGCCCCACGGTGGGAGCTAAAATGTTTCGGTGAACATTTAAGGGGGGGGGGGGGGGGGGGGGTGATAATTATATTGACAGTGAAAATGATATGAATAATCTCCAAAATGTCCCTTTACAATGAATTCGAGTTCCCTATTTATAGACTCAATGTCAAGATCTTTTGATCAAACAACCACCTTGCAGGTAGTGGAACACATGAGTGGTGGGTGGTTGCTTTAATGCTTAGTGGAGAACATGGGGTGATGTGTGAAGATGATGAGAAGATCATGGTGGGAGTGGGCTGTTACTTTCTCTCTCCACCGTGTCTTGGTGGTGATCATGGAGAGTTCTCTCTCTCTCCACCATGCCTTAGTGATGATCGTGGTAGCTCCTGTCCTTCCGACGAGTTGACTAGTTCAGTGGGGCGACCTACCCGTTGTGCACGTCGCCCGCATTCTAATTCTTTCCGCCAACAAATGATTTGAATCTCTTGGATCGTGTGTTGGACCGCTTCGTTATTGGGCCCGTAGAATTTCGTTCAGTACAACAGTGAATTAGGATCATTTACAAATTATAACAATAAGAAAAAGAAAAATCTTATGTGACAACCTTTAACATTTACAAATTATAATAACTCTTTTTTTATGTATGAAAATCAATTTCTAATTGGTCAAATTTTCCATTTTTATAAATTCTTTTCTTTCTTGTATAAATCTTTCTTAAAAAAATAGCAATGCTCTTTTAATACGTTTGTTTGATTTTTTTTTTTTAAAAAAGAAGATAAAAATCATAGGGTGTAAATAGAAAACTCCCCTATTGTAATTTTGGCCCAATGGATCTTATATATGAGTGTTGAGCACAGTAAAGAATAGTATGTGTGTAAGTATTGTGTAAAAATATGGGTAAGAATAACATTTCTCTTCACATAATGAAACTATTATTTTAGTCAAAAATAAAATACAATAATGAAACTAATATTCATCATTATGAGCGGTTCTTTTGACTTTTTTTTTTTTTTTTTTTTTTTTTTTTTTTTTTTTTTTTTAAGTATATATCAGTTCTTTATATCCATGTATTTATTTGAATATAATTTATGTCTTATGTATGACATATCAACTAAATGTAATAGGTTAAATTGGAATGCTTATGTTTTAATATTCTTGAAAGATCTTAATTTTAATTGTAGTTTAATTTCTTAAAGTCATGAAGACTATGTTATGATATTATTGTTCGAAAGTTGTAATTTTAATTGTAATATTACCATGCGTTTCAATGTTGTTGGGATACTTGTGTTTCAATCGTAGATCTTAATTTTAATTTAATTGAGAGATCTTGATGGAATTTCAATGTTATTGTATTTTTTTGCCTTTTTATACTACGTGTTTGAGTTTGGATGAAAAACTCAAAGCCAATGGGTGTGGACGTGATGTTAATTTGCCACCCAAATAGACTTTAGGTTTGGGTTCGGATAACACTCGATAATTCAAATGTGGATTTGGGTAGTGTAAAACTCGCACTCGTGGGCACACGTTGCCATCCTACTAACACAAGACCTCTTAGACTGAGATGAACAAGAATAAAAGGGCTCCAACTACCATACGCGAGCTGCTAAGGTCTCGCACGGTAAGCAATGGAAAAAAATGTGCTTCCATGGACCAACCCTTCGAATGGTACATCATGGAACCTCAATCAAAACCATTATATGTAACACACTGACCAATGTTAACATGTAGCCTACCACACTTGATTTATTTGTCTTTTCTCATTTTTTCTTTCTTCCGCTTAAGTAGGATCTATATTTAAAAAAGTGAATATTTCAAGACCCATCTTATTTAGACATGTATCAGTATACTGTTTAGTTGAATAATTAAAATTTTTTTTGGGTACATACTTAGTTGAATAATTTTAATAGATTCATAAATAGTATTTAGTATAAAAAAATTAATAAACACTATTTATAAATTTATTATAATTGCTCAACTCAGTAAATGTATCAGTACATATTTAAATAAATGTGTACTAAATAATTCATCTCGAAATGCCTATGTCTCTATTTAAAATGTCTTTTTAATTTGATTTCATTTTATAATTTTTTTTTTTACAAGATTTTGTAATCTTATTTAAACATAAGAAAAACTTTTAATTAGATTATTACTTCTACTAACAATATATTAAGATAAATTACTATTACAAAATTTAATTTGTCTTATCAATTATAATAATATTGCAAATCTTCTACCTTTAAATGTAATTTTACCTCTAAATATAAAAAAGATACAAAACATAAAAATAGGAAAAAAAAAATTAGTTAAAAGAAATCTACGCATAAAAATAAGAACAGAAAATTATCCCTACATCCTTATAATTGACAAGCTAATTGAAGTGTTTGATAAATCCATGCATCCCTATATCCCTAAAAAATTATCACATTTGGAGCTAAATAATAGGAGCATCAAGACCTAACTTTAATTGAAGCATATTTTTTCTGTC
Source organism: Trifolium fragiferum (assembly GCA_954870985.1). NCBI lineage: Eukaryota > Viridiplantae > Streptophyta > Magnoliopsida > Fabales > Fabaceae > Trifolium > Trifolium fragiferum. Next base: position 23,493,456 of record OX940790.1, on the reverse strand, counting down.
CCTTAAAAACAGTGAGACAATTAATGTATAGGGGCGTCTCTATGCTTTTGGAGGCTATGTGCAAAATTGTAAAAGTGGTCCTTTGATAATTTTTATTTTTATTTTTTAATAAAAAACCATCATTAAAAAGATCACAAAGACACTATCATTGTCATGAACATTCTTTTTCCTATGGAATGAACATTGTCATATAGTGAACATGAACATTGGACTAAATATAGGACTTCATGTTCATGTTCATGTTCACTCATCTTGGACTCCTTGGACTAAGACACTATCAAACTAAATAGGAAAAAAAACAATGTCATGTTTTTTTTTTGAACAGCTTTAATTATTATTAATAACAAACCCCACCAATATACACAAGGAGTGTTTAGTGAGGGATAATAACAAACCCATCCTCAAGGCAGGGGCAATTACACAATCAGGAAACAGGAAAAAAAACAAACACCAGAACAAAACAAATGAAACAACACCGATGATTTACAATGTCATATTGAAACTAGAAATAAAGAGTTTTATTAATAAAATTGAATACAACACAACAATAATCTTCACTTTATACAAACAAAAGAATCTAAATACACTTGGATAAAATTGAAAACAATGTTCCTGATACATAATTCATAAAGTACTAAACTTTAGAAACACACATAAACACAAACTTTAGAAACCCTAACTTGTAAAACTTTGATTTTTACCTTTATTTCAATTTCAATGGAGTTATGGAGATTGAGTTTTGAGAAAAGGAGTAGGGCTGCCGTCAGTGATGGACTGATGGTGCTAGGCCGCTGATGATGGTCGTGATTGTTGGTGGTGTTACTGGTGTACTAAACGTGATTCCTTTCTTTTTTTTCCTTACACAAAGTTCCTTCTGTTTTGTTAACACACTTTTTCTAGAAAATTGTTTTTTAGACCCCCAACCATTACTCTCAGGCCCCCCATCGTGACAAAGGGTTTTGTAAGCTAGCATACGAAATAACCCAATTTCATAGCCTAGGATATGAAACAACGTTAAACACCCCAACGACTAGTTAGATTGTCTTGTTGGACGTAAAAAAACACACATTTGTATCCTAGGATACGAAATTGACATTTTTTGAAAATAAATTTAAGCTTTCAGCCTGTAGAATACGAAATATACATTTTTTTGAAAACGCTCCAATTTCATATTCTGGAATACGAAATTGGGTTATTTCGTATCCTAGGATATGAACAATATTAATTTCGTATTCTAGAATATGAAGTCGACCTATATATCTATCTTTTGCCCTAGCGTTTTTTTCATAACCCCTTCAACTACTAAGTATGTCACATAATTTAAATCCATAGATAGATTTAGGTTTTACAAATAAAATATATATATCTAGCATGATATAGAATGGAAGAAACATATAACAGAATAACATTTCTATAGGTTTAACATAACATGTTCTTATCCTGTGAGTCTTTTCATAATTCCATTAACATTTGAAAATTTAAGTTTAGTACAGAGGGCCAAATTAAAAACAATCAAAACCCTAAACATTCAAAATATCAAAATCATAAACAAAATAAATTGATGAAAATACAAACCCTAAACACATTAACAAACAAAAAGCATAAACAAAATCAAAGTTCAATTTTGTGATAGTGATTAAAGAAATCTTACTTGGTGATTCGTTTTGTAGGATACAAAATGGTTTTTTTTTTCTTCGTGACTTTGATTGGATAATGGAGAAGAAGATTTGACAAATCGATTAAACTGGAGATTGAATGGAGAAGAAGATTTGGCAAATCGAAGAAATCGCCTCTCATCTTTAATTGTTCGCGTTGTTTCGTGAGAATAAGAAACACGTTGTTGCTTGGTTCCCCTTTTTTAAACACGTTTTCAGATCGTAGAATATGAAATTAGGCGTTTTCAAATTGTAGAATATGAAATTAGGCATTTTCAGATCGCAGAATATGAAATTAGGCGTAAATCATTATTTCATATTCTACGATACAAAAAATATATGATTTCGTATCCTAGAATACATAGTATCTGAGTCCAAAATTGGGGGTATTTTGGGATTTATGAGGGGTTTGGAAGCAAGTAAGGGGGCCTAAAAAGCAATTTTCTTTTTTCTATTCTTTTTTTTTCTCTTTAGAGAAATTAGGCCTGGACCTTAAAATGGTGCAACATAATTATTTTTTACACCCCTTATTTACTAATACTACTATCCTATAATTTTTTTTCCGAGACCCTCAATTTTCGGAGGCCTTGCGCAACGGCTCATGTTGCACATGGGCTTGGGCCGCCCTGTTAATGTACAATATAACCTATAAAATGACTGAGACAATTAACGAATATATTATGCCAGTGTAAAATAATTTCGTCTAATATTTTTTTCCATGTATTTTCTTTTACTTGGTTCTTCTATTTTTTTATTTATTTATTTTTTTTTAAGTTGTTATAACTTTTTTTATATATACATTGTTATATGTTATATTGAGTTATTATTTTTGATGTGTATATTTTATCGTGGTTTCTGTTCTTATTTTTATGCTTAGATTTTTTTTAACTAATTTTTTTGTTCCTATTTTTATGTTGTGTATCTTTTTTATATTTAGAGGTAAAATTACATTTAAAGGTAGAAGATTTGCAATATTATTATAATTGATAAGACAAATTTAAATTTTTTAGTATTAATTTATCTTAATATATTGTTAGTAGAAGTAATAATTTAATTGAAAGTTTTTCATATGTTTAAATAAGATTACAAAATCTTGTAAAAGAAATGTTTAGAAAATGAAATCAAATTAAAAAGACATTTTTTAAATAGAGACATAGGCATTAATTATTCAGGACACATTTATTTAAATATGTATTGATATATTTACTGAGTTGAGCAATTATAATAAATTTGTAAATGTTGAAAAATGAAATAGTTGTGTTCATTTAATGTGTGGAATTTGGAATTTTGTGATTGGAAATAAAATGGGATGAATACATTGATCTTGTATGACTTGAAACTAAAGAGTGTGAATTAAAAAAAATGGAAAAAAGTGGTCTTGTATTAACTTATTTCATATCCCGCTTCTATTGTCTTGTTTCGGATCTTATCTTTCAAAATATATGAAGATTTCTGATTGTACAATTCAAGGAAACTAGATCTTATCTATCAAATTTATCACCATTGTCTACTAGATTATCACTACCTATTTTTTGAATTGGAGTATCACTATCTTTTCTTAACAACTTTTAGTCCATGTTTTTAAATCAATTCATTTGTATCTTTCAAAATTTTGAATTTTTTTTGTGATCATATTTAGTTCATTATAAAAATCTCTTTAGCAAAATCTTGACTTATTCCAAAAAGGGATTGATGAATTAAATATCAATTTATATATTTTTTTGTGCTTAAAAAGTTTGAATTTTTTTTATTCATTCATAATAATAATAAAGTAATAAAGCAAGACATCTATGAAATTTCCAATTTACCCTCTTTAAAAATTTGACATTTTATCATTTTACGGTACTTATTGTCTTTAAAATTTGTTTCCTTTGTACTACCTTTTTTAAATTAGAGTGTTGGTTTATCACTATTATCGACCAAATTTATCACTATTATCTACTAGATAGTAGATATCACTATAAAAAATTTCAAAAATTTCGGTCCCAAAATATTTTTTGTCACAATTTTTTATCCTTATAGAAATAGCTTATTTTTTACCTTATACAAATAAATAAAGCTATGTTAATTCATATGTTTTTACTAATAAAAATTGTATTTTTATAAATTATTTTTTCATAAACTATCATTTAAAGCTTACTAATAATACAATTTGCAAAATTATTTTTAGTTGTACCACCAAATGCACAGCCAATCATGCAAAATTAAGGAATTAGGAAACTATATAACAAGTAAGTACAATAAAATTGAGCTAATCAGAGAAACATACAAAATATCTACAAATGTCAGTTATTTGACTGTTACAAACACTAGAAAGATCCAATTATTTGTATGTAGACATAGGCGCTCTCAAGTCTCAACAAGTAGAATGTTCAAGAGAGGTTTTGTTCTGAAGCATTAACTATAGTAAGATATGTGCAACTTATTCAGTAACATGTGTTCATGTTATGAGATCTCTGCATTTGAGAACATTCAGCTTTGTTAACTTTCAAGAATGTTCTATCTGCATTTTGCAATGTTCAATGTCACGTACAAAGCAGAGAAGTAGCGCGTTGAGGATAAGCTGCGGCTGTTCTAACACGTGGAAGATCATCAGCACTTCTTCTACGTAAACGATTTTGATTGTATCCATTTACATTAGGAACCTGCAACTGCTCTAAATTTGTAACAACCTCATCCATGTTTGGTCGCAACTTGACTTCTATTGAAAGACACCGTAGGGAGAGTATAGCAACCTTATAAACAACTTCCAATTCGTACTGGCCTTCAAGACGATTATCCAACACGCGCAAAACCTTGCGCTTGTTGGATAGATAAGGCTTAGACCATTCCACCAAATTGTGTTGTCTTTGTGGTCTATTCTTGTCAACAACTCTCCTCCCTGATAATATTTCTAATAGGACAACTCCAAAACTATAGACATCACTCTTAGCACTGTGATTACCTTCACAAACAAACAAAAAAATTTTACCAACCAAAATGATATTTAGTAGTTGAATAAACGACAAAAAGTTATCGACAGAAAAAATGAAATTCATTTCTAATTATGTCGCCAAAATTGGATCACAATTTCATTTTTCCGGCCACTAATTTTTGTCGATAATTTGACTTTGTCGAGAGTCATAATAATACCAGTAGCTAGGTATTCTGGAGCCGCATATCCGTAGGTTAGTCTGCTTTTATCAACCGCGGTCCCGCCCTTTGCCAGCCCAAAATTAGAAAGCTTTGCATTATAATTCTGTGATCATATCAGCAAAGAAATTTTCAGATATGATATACATGATATATTCATGTGTGTGTTGTGTGTACAAAGAAACACATACTGAATCTAGCAAGACATTTGAAGTCTTGAAATCACGATATGTCGCTTTTGTTTCAGCACTGTGAAGAAATGCAAGGCCTTTTGCAGCACCAAGAGCAACCTTCAAACGTAGGCTCCAAGAAAGAGGTTGAAAATATGAGCCTCCTGTTTTAGAACATGATTGGTAATGTTAAGCATCCCTTTCTCAAAAACAACAATGTGAAAAAGATGAAATAGCTATGAAGAACTCACTTATGAACAAGTGATTCTCCAAGCTGCCACGAGGCATAAATTCATAGACCATAAAGCTGTTTTCATTTTCAAGGCAATATCCAATTAATTTCACTAGATGAGGATGTGAAAGCTGGCCTAGATAGTTGGCTTCAGCCTAAAATAGAAATAGAGAAAACTATTAGATGCAACATTCAAAACAAATTCCTCTTAGGACCCGCATGTATGGATTGACTTATTTGAGCTTTATATATTAAAAAGCACATGTGAGATTGTCTGAGAGCTTATGAAAATAACTTATGACCATAAGCTGTTTTAAGCTTATTTTCGTAAGTTCTTCAAGACAACTTATGAAAATGTCTTATGGCTTATATGAAAACAGTTCGACTTTATTATAGCTTTCGTCATAGAAATAACATATACATAAACACTTATATGATAATTAAGTTGTTTATCCAAACAAGGCTAGTTTCCTATTAAGATTAACTTATCTGAGAAACATGGATAAGATTAAACATGCAAAAGAGGAACTGTTTGCTTCTTAATTATGAGATAAACTTACCAACAAATCCTTGTGACCTTTGAAGCCATCCTGATTAAGTCTTTTGACAGCAATAGCAATGCCTTTGCCAGGTTTGGCAGCAGAAGTTGAGTGTTCATCAATCCAACCCTTAAAAACTGATCCAATACCATCATCTCCTAACACACTGTCTACATGAAAATTTCTTGTTGCAGCCTGAAGTTCTGTAGAGGTAAAGCTCTTCAAATTGGATGACTGCAAGATCTCCTCCACACTACGAGCAGTCGTAGGGACCAATACCGATTCCGCTGGTACTCCAGTATTACTTGAGCTACCGAGGTCATCAGAAACCTTAGAATATGGGCTACTAATATTTTCTGTAATGACATTCACACTCTTTGAACTTAAACCTGAAACCGAAATCATATGATCAATAAAACTAAACTTACATCAACTGCATATTACTATTTACATATTAGTATAGTACTACACTTATGTAAGGATCTTAAACTTTAAGATTATGAATACCAGAATTGATTGGGCTCTCAGTCTTGACGTGGTTGCGCAAACAAATTCCCATGGCAGAAACAATACTAATTCCCATAACCTTGTTGCCTATAGATCACAATAAAAAAAGTAGAGAAGATCAGGTCCAGGAGAAATTAAACTGACAAAGGGGAAGAAAAAATAGAAAAGAAATAAGGAGTTTAAAAAAAGAAAAGATGGATGAATGAAAATGACATGAAGAACCTTTCTGTAATGAAGTCAAGGAAGGAAGGATATAGAGAAGAAAAAAAGGAATGAGGAGAGGTGAAGAAGGCTGTTGATATGTAATGAACATAATATGGGTGAGTCTAATGTGATGGCCCACAGAAGCCAAGATCTATGAAGCACCAACACAGACACAAGCAAATAATCGACACTAACAAGTACACATAGATAATAATTTAAGAAAATAAAAGTGTTTGAATGTAATCACATAGAAAAGTGTCGTATTAATGTTAGACACTTAGACATCAACACGTGTAGGACACCTGATCCATCTTTGATGTAAAGTGTCCCTACATATAGCAAGATATAGTATTCAGATAGTTGGGCAACTTGACTAAAATTGAAGCTATAAAAGTTTGGATGTATTAGTAAAGACATGTAGAAAAGATGAAGGGGACAAACGAAGGTGAGTATGGAGATTCATATAGAGTCACATTCATTGCATAAAATTTATGGGAATAGCATGGTGTAACTGTAATGGACCCCCTTTTTGTTTTGTTTGGATTGGAGTGTCCCAACTTCCAAGGCTCATGACTCTTGCCATAATGCAGCTACATAGTAGAAAAGAAATCTCTTCTGTTCAAAATCCTTAATATCTTTTGTATAGTTTTTAGGCCATTGGATATTTTATTTGATATCCCTACATTTGGTTTGAGATAGCTTTCTCTTACTGTGGTCGTACAAGTAATGAGTAGTAAGTATGTGTTCTTTATAGCAAGTGGTAGTAAGCTTCCATGACTTGTCGACAAGTGGAGAATAATTTAAACTTCTTTTGGCTTTTAACATGATAATGACTTACGCAAGTGATGGTTGTTTTTGCTTAAATTATTAAAACCAGTTGCTGTGTTGGCATCATGTGTTGAATATTTATCTTGACTTTAGTGTAAATCATACACATTTTAATCCTTAATTATAACCAAAAAAGTGTACACTTTTTATTTTTTAAATTCCTTCCTTGGAAGCTAAAGCACCAACACAAACTAATGCTAACAAAGATATATACTTACATATTATCTACCAACAAAGTTTCTAGACCAACCTACATTGGCATACACATTTGAATAACAAAAATGAAAACTAACTCGGTGCAAGTGATGAATACCTTATTTTCCTTCAATGAAGTTCTAAATCTAAGTTTCAGTCACTTATAAGAGGGTTCGTACGCTGTTCAATTTCAGCGACCTTTCTGCAAAACGTCAACTTACTCATAATTTCATTCAAAATGCCGGGAAAATGTCATTGCGTATCAAACAAGATATTTCACCTACCGGAAGAATCCTACATTCCTACTTATGAATTATGACACATCATTTTTTATGCAAAACTAGTTGTTTTCAGGCTCTGTTGAGCCACAAGCACTTCAACAAGTGCATGTTAGCATCAAATTAGGGTTGGTAAAAAAACAGTGGCATCGTGGCTTTGTTTAAGCAAACTCCAAAGTGTAGCTTTTGTTTAAGCTCAGTAATTTTGTACCGTCAAACCAAACATTCACATCAGCAAGTGATTTTATGACATTTAAGTCGTCGGCAACCTGGTTATAATGATCTTTATTACAAATTGAACCACTTAAAGAAGAGGGAACAAAAAACACATCCTAAGGTGTCTCACTTTTAAATAGTAAAAGTATAATTAAACTAAATTGTATTCAAGATAAAATAAAAAAAAAAACAGTCTTCTAATGTTAATAGACTTTAGACTTCAATCTTGAGTAGCAGCTCCTTGGTTGAGCTCAGCAAACCTCATTTGAACACGCATAGAATGCTTCAAAAATTTCTCTGCGCATCTTCGAACACAAGTTTCCTCTTGCTTTTGCAGGGATTTATGCTTAAACGTATCAACACAATCATGAAAGCATCTCTCCACCAGGTTATTATACATTCTTTAGGCTGCAATGCAATTTAAATCATAATCACTAATCAAGTATCCCTGTCTTGCAATATGACAACTAAGCAAGCAATCAATATAATCACACAATGCTAACAATAAAAAGAGCCCTTCATGTAATGAATCAATAATCAATCACACAAATCAATTCATATGTTCAATCATTTACATTTCCAAAAAAAATAAACAGCCAAAATCCCACCATCTGAAATCTGAATCATAGAGGTATTTGTATGTTCAACAATTCTTTTACAAAAAGATAAATAAAAAGCCAAATGAAAACTGAGAGGAGTCTTAATTTATTAGAACTTATTGTCTAGATTGTGATTGAATTTTATTTTGTAAGAGCTAAAACTTTTGAGTCACCTTGTAGAACTGAAATCCAAACACACTACTAATTTGTTATGAGAACCACATTGAATAGATAAGAAAATTCAATGTGATGCTTAAGCCATGAGGCTCTTCCACCTAATGAACTAATTTCTTGGGTTGGAATCTCCACAAGCTTAAGTAGTAACAATTGGTGTTTTCATTGAGTTAGGAAACATAAAACCTATAGACTGGATTAAGATACACCGCCAAATACCGGTAGATGAATGAATTCGCCAAAGGGGAAAAGGATAACATCGGGTGAAAGCTAACATTAGCTCTTGAAGATGTGGCAATGTTATGAATTCCACGTTAACTATTCCGCTAACTGCAATTAATAAATGTGTTTATGAGTTAAAATCAATAATCTAATCATTTTCTTAACAATTGCTCGCAACTCAACTAGTAAGACACTTTTTAAGAGACGTAGTGAGTATGAGCTGAGTTTAGTACATACTCCATCCGGCTCATGTTATAAGGAAAAAAATCTATTTTTTTTGTCCCAAAATATAAGAAAAAAATACAAATATTTATCTTTTCAAGAAAAATTTACACTCTCTTATTTTTTTTCATAACCAATAATCAATAAAAATTGGTTTTACATTTTTCCATGCAACTGTTTTCAAAGAAAATACAAAAAAGAAAATGATTTTAGATAACCAATAACAAATAAATGTAACAACTTTGAAGGTTTTTTAGAATATAAAAGAAAATGATTAGCGTCAAAGTTTTGATATTGATGAGTTTTTTCGGCCGTAAACCATAAATCAGGAAGATGATGGTCACACACACTGCTACCAGCCGCTGCTTTAAACACAACCAGCTGCTGCAACTTTAAAGGGTTAGTTAGGTTTTAACTTTTAACTCAGCAAATAGACGAATTTTGTTTTATTTTTTGTAATTTATTTATTTTTTGAGATTATTCCATATAATATGTGTGTTTTTTTTTTTATAGCATACTTTATTCCTGCATTAAAAAAAGAATGGTAGGGGTAAAATACACTACAAAAAAAGATAATCTAAAAAAAAAAAATTATAGTGAGTCGATCAAAATTTGTCTATTTTGCAGGGATAAAAGTCTATTAATCCTACTTTCAACATGTGGGTTTTATAAGTGTCTTCTTTTCTACTAACAATATATTAAACTACTATAAAAAAAAACCTAATTTGTCCTCATCACTTTTAACAATATTTTAGTATTTATGTCTTTAAATGTAATTTTAACTCTAATAAACAAAACAAAAATACAAAACAAAAAAGACAAAAAAAAGATAGCATAAAACAAATCTACACATACAAAAAAAAAATGATAATCATAATACAAATCTACTCATAAAAAATATATACAAAAAAAAAAAGATAAGTATAAAACAAATCTATTCATAAAAATAGCAACGATCAATGATTAATAACATAATAATTGGACAAAACTTAGGTAAAGTGCTCTAAGTCTTGTTCCTACTATTCTCCAATTAAAACATTACACGTGTAATTTTATCTTTTTCATTAAAAAAAATTACACAGAAAGTAACATCGGCGCCTTGAAGCTTTAGTTTTTTCGATGGAGAATCAATACACCCATCTAATTGCAGCACACTTTTACCCATAATGGATGGCCTCAACCATGATTCAATGAACACATACCCATTAATGTTTTCTCCCACCGCAACTATGCAGATTTGTTGCAATGATGCTTCGTTTTGGTGGTTAATTTGTTGCAGATTTGTACAATTTTTACAGATGCAATGGTGCGATCTCGTCTTGTGAGAGTTTCACACACAGGGGCGGAGCCAATGGTGGCTAAGCCGGGCCACGGCCCACCCCGAAAAAATGTAAATTGCTTGGGTACCCTTATATCTATATAAAAGTTTAAGAAATATGGTACATATATATAATATATATGTTGCTATGAAATATCAAAAACGTATGCTTGTGCTAGCGGATGTGAGCTCACACACATAGCCAATTGGTGTCACACACATAGCCAATTGGTGTGGGTTCGAATTTTGCTAGTGGTAGTTTTTTTTTTCCTGTTGTTTATTTTCTTTTAAAACCAAGCGGATGTGCTGCATAACCATCATATGTTATTATTTTTGGTGCATATATATTGTTGCAAACTTGCAACTTGCATAATGGTGTTTTCTCAACAAAAAAAAAAAAAAAAAAAACTTGCATAATGGTGTGGATTTTTAATGTTTTTCTTTTTAAAAGAAATCAATTTCAACTTCTATTTAAATTTTTTAATGACCAAATTTTTTATACATGAACAAAGTTATAGTATTTCATCAATTTCAACTTCTGTTTAATTTTTTAATGACCAAATTTTTTATACATGAACAAAGTTATAGTATTTCATCTCGAGCAATCAACTTTGTACTTATTACAACTTTAATTATTATATATGAAACATAATTTTCGTATTTAATTTATACATTATAATTTTTTTTCACGGCCCACCCAGTTAATTTTTCTTGGCTCCGCCACTGCTCACACAGTTTAACATCAGAAACAATAACAGAGGCCACAAGCAGCTCTCTGTTGACGAAGACAAACACCACCGTTCGGCTATAATATCCACCGAACTTTGAAGCTTTTGCCTTTAATTAGGAAGAGTACACGTGTAATGTTTTAACTGGAGAACAGTAGGAACAGGACTTAAGGCATTGGACCTAAGTTTTATCCATAATAATTTATAGTCGGACGACCATTTAGTTTTGATGAATTTTTTTCCCATACCCTTGAAATTCTAATTTTACCCAACTGCATCCTAAACGATGAGTGTTGAAAAACACAAATTTTGTAAAAAAAAATAATACAACGACTTATCATACGAAATTTGGATCAAAAACATAAACATCAATTAAACACAAACGCGACCGTAAAAGAGCTAAATTAATTACTTGATCTTCCTCGGGTTAAACGATATAATTTGAACATATATCAATTGGTTCCTTAGTAGTTAGTACTGTACTAAGAGAAAATAGAAAACATTATTCTCACATTATCGCTATGAAGTTTTCTCCCACCGCAACTATGCAGATTTGTTGCAATGATGCTTCGTGTTGGTGGTTAATTTGTTGCAGATTTGTACAATTTTTACAGATGCAATGGTGTGATCTCGTCTTGTGAGAGTTTCACACACAGGGGCGTAGCCAGTGGTGGCTAAGCCGGGCCACGGCCCACCCCGAAAAAATGTAAATTGCTTGGGTACCCTTATATCTCTATAAAAGTTTAAGAAATATGTACATATATATAATATGTTGCTATGAAATATCAAAAACGTATGCTTGTGCTAGCGGATGTGAGCTCACACACATAGCCAATTGGTGTGGGTTTGAATTTTGCTAGTGGTAGTTTTTTTTTTTTTTTTTCTGTTGTTTATTTTCTTTTAAAAACAAGCGGATGTGCTGCATAGCCATCATATGTTATTATTTTTGGTGCATATATATTGTTGCAAACTTGCAACTTGCATAATGGTGTTTTCTCAACAAAAAAAAACTTGCATAATGGTGTGGATTTTTAATGTTTTTCTTTTTAAAAGAAATCAATTTCAACTTCTATTTAAATTTTTTATACATGAATAAAGTTATAGTATTTCATCAATTTCAACTTCTGTTTAAATTTTTAATGACCAAATTTTTTATACATGAACAAAGTTATAATATTTCATCTCGAGCAATCAACTTTGTACTTATTACAACTTTAATTATTATATATGAAACATAATTTTCGTATTTAATTTATACATTATAATTTTTTTTCACGGCCCACCCAGTTATTTTTTCCTAGCTCTGCCACTGCTCACACAGTTTAACATCAGAAACAATAACAGAGGCCACAACCAGATCTCTGTTGACGAAGACAAACACCACCGTTCGGCTATAATATCCACCGAACTTTGAAGCTTTTGCCTTTAATTAGGAAGAGTACACGTGTAATGTTTTAACTGGAGAACAGTAGGAACAGGACTTAAGGCACTGGACCTAAGTTTTATCCATAATAATTTATAGTCGGACGACCATTTAGTTTTGATGAATTTTTTTTCCCATACCCTTGAAATTCTAATTTTACCCAATTGCATCCTAAACGATGAGTGTTGAAAAACACAAATTTTGTAAAAAATAATAATACAACGACTTATCATACGAAATTTGGATCAAAAACATAGACATCAATTAAACACAAACGAGACTGTAAAAGAGCTAAATTAATTACTTGATCTTCCTCAGGTTAAACGATATAATTTGAACATATATCAATTGGTTCCTTAGTAGTTAGTACTGTACTAAGAGAAAATAGAAAACATTATTCTCACATTATCGCTATGAAGTTTTATACCACACATTACAAGCTTGGTTCGTATGCTAGATTGCAAATTAGGATGTTATAGTTCACATTCTATGTAGTGAATGTTTATCATGTAAAAACACTTTTACCTAGGAGGTGTGGCAAATTCAAATATTAGGGGTTGTGAAAATAATAGTATGGAGGTGGAAAAGAAATCTCTTAAATTTTGTTTGGATACAAATGCACTCCCAGCCCAATATGAAGCATATATGATCCAAGCAATATGCAAGGATAATTTTACTACATACACCCCTAATTATAAATTATAGACCAATTCTCATATATGATCCAAGCAGCTCAGGACCAATTCTGCACAATAGTAATTCTGCACAATATTAAGCAGTCCAGACACAATATTCTGCACAATAGGGAGTGTAAAAATTAGTAAAAATAGTTAGAAGGTATTAATTTGTTGTTTTTGATAGAATATCAATCCTTTTTATGTTTTTTTTTTTTGTGCAAGAATCCTTTTTATGTTAATTACAAGGATAATTATATTTTATGTTATTTGCAATTTAAAGTCAATAAGTTTTTTTATTTAAAAAAAAGCTTAAATATGTTTTTGGTCCCTGCAATATACACTTGTTTTGAAAAGAGCCCCTGTTAAAATTTTTTTTTTGAAAAGAGCCCCTGCAATTTGTAACCACTTTGAAAAGAGCCCCTGCGCAGGAAATGTGGCAGCCATGTCACTTAAATGTGCACGTGGCAGGCGCTGACAGAGATACTTATCTGATGTGGCACAATTTTTGCCACGTGGATATTACATGTCATTTTATTTTTTTAAAAAATTAAACTAAATATCTTTTTACAATTTATTTATTTCTGAAAAACTAATTAACAAATTTTTTAAATAATAAGAAAAACAAAAATTATTAACATCACATCCCAGAATTTCTTCTCTTCTCTTCTCTTCCCCAATTTCTTAACTAATTTCTTCTCTTCTCTTCTCTTCCCCAATTTCTTCTCTTCTCTTCTCTTTTCTTCCAGAATCCAACCACCAACATCACAGCAACTTAAAACTTTCATCAACAACACCAACAAACTGACGGCCAACATCAAATAGAACCAATTTTTTCCTAGACACACACGCACAACTCACGCAGCAACAACACTACACACCGAATCCGAAACAAACCGAAAGAAAGAAGAAGGAGAAGAAACGAAACCATTAAAGCCAAACATTTCCGTCGCTCACTGTTCACGTCAGATCCGGCCTTTTGGTAGGGATTTTGGTAATTTTGAGTTCGGATTTGGCTTTAGGACGTAATTTTAAACAACTTTGATGTTAGAAATTTTTTGAAACAGGGTGGTTGTTGTTCCCCGGCGCGGTGGTGCCGCCGTCTGGCCCGGCGACACCGCGCCAGAAACTGGATTTATATGAACAGATGAAGAACAATTTGAGAGAGTGAGGGAGAGACCGGAACTGAGAGAGAGAAATTGTTTTGTTAAAATGATTTTTCTCCTAAAAAAACCATTTAAATACCTTCTCTCTTTTTTTAGAAATAAATAAATTGAAAAAAGGTATTTAGTTTTATTTTAAAAAAAGAAAAATGAGATGTATCCACGTGGCAAAAATTGTGCCACATCAGATAAGGGTCCCTGTCAGCGCCTGCCACGTGCACATTTAAGTGACATGGCTGCCACATTTCCTGTGCAGGGGCTCTTTTCAATTTTTTTTTAACAGGGGCTCTTTTCAAAACAAGTGTATATTGTAGGGATCAAAAACATATTTAAGCCTAACAAAATTATTAAGAGGCCATTTTTAAAATTTGCACACGGCCTCCTAAAACTCAGGACCGGCCCTGAGTAACATATATGATCTGTCAATCAGACCGGACCGATGATTTCTCGATTTCTGATTTAATCGGTTTGACCAACCAATTTGATTTTTAAAACATTGATTGGACTTAATTTGGATCAGTTGAATTGACATAGCCTAGAAAATAAACAGTTTAGCAACAAAAAAAATAAAGCTAAAGAAAGAAGATCGATTAATTTCAGTTTTTTTATAGAAAGTAAATAAAAACAGAGAAAATTTAATATTGACAAACCATCACAAGATGTAACAAGGCGGCAAATAAACATGAATTTGCAAGAACAGATCAAAATATAAAGACAAATCCCTATCCTAAAGACCCTAACAGAAATATTAACCAGTTCAATGCTACTCAATTCATTCAATTCTAACATCCAAATTAAAAGTGATCAACCATAAATCTTGCTTGACATTCTCGAATTGTATTTTCTGACTGTAATTTAATTGAGCTTGGATTCTTTTTCACATGGTCAAGAGGGAGCCTTCAACAATGATTTAAAAATCGGACTGGACATCGAACCAGCAAGATCCCGGTTGACTGGTTCATTGGTCAAACCTCTGGATCATTGGTCAAACCGCATGACTAAACCGGATCAAACCGGTTGAATAAACCGGTCAATATAACAATACTATATAGTTATTAAACCGGTAAAACCGGATGAATCTGACTCTAAAAAAATTGACAGAACAAACATAAATTGATAACTTCATGAAATAGAACAAAAAAAAGATAAATTGAAGTAATATGAAAGAAATTAACAGAGCATAATATGAAAGTAGCAAACATAAACTGATAAAAGTCGAAGAAACAAAATAAACAAAACATTGAAACAAAATTATATAAATAACTAAGATAATAAAATTAAACAAATAATCATAATAAAGCATAAATTCCAGAACTGATAAATAATCATAATAAATCATAATAATCATAATAAAAGAAATTGAAGAAATAGAACAAACAACGTTTTTATTTCATTTTTTAATTGCCCTTTTTTTTTAAAAAAATATATATATATATTATAAACAAAACGACGTCATTTATCTGTTTTTGGCAAAAAAAATAAAATAAAATAAATAGGGGCATGCAATCCGACCGCCGGTTCGGTCAAACCGCCGGATCATCAGTTTTTCCGGTTCCGAGCGGTTCTGAGCGGTTTGATTACAACGCCGATCCAACTAATGAACCAGACCAACCAAGCTCCGGTTCGCGGTCCAACCGGCCGGTTCAGTCCGGTTTTAAAAACACTATTAAAGAAACACTTGATGCTTTGTAATATGGAACGGCCAAACTCTATTATTTAAGGCTCGTTTGGAAAAGGTTTAATTTTTAGCTTATACAAATAATATATACAAATAAATAAATTTTTATGTATTATTATAAACTTTTTAACATGATTTATAATAAAGTAACTTAATAAAATATAATTTTTGTTAGTTGAAACTTATAAATTAACATAAAATATTATCTATTTACATAGGGTCTGTTTTGTAACAAAAGAAAATAGGGAATTTAGCTTATTTTTTAGCTTATGAAAATAATTTATACAAATAAATAAAGTTTTAAGTTGATTTATAAGTTTTACTAACAAAAATTGTATTTTTATAAGTCATTTTATCATAAACTATGTACCTTGAAAAATCTATAATAAAATATAAAATCTTATTTATTTACATAAGCTTTTTCACATAATCTCAAAAATAAGTCAATCCAAACGGACCCATAAATTATTTAGCATAAGCTCAAAAATAAGTTAATCCAAACAGGTGCATAATATATTTTATAAAATTTGAAAATATATAATTTGTTTTCAAATAAATATTCTATATTTGTTATACTATTTTTCAAAAAAATTTGTAGTACTATTAAAACTATAATAATAATATAAAATTTGTAGTACTATTAAAACTATAATGTTAATATTTATTTTTATTTATTAGTAAAAAAATATGGTCAAAGCATGATATATAAACAATGGATATACTCAAAATGAGTCATTTATTGTGGGACAGAGGGCGTAGTAATTTGGTTTGTAATACATATGATCAATTTTACATTCATTCATGATGGCTCAAGTTCTTGATGTGTGGCAATGGCTACCTGACTGTGCTCGTGGTTATCCAGTCAGCGGTTCTTATTGGCTCTTGACGTCTCAACAAACTGTTACTTTGAATGCAGCAGAAGATCTTATTTGGCACATGCATGTCCCACTGAATGTATGCATTTTCGCCTGGAGACTGCTTAGAGACAGGGTTGCCAACAAAGAATAACTTGGTAGCTCGAGGCATCATTTCTCCAGCAGCTCACTTGTGTGTATTCGATTACGGAGGTGTCGAGTCAGCTCAACATTTATATATTCTTATCATGCAACTTCTTTGGTTCGCTTTGGTTATCAGTTCGATCCTGGATTGGTTTCTCGTCAGGAGATTCCCAATCTATGACTGAACACTTTATTCAATTCACCTCTTAAGCAGAAGGTCTCCGCGCACGTCGATGTTTTCTTCAGCTCATCTAACTCTTATGTGTGTGGAATGAAAGAAATCGGCACATGTTCCGAAACTCCGAATATACCATAGCTCAACTGCTGGATAATGTCAAATTGTACTCTTACTGATGGATGAAGTCTATGAACGTTACGCTAGTTGCGAACTACCATAGTTGGTGGTCCAACCTTTTTACATGCTTGAGCATCGATTAATTTCAAGTGGTTTCTTTGTATTGACTTGTTGTACTCTATTATGATCTTTTCGACACGTCTTCTCTTATACTACATAGATCGTTTTGATTAATACATAGTATCTCATTTTTGTCTCTTTAAAAAAAAATAGAAATCATATTTGTTTGGTTGGATTGAATTTGAATTCAAACACGAACACAACTAAATCGAGCTACAACTACAACACACGCAATTGTCAAAGTATAGAATGATGAAAGAGTGAAATATGAGACAAAAACGCGTGAGTGATTGCAAGAAGAAACTATGAAGGTGATGTTCCTCGTCTCGTGCATGCTTAAGGATAATGACTATGATGACAATGGTGACTATATTACCTAAAAACAATTCTCTTGATATAGTCAAATCTCATGTATAGTGTGTATGCTGAATGGCTTGCATTCTATTCTATTCTATTCAATAAATAAAATATCTAAACACATTATGACTTTTCACCTCTGCTTCTCCTATATCTATTTTTCAACCTTTTGTTTAGCATTACGTACAGTTATATTGACTTCAAATTTGTTCAAAGTTCAAACATCCAAATTCAATTAGAACTAAGATAATTCATTTGAATTAATGACTATTATATGAATATCAATGTGTCTAAGTATTTGATTTGTTGTGTGACATTTTATGAATATATATATATATATATATATATATATATATATATATATATATATATATATATATATATATATATATATATATATATATATAATCAATATCACTAATAGTAAAAATTGAAATGACAATATTTCAGTCTTATATATATATATATATATATATATATATATATATATATATATAATAATAATAATAATAATAATAATAATAATAATAATAATAATAAAGTATGGCGAAAAATCGCTCTCATCAAGAATATCAAATTCGGAGGAGTTGTTTATCACTTGAGCGGTCAATCACTTAGTTATTTTTTATTTGTTTTAAAATGAGTGTTGTGAGTTTTTACGTACAAATTAAGAAATGTAATATAGTTGTTTTAAAAAAATAGCATTTTTATTAAATTAGTTTATTAACTATTAAAGTGTCCCCACCATCATAAATAAAAAATTTAAATATAATATTTTAGAAGTAGGGTACTAATAATAATTAGATGGCACACTTGGAAAATAAAAATTAATTATACAAAGAGAGTTGTCAGGATTGTTGAGTTAATGCATCATTCTTCCTTAGTTAAGGAATCCCACAAAGTGAACTTCTTTTACTTTGATATTGCATGGGCATCGCGAAACTTTTTTTCGGCTTAAGGACTTGTCTACCAATTCATGTGGAGAAGGCAGCTATATTGTTTTTATAAAGAGTTGTGAGGTGCGGTTGAAGACATTTTGGTTGGTGGATGTCCTTAATTTGGGTGACCTTCAATGAAGGATGACTTATTTACCTATTAGGATTGAATTGTTGAATTTGTACTCCACAGTAGAGACTGCCTCATATGCTTTTGTGTCTTCCAAGGTATTGCAACATATATTAATATTGAAAGACAGCGGAGTAGTGGTATGAACTTTGATTTAAACATAGCTTTGGATGGTCTGCTTGCTATGATTATGACTTTTGACTTTAACATTTTCACTAGCAAGTACATCATCCCTCCTAAAGCCTAGCATGCTTTGATGGGTGCCCTTTTTAAAACATTTGTTCAGGACATGTAAGCTGGTCAACATTGACATGACCACATGATAAAAAGCAATTTTTGGGTGTTTGCAAATATCTCATGCTCAAAATTTCCTTTTAGCTAGCTCCATCGATAAGTTAGGACAACATATGTCACTGGTAGAGTACCATATTATTCTCAGGTACTAACTCATAATTTTTTATTGATGAAGTTTGCACTGTTTAAAGTGGTTGGACATATTTAGGGAATATGCAATTTATTGTAGGGAGCTCAAACTTCAAATACAAACATGACTTTGTTAGGGATGCCCTTTGTGATAATTTTAAGCATGCAAATGTATCTAGGAAGAAGGAGGCGCATGTGTGAACTTCTTGGCTGACCCACAAGAAGAGAGATTAATGCTTAGAGTTGAAGATGCTTCAAGCAAATTTGCCAAACATGAGTGATCAGTGCATTTCTAATGCACTTTCTTCTATCTTATGCTATGACATTTATATAATTTCTCCCTTTATTTATAGAGTTTTTAATGTGTTTCCTTAGTTCAGGATAATTTTGTTTTTATTTTGTTTTCAGTACTTCACGAATAGACAGCGGTTTGACCTCTTCTCATTCTGCAGGCCATAACTAGAGCTACGAGTATCGGATTGAGGCCCGCGACCATGCGTTGGAAAGTTAAGACAAAGAGCTATAACTTTCGTGTTGACATCGGCAGTTAACATCGTGCCACGATGGATCCCATCTTACCACGATGGGAAAGTTATATTTTTTAAAGATATTTGCAAAGAAACAGAAAATTAATTAAGGAAATATATGATACCATCGTGTCACGATGGACTGTAACTTTTAAGATACTAAAGACTATAAATAGAGCATCACTCCTCATATTTTATTCATTCAGTTTCCACGAAAACTATTGTATTCTCTAGTATTTCATGGCTTGCTAAACCACTAAGGTTGATCTGTTGTAATGGGATTTCTCCAAGACCTTGAGGTTATTATATTATTCAGTTTTATGTTATTTCTTTTCAATTATGTTCTTATTACTAGTTTACTTAATTCAATTTTTATAGAATATGATTGTTAATTTTGATTGATTTATATTTCCTATGGTAGTTGTGTTTTAACTTAACTTACTCGTTAATTCACGTGCGCTTAACCGTTTGCTTAATTCGGTATGACATTTGCTTAATTCGGTAATCTAACAAAAGGAATATAACTCATATAGAATCGAATACGCTTGTTAATCGATCGTTTCTATGATCAAAAGTGGATTAAATCCGCTTAGGGACTGATAATATAATGATCGATGATAAGTTTGAAATTTCCGAGCAGTAGACTAATCTGTTTTTCATAACTATTTTTAATCAACTTATTTTCTTGCTTCTAATCATTGAAACAAACCAAAACCCCCTTTTTACAGTTTTTACTTGATTCTAATATTGCTAAACTGATTAAGAGTCCTCTTGAGACGATCAAGGTTAACTACCTTGTTACTATATTTTATAATTTTGATTATTTTTGACCGTGTACGACAATAATCAATGAGAAAACGTGTTAAGATAATCAACACGCTTTTATACCATTTACGTTTGATACTATTGGCTACCTAGCACCAAATGTCAATCTTTTGAAAAGAGTTCAATGTGTGTCATGCATGACAATATTGCTGTCTCTCATAGGTCTATGGATGTAATTTCCAGGAGTCTTGGTTTTGCCATCCACAAAAATTATAGTGATGCATTTTATTTTCCGTTTATCTTTCATTCATGTGTAAATGACATTCATTTTGAAACAAATTTTATTTGCTTAAGTGACTCTCATTGTGACACACAAAGAGTATAATATAACTTTTAAGGTTTTGTCTAATGATAAAATGACGGATCTTAAATATGCATGTTGTGGGTTTGAGCCGCTAATGTCATTAGAAGAAGATAAATATATACTATATTTTAAAAAAAAAAATGGTATTTGAGCCATATGATCTTCTCTACATTATTTGAGCCATAATTTGCATATTCAATGTGCATATCACTATGGTCTGTCAATTGCATCAGTCTGTCGTCGAGTAATAATTCACACTTTAGGTGTCTAGAATGAGTTCGTATCCACAGAGATCGTGCCAATGCGCGATTAACGTTATTTAAGTTTGCGGTTTTTGCATTCTCTTTGATTTTTAAAAATGTTTTAGTTGAAAAGGGCGAAATGCGTGCAGAAAATAAAAGTGAGGCAGAAATATAGAAGACAGGTATGGTGGTTGGACTCCCTCCTCTACTACTATTCGACATGATCGGTATATAACATAGCTATCTAGTCTAACAAGCGGCGTCGATTCTATCCTTGATGTGGTAATACATTACTATTACCCTAATATATATGAAGTTTCCCTACAATTATAACTAGGATACCTACGAGAGCCTACCTCGTTTGTCACATACCCTAACTACGACGTGAGTTATCCATATACATGCATTATGCACATCGACTATTGCCTCTAGAGCCTAGTATCGGACTATTCAGCTTCTAATTGCTCAGTTCACAACTAGTTCCTGATTCCGCCTCTACTCCTCTTAGTTCGAATGTAGTTCTGGATGTTACCGTCTCTATATCCCTAGATTTATTTACTACAAGTTCCGGACAAATATTAGTTTCACCTAATACTTATTCTGTGAGCGCTACCGCTATCCGACAAGATTATGGGAACGTATTTATAGCAGGAAAATAAATAAGACAAATAGTACGAAATAACATTTATTATAACTTGTGACTTAATCAAAGACTCCAAATATTCATAGGGGAGTTCATCTTCTCCACCACAACCTAAAGGATCTATACAAGAGATTACATAATTTAATTACAAGAAATAAACTATGCTACCTAAAGAAAGATACCTTGCTGAGGAAGTTACCTTTCCTGTGAATGAGGAAAGTTCTTCCCATAGAGAGCTCATTAGCCCTCCTTGCTCCTCTAGACCAACTCTATCATAGAGAAGTTCCCAATTTCTGAATATTTTTTAATAAAAAATAATGAGGGAAAGGAGTTCTATTTATACTTTTCTAAACGGGCTTCAGTAATCTATCGTACTGCGATGGGTCCATCTTGCTGCGATATGTGGATTTTCTTCAAATTTATCTTAAAAATCATGCTTGATAATGTTGTGTTAATGTGTCAATGTAATATCCTAGGAGGCTAGGACTAAATGCTACCATACACAATATTTTTTTATTTTTTTTTAAAAAAATTCTATATTTTTGCAATGGCAATTAATATGTTATCTATTTAAATGTATTTAAAAATGTTTTTGGGTTTATGGTGTCATTCATTCAAGAAAAATGTCCACAAACTTGGGACGCATTATCTCTGAAATGAAAGATGCCAGAACTTGAGATTTAACGGTTTCTCTTAGCTCATAGTTGATCTAAAATCCTGAAAGATCCACCGATAACATTACGTCCTTCTTCTCGTATGTTTCTTCTTCAATTGAGGGAGTATACATGTATAGACTCATTGATGCCAAAGTAAGGCAAATTGCAACAACCGATAAGTGAAATTAGTATTGAGTGATTGTACTTGGGGTTAACTCCCTATTTATAAGGCATACGAACTTTTGTGCAATCTTATTTGTTGATATTCCTTCTCATGCGACCGTTGAGGTCATATCAAAATATTGGTTAGACACCAGTATATTTATAACTTAGATAGACATAAGACTCTTCTCGAAGTCAAAATGAATTTGTGACTTGCGTATCAATCATTCTAAAACTTTACCTTATGTTGTGCTTATTTTTTAAGATGATGTCGGAAGTAACTTATATGTCATGTCACCTCCTTCGGTCGATGTTTCCAGTCGGGTTGATCCACTCAATATTTGGGTTGAACCTCTTAAACCCATACCATTATATTTAGTATGATTTAGAACTCTACTTAGTTGATGACTTTACCAATTGCTAGCTAGTTGGCCTTTACTTCTAATGGTAATGTAATTATTCATATACTTATTCAAAATAATGTAAAGTTGACATTTAAACAACACAAATGCAATAACATGTGCGTTTATAACACATTAATATGAACTTTTGTTTTTATGGTTGCGAAGGAGAGGCTAGGTTAGCTAGCCCTGTTTCATAACCATCATTGATTTATTAAAACAAACAACAACTGGATGGCTTTCGTCCCAAGCATCATCAAACAAAATTTGAAATGTCAACATTCAATTCAATCTATAATAATAACAATAAATTAAAAAGTCAATGGAGTAATGGGGCTACATGTTAGTCAAATTACCTAATTGTTCAGGCTGTGCAGTGATGGCAGCATTACTTATTTCGAACTACCCCACCAACAACACATTCATTTAAACTTAGCCAACCTCACCTTCTATTTCCATTTTCATTAATTTATTTATGGGTTTTGTTAATGAGTGTCTCTAAAGTACTCTTTAAATTTTTTATTTAAAGGAGTTATTTATACAAAAAGTAAAATATTTCACTTTTTAATGCGTTGTCTTCACACATTCTCATAAAAAATTTAATAAAATTTATTGTACTATTTAAGATATTTAAAGAGTATAATCGTTAACATTTATCTTTTATTTGTTTATAAAAAAAGTCGAAATTATTGACAATTTTTTATTTTATTTTATTATACTATTATTTTCAAATTCAAAGACAAAGCTATAGTTCAAGATCAAGTTGAGCTGAGTTCGGGAAATCTCTAGTTGACAAATTACAAACTTGAGCAATAAAATATTGCCACGTGTAAGTCAATATTATTTCTTCAACACCTTCACTTGATCCAACGGTGACTATGGCACGCTTTTCAACATGCAATTTTTTTTACTCCTTTAAATTCATTTTCCCTCTTTTTCCTCTATGTTGACTTTTTAATTTCATAACCAGAATTTATTTAGGTACCTACGACCTCATTTAAAATTTTTAAATTTCACCCTTTTTTTTTCTCCTCCCAAAAAATAACAAAAAACAAAACAACTCTCTCAACATCAAACTCATTCATTCAATTGCTTTCCCACAAAAGATCTCAATCTTTCATTATTCTCTCACCCATAGATTCTACGCCGTGTGTAGATCACGCTCCATAACAAGCGTGGGTGAATATGAACAAGAAATTAAAACCGAACATAAACCTTTAAATTTTACTTTATCTTCATCATAGTCAACGCCCCACTCAAACAATAAAAAAACCTCTCATACTTTAAATTAATTTTCCATAAATAATTGAGAGAGAAAAAATGAGTGCGTTTTCTTATTTTGCAAAAAAACCTTTTATACAAAAGTCAACTCTCTCTCTTTCTCTCTCTATCATCATCATCATCATCATCTTCTCTTAACTTCTCTTATCAACTTCAACTTGTCTTTCCTTCTTCACCATCCACTTCTCAATCTCTCTCTCTCATAGTTCCTTCCTAGTTCCCACTAAACATGAAAAACGAGTTGTAATTGTAATTGTAACATAACACAAAATAGCAACAACCTTATAACTTAGTACCACTTCTTTCTATTTTTTTTTATTCTTTTGTTTTTTCATTTGTTTTGTTTCTATGGGTAACGGAATAGGAAAATTAACGGTGTGTTTCAAAGGAAACAACGGTGGTAATAGAAAACACGATATATCCATTTTAATAACGGATCCTTTAGATGAAGGTCTTGGTCACTCTTTCTGTTATGTTAGACCCGACCCGACACGTTTATCTAGTTCTAAAGTTCATTCTGAAGAAACAACAACTTTCAGAACTATATCTGGTGCTTCCGTTAGCGCTAACACTTCGACGCCGTTATCGACGGCGTTTATGGATTTATACTCTTACGGTTGTTTTGATAGAGCTGCTGCGTTTGAAAGTTCAACTTCTTTTGCTTCTCTTCCTTTACAACCGATTCCAAAGAATCTAATCGGTTCGGGTTCGGGTCCTTTTTCGGGTAATTTTGGTGTTGGTGGTGGGTTTCCGAGTTCCGGTCCGCTTGAGCGTGGTTTTATGTCCGGTCCGATTGAGCGTGGGTTCATGTCCGGTCCGATTGATCGCGGTTTATTTTCCGGTCCGATTGAAAAAGAAAACTCCGATCAGTTTCAGAGAAGCTTTTCTCATAGTGGATTAGGTTTTTCAGTTCGACCTAGAACGAGAAAAGAGAAATGGATTCGGGTTCTTCAGAGAGCGATTTCGAAGACGCTATCACGTGGACAGAACTCTATTGTTACTCCGATCAAAGGTGTAGCGGTTAAGGAGCCGCCGGAGTGGATTCTTGCCGGTGAGAAGCATCATAATGAGAATTTGACTGTGAGTAGTTTGAATTTGAGTAGTGAAGGTAGTTTGGAAGATGATGATTCGTTAGGTAGTCAGAATCTTCAATGGGCTCAGGGAAAAGCAGGGGAAGATCGTGTTCATGTTGTTGTTTCTGAAGAACACGGTTGGGTTTTCGTTGGAATTTATGATGGTTTTAACGGTCCTGATGCACCGGATTATTTACTTTCGAATCTTTATACTTTCGTTCATAAGGAACTTAAAGGTTTGCTTTGGGATGATGGTGGTTCACCGGATAATTTGAATTCGAAACCGCGCGATTCTGTTGATGATGATGTTGTTGGGAATGAAGATAAGGTGTTTGATGATTGTTCTCAATGTGTTGATCAAGAGAAAGTGGATTCGGTTTCGAAGAGAAAAAAGAGAGGTAAGAATTCGAAGAATAAGTATAAAGATGCAGCGAAGAAACACGAAGAGAATCATAGGAGATGGAAGTGTGAATGGGATAGAGAAAGATTAGAGCTTGATAGAAGATTGAAGGAACAACTGAGTGGTGGTGATGGTGACGATAATTCTGTTAATCATTCGGATGTTTTGGAAGCTTTATCTCGAGCTTTGAGGAAAACGGAGGAGTCTTATCTTGATGTTGCTGATAAGATGGTGACGGAGAATCCCGAACTTGCTTTGATGGGTTCATGTGTTCTTGTAATGTTGATGAAAGGGGAAGATGTTTATGTGATGAATGTGGGAGATAGTAGAGCTGTTTTGGCACAAAAAGCTGAACCTGATTATTGGATTGGGAAAATTAGACAGGATTTGGAAAGGATTAATGAAGAGACAATGCATGATCTTGAATCATGGGATGATGCTGATAAATCAAATGTTGTTCCTAGTTTAAGTGCCTTTCAGCTTACCAAGGATCATAGTACCAATGTTGAAGAGGTACTTTTTTTTTGCCTAATTTAGACTACTGTTTTGATTTTATGGTTTATGTGTTCATCTTGATTGAGAAGTGTTTGATTTTAATTTCAGGAAGTAATCAGAATAATAAAAGAGCACCCGGATGATCCTTGTGCCGTGGTCAATGATCGTGTGAAGGGATCTCTCAAGGTTACTCGAGCATTCGGCGCTGGATTTCTCAAACAGGTTGGTATCGAAATTTACTCTAATCAATAAATTTACAATCATCTATCTTTACCATTAATGTCAAGGATCTCAACAAAATGATAAATTTGGATTGTTTGCGGTCAAAATTGTGGCATTCACGCAATCAACATGCGTGAAATTGTGAACGAATGCAATTCAAATCCGAAAGGATAGGATATAGGATAATTAAATGATTAACACATGCTATAACAAGACTACTCTTTTCCACATTTGTTTCTCTTGTTACAACTTACAACCTTCTATCATTGGATGTAAAAAATGTTGCTACTTCCAGTGTGATACTACATAATCTAGGTGCCATTCTTGTAAAAGATTAATAATACAAATTAGTAACTAATTATGTTCTTTCCTTTCTCAGAAAAAAAAAAGTTCTTTCCTTTCTCAGAAATTGAACTATTGACACATTACTTAATTTTTTTTTCTTAACCATGTTTCTAATAATATATGTGAATTTTTTGCAGCCCAAATGGAACAATGCACTTCTGGAGATGTTTAGAATAGACTACGTAGGAAATTCTCCATACATCACTTGTCAACCATACCTTAAACACCACAGATTAGGCCAAAAAGACAAATTTTTGATTCTATGCTCCGACGGACTCTATCAATACTTATCAAACGAAGAAGCAGTAGCTGAAGTTGAGCTTTTCATCACATTGCAACCTGAAGGAGACCCTGCTCAACATTTGGTTGAAGAAGTCTTGTTTCGTGCTGCGAAGAAAGCTGGTACAAACAATTCCATTTTAAAGATTTCACAATTACATCTAAAAAATTGATTACTCTAACGATTTTGCTTAACATTTTTTTTCCTTCTTAATCTTAATCAGGTTTGGATTTCCACGAATTGCTTGAAATTCCACAAGGCGATAGGCGGCGTTACCATGACGATGTTTCCATAATTGTTATTTCTTTGGAAGGAAGAATATGGAGATCATGTGTATAACAAGTATAATGAAAAAACCAACCATATATTATATCATCATAATATATATAAAAAAAAAAAATATGAGATATATGCTGCCGAAGGGTCATGCATCCTTTTTGCTCTTACCCCTCCCTACTCCAGAGTGCATAAAAAATTACTCTTACCAGACTTAAATATAAGTTAAAATGTACATATATTTAGACTAAATTTAAGCTAAATACACGTACTTTTTTTACTTATATTTAAGTTCGAAAGAGTAGTTGTGCAATTCAGTGGATGGTGAGGATTGTAAAGTTGTAAACCCTTGATTTTGTTTATTTAATATAACTCTCACATAAAAATTGTGATTTTGTAATAAAAAATACCATTCCTTAAAAATCTTTTCTTTGTGCCCTAAGCACTAGCAACCTACACCACTTTCTGCAATTTTGGTTGGCAATTGATAGAGCTAGTCATTAGTGCATTAGCATCTTTTCAATATGAAAATTGAAAAAAACATATTCCGAATAAAAATGCTTCTAAGATCAAGAAAATTTATGTTTGCCTTTTTCAATTTGATGTTGGAAGAAGCACTATTTCAAAAAATATGACTCTCAAAGCATTGTTTTTTGTCTACCACTATATATTCCTTGTAGCAATATGGTTTTGTTTTATTTTATTTTCCTATTACGTGTTCCAATTTAAACAATATGCTTTTATTTTTATATTTCTAAAAAAAGAAAAAAATGTCTTAGTGGAATCTCGTATCACACACGCTGTGAATCAAAATCAAACTTTAAATTTTAGATTTTGACCTTAGTTCTTTTATTCAACTTGTAAGAGTTGACGACTCTAACAAATGGCTAGACTCAGCGTATGAAAACGAAAGGGTTCAATGAACTGAAAGCTAGATACGTTGAAATGGAGTACTATCTCTATGCGTAAATGCAAATATTAATTGTCCACATAATTAATCATCATTTAAGAAGTTGATTTTTCTGGTAAAATTAACTTTCAATTTAATTTTTAAATATCACCCTCCTACAAATTTAATTGATAAATTATAAAAAGTGTCTTGCTAACTAGTGCATCAGGTGCACTAGTTAAGAAAGTTAAAAGTAGTATATTTTATATTGAAAAGATGATAACTTATACTTTAAAAAAGTTGACTATACAACCTTCAAAATAATTTTATCATTTTTGGTTCATTAATTAGTACAAGGAGTGCATTGTTTAGCATTTACCTTATAAAAATTAATTTAAAAAGTCCTAAACTTTTCTTTCATCCAATTATTTAATCCATTGATTAACACCAATAATGTTAAATTTTGAATGTTAGTATTCGTTAAACTATCATAAAAAAAAAAACAACAATCATATTTAATTTCTTTATAGGCAAAATTACATGTTTAGTTCTTTATCTTATTTTATTGTAATATTTTGGTCTTATATCTTTTATTTGTAACACTTTGGTTCTTTAGTTTATATATTTGTAACATTTTGGTCTTTTATATTTTATGTGTAACACTTTAATCCTTTATCTTTTATAATATTCACATATAAATCCTTTTTTTCATTTTTTTTTATTAAAACAATTCTGAATTTTATTTGTTAAGATATTTTTTTATTAAAATTAAATAAAAATCATAATTTTGATGAAAATGTTCATCATATTCATCAATTCTTTCATATTTTCATGTTCTTTAAAGGACCAAAATGTTACAAATAAAAGATAAAGGACCAATGTGTTACAAAATTATAAAATAAATGATCAAAATATTACAAATAAAAAATAAAAGCCCAAAACATAACAAAAAAATAAAATAAATGACCAAACATATAATTTTACCTTCTTTATATAAGTGGTAAATTATTGTGATACTTTCTGAACATACCGAAACAATATCTCTCATATTGTTTGTGGATTAGAGAAAAAATATTTTGCGATAAAAAGTGAAACTTTAAGGACTAAACTGACATATTTTTCATACATATTTTTCATACATTAATTAATGTTCAACTTAACATCATTGTTAATTGAGAAACCAAACAGTTTAGAGACTTTTCAATTTATTTTAATATCCTCTTCGTAATACTTTATAAGTAAAATTGATTTTTTTAGGTTCATTGTAGATTTAATATATCTAGCTAGTTTATATTATGTACTAGATGCATTAAATCTACAATGAATCTAAAAAATCAATTTTGTTTATAAAATGTTACGGAGGGAGTAGTTTTTTAATGACAATTGATTTTTATAGTGAACACTTTCATGCATAAATACAAGAATTATACGACTTATCTTCTCAGTCCAATCACTACTTTAAGTGATTTGTTTTTATGGTTTTATGTCTTTTCTATTGATTTGTCGATTTCCCGATTTTATGTCCAATTTGGATGTCAATGCTACTTGTTTGTTGCTTATGTGCATCGATGTTGAATTGTTTGGGCACAACCTTGCTTTTGTTCTATTTTTTTAGGTTGCTTTTGCACTGTGTCCCGTTTGCTTTGTTTTTTAATTGTTTGGTCAAGGCTTTCCTGTTATCTGCTGTAGCGGAGGTTGTTCTTCTTTGTAATTTCTATAGTTGTATGCTATAGGTAATCACATATGGATGTGTTTGTTTTTAAAAAAAAATTAGGGATTATTTTGTTGTTTTTATTGATAGCTTAGGACTATTTTGTAGTTTTTCAAGATAATTTAGGGACTAAATTGAAATATTTTAATATTTCCAGGGCCAATTAACGGATAAATTAATGAGGGACTAAATTGATGGAAGTAAATATAGTTTAGGGACATTTTAGTTGTTTTTAATAATTTAGGGACTAGATTGGTGAGAGAGTAATATTTTAAGGACTAAATTGACTATTTACTCATTTAGGGACCTTGAATTTAGTGGAGTTTAAAAGTTTAAGGATTAAATTGACTAGAAAATAATAATTTAGGACCAAATTGAAGGTTTTATTATTTTTTTTTCATTCATAAAGTCATACTTATAAAAATTATATGAAATCAAAAGAGAGATTAAAAATACAAAATTGTGATTCATATTCCACAATAGTTGTTGGCAATTGACAAATTTAAATTATTATGAAAATATGATAAAAAATAATTTTACTAACCTTATTAAATGATTGGTGTACTTTTATTATCATAAACGCAAAATAAAAAATAATTTTTTGAGAGTGATTCACATACTACTAATTAAAGGGTATAATTGAAAAAATCAATTAAAATTAACTTGAAAATTGAAAGTGACAATTTTTTATTTTTATTTACAAATTTGACAATACTTATGGAATAGATGAAGTACATCGGAGCTTATATACAACTCTTGAATGCAGTTAGAAGTAACAAACTCTAAAAAATAAAAATTACATCTACAACAAAATTCAAATGTCAAGAATAGTTGTGCTTTCGGATCTACAATGTTAAATATGCTAAAATTATTGAATTTGCATTGAATTTAGATCGAAGAAAATCTAAAAAACTGAACAAATTAAATGAACACCGCATTAAGACAAAAAATTAGAGTAAACAGCGTACTAAGACGAAAAATCAAAACAAACAACTCTGAAATAACAAAAAAAGAAACTTAAATGAAACCTACAAAATGTGAAAAGCACTTATTTTAATAAAAGGAAATAAAAAAACATAAGAGGAGGCAAACATCACTTATTTTAATCACTTATTGTAAGTTACGATGAATTATACATTTAAGAATATACTTTGTTTTACAATACTATCCGTCCCTTATTATAGGATTTTATTTAACCACTGCACGTATGTCAATGCACAGTTTGTCAATTTTAATCAATAATATTTTTAATTGTCTATTAGTAAAAATTATAAACACTTAATATTTTGAAAATACTTATCAAAACAAATTGAATAAGATCTTATATGCTTATATTTACATTTATATATTATTAAAAAAATATGGTTAAACGAAAGTAAATGAATAATATATTTTTTCAAAAGGATCTTATAATTAGGGACGAATGTAGTATTAACTAAAAATATAATTTGTACCAACCAATCGTTAGTTGGTTCAGTGGTGATTGGCGCTGAACTTGGTAGGGAGGACCACAGTTCGATCCCCCGCAACTGCGATCGGGAGGGGGCTGGAACTACTTGATGCCAGAACTGACCCCCGAACCAGATTCAACTGGTGGTGAAAACCGAAAAAAAAAATATAATTTGTACCAAAAAAATATAATAAAATTAACTATAATTTTTTTTGTAAAAAAAACTATAATTTTTATTTACTTAGATGATTTACTTTTAATAAAGAATGGAGGCTCTTAGACTCTGTTTGGCAAGTACAAAAAGTTAGTTTATAGCTTATAAGCTAAAAGTCTTGTTTGGTAACAATATTTTGAGAAAGAGCTTATAGCTTATTTTACTGACTTATAGCTTATTTTTCATAAGCTATTTTAAGTAGCTTATCATTTTTTCTTCCAATTTTACTCTTGCTATTTTAACAAAACCCACTATTATCCCTTCATATAAATCTAAAATCTTGATATAATGCAATTTAAATACGGCGTGGTGCAACATATTTTATTGTTTTTAAGGGCGTGGTTCAACATTTTTTTTGTAAAGGCGTAACACACTTTTTTTGACATATACTGACAACACATTTGTTGTATTAATTTGTTAACAAAAATTATTCTACCCTTATTTTTTATAATAAACTTGTTATGTTTGTATAATTATAATTTTCTACCCCCAAAACATAACAAGAAATGTCCGGTGATGCTGACAACCCACAAGAGCATGCATATGATACACACACATATATCTCTAAAATTGATTTTAGAATTTAAAATTGTAAGTTTTGATTATATTATATTCCTCTTTTCATAACAAAATTTATTATTCCAAAAATATAAAAAGTATAAAGTATAAAATATAAAATAAAATTAAACATTTAGCAAATAAAAATTAATTGAATATATAAAAGATAAAATAAACTAAAATTACTAAATTCAAAATATCTTAAATATCGATTTGATATAAATTTTAGTGTGAATTATAACAATGTCTTTTTAATGTCATTTTACATTCAATAATCAGTTTAACCGCTAATTTTACCAAACACTTCAATTAACTTATTAACCATAAGTCATAAGTTATCGGTCATCCATAATAAACTATAAAAGGTAGTTTATCAATCATCCGTTAATTTTATCAAACAAATTCTTACTGAAACTTGAGAATTGAATGCACATTAGCGGCAGGGAGCGAGCATCAGATATTGAGAGTGAGACGCATCAAATAAATATCCGTCACTATTATCATTAAATTCGAAGCCAGTAATGCATATTCAGTCTTGTTTTCTCTTCATGCTCTTATGATCTTACTATCACAAATCACAACCCATCACAGATTGGATGATGCAATGCATTCTATCTCCATTAAATGTTGTGGTTCAGCTCTCCTTTGCCATGTCGACATGATATATCAATTCTTTCATTCACTATTTTGCTTTTGACTTTATTTAAGCTCCGTTTGATTTGTAAAAAAGCACATGCGATAAATTAATACATGATAAATTTCGAAGATATGAAATAAATTCTCTGTTTTGTACATGTTTAGTTGGCAAAATTTTATTTTGACATTTTAGACAATTTATATAAAAGACAAACTTATTATGTGATTTAGTGAGAAATGATTTTTTATTTAGTATTTGTCTATTCTCTTGGCTCTAAATTTGTTCAGTTCTAAAAACTATTTTAAAATCAGACACGATATAATTGAAGTTATCATATGTTCAATCACTTTATTTTGTAATAAATCCGTATAAAAAATAGATATTTCCACTAACTGAATTAACTCACGAAAAAACTACACCCTAATAATTGTAACTTCTATGTACTATTAGTATAGGTTTTGACTGGACCAGCAACATACGCTATAATTCATCAGCCCAAAACATTCAGTCGGCAAAATGG
Organism: Trifolium fragiferum; assembly: GCA_954870985.1. Classification (NCBI taxonomy): domain Eukaryota; kingdom Viridiplantae; phylum Streptophyta; class Magnoliopsida; order Fabales; family Fabaceae; genus Trifolium; species Trifolium fragiferum. The sequence continues at coordinate 23,459,930 of OX940790.1, read as the reverse complement.
GCCGAAACTTGAATTCAACAACCTCTTGGTTAATGACTTATTTCATGATGTGCTCTAGTTGCATAACCAAAATAAAATAAAATTGAATGGACTATTAAAAATTTATAATATATAAATTAAATATGAAAATTATATTTTATATAAATTTTTTTTTGTAAATACCACAAAATCTTTATTTGTTAATGTTAAATTTTGAACTTATGATTTATAACATATAAACTTATATTGAAAAATTGAACTTATGATTTATAATGTATAAACTCATAGAAAAAAAGGTAAAATAACATTTTTAGTCTTTTCACTTATTTTTATATAAAACTTTCGTCTTTAATCTTTTATAATAACATTTTAGGGAAGCCCCTAATATCGACCCAAAAATAAAGGTCCACTGGTGGACCCTTTTTAATGTTTCATTATGAATTTCAAGCTTCAATTTTACAATTTTATTTCTTTGTTCGATTTCCGTCACAAATATATCTATGCTATAAAAAAAATAATAGATTTGAATTTTGAAAAATCACAAATAAACATGAATAAAGGACGAAAAGGAATTAAAATGACGTAAAAATAAAGTTAAAGAACTCAAGGGTTATCTAAAATTGACTTAAAGGATTAAAAATATAATTTTACAAAAAACTTTATTTGGTAACATTTTGTTATGAGATTATAGCTTATTAATTTATACTAGCTTATAATTTATTTTAATAAGCTAATTCAACTAACTTATAACTTTTTTTATTCTAGTTTTACATCTATTATCTCACTTGAGGAAATTAAATATTAATTAAACATATTTTTATGTCATTTTATATTTATATGCTAATTCAATTGCTAATTTTATCGAACACTAAAATTCAATAAGCTATGCACTATTTATTTGTCAAACAAAACCAAAATTAATTATTATAAAATTAAATTTCGTATTTTAAAATAACACTCTAGGCATCTTACAATTATAAATAATAAACTTTAAGCTAATATTTACATTAATATTTATACTAAATATAGATGATTTAAAATTATTAATAATATATTTAAATTAATACTGTAATTCCAATGATGTGCTCCTACTAACCTACCCTTTCAAGTTAAACATCTATCTTAAAGACATTATGGTTAGACCACTTTGTTTGGTCTAATGATCTAGAATTTAGATAATATAAATGATATTTTAGACTTAATTTTTATCGGCTCCACTATAAAAAAGTGTTTAAATGACACACGTACATTATCAATACTACTTAATTTTATATCAACAACCAATAAAAATAATTCAACATTCCATATTATGTCAAGAAAATTGAGTTAAATTGGATGACGTGATAATAAATATAATTGAGTGACAGTATAAATCTATTTTACAACGGTCTGTACATGTTATTTGTTTTAAAAAATAGTCTGGTTAAAATTTTATGAATAATTTGTGTCGGTTTATAAAGTTAAAAAAGGGACGTGTCATACTATGATCGTTGTTCTAGTTCGGCGAAATTTCCAATGGTTTGTTGGGTTCTCATGAACCCATATTTGGTTAATTGTGACTTTCTCACTTTGGACTGCTTTGTCCAAAAATACTCAAGTCCCATGAAGTATGGCTTTTTGGACATAAGTACTAGCTTAGTTTTGATCGTTAATAGCTTATTAAAAAATAAACTCAATGGATTAGTTAGTGATTGTTTGGATCAGTTGTAAGTTTGACAAATTCATATCATATTTTAAGTTTAATTTGTTGAAGCTATAATATGTAATTTTTGCTAAAATTAAATGTTTTTACATGTAATTTTGACAGTTATATCTCACGCCAATTTGACATGCACTTAATAGATTATTTCTTTTTTTTTTTTTTTGTAAAAAAAAATTCTTGTGTATTTGAAGTTGCACCGAGTTTAGAAAAATCACAATCGTTGTGATTTTCTAAGAACTTTGCTTTTAAATTTCAACAAAATTATAGTTTCATTATGATTTTGTTAAACTTACCGTAATTTCAAATATGAGATATAAAAAATAAAAATATCTAATGAAAATATTTTTCTCAACATGCCTATATTAGCTAGGAGGCGACAAATGTAAGAATTACACATCCTATTGGCAAACATTACATTTTTTATCTCAACTTAATAATAATACTTAAGATTCTGGTTGGATTAATAAAATATAATAGAATAGACTGAAATGAAATAGAATAAAATGATTCCTAAACTTGAACACTTATTAACAAAGATTACTATGACCGAAACAACAAGCATGCATAATTATAGATAATTATCAAGAACAACATAGATATCTCGTGGTTCATGCAAGCAGTGGCGGAGCCAGGACCCTGGCTCAGGGGGTGCAACGAATTGGTTTAATTTGAATTGTTAAAAAGAAAAAAATTGAACTAATAAAAAATAGACAGTTCAATTTTTGTAAATTTTACATACAAAGTTTAAGCAATCCAAGCATGTAAAAACATTGATGAGTATTATTTAAAGGGTCATGCTAAACAGTGCCCCCGGGGCACTTGTTAAGCATTTCAAAAGTAGAAATAAAAAATTAAATTAATATTGATAAAATAACTTTTTACATTCTCGATGAATTGAATGCACAAATTCCGAGACAAAATTTCTATATTTATATGTTTAACTAGTGCCCCGAGGACATTGTTTAGCATTTTTCTTATTTAAATAGTAAAGCGAACACAACCAATAAAGTTATTTATATATGCAACATATGTGGAAACTTGAAAATAATATGCTAGGCTACTGGGTCTAAAAGAAAGAGAAAATTTTACATTTTTAATGGAAAAATAAAACTTGAAAGTTCATTTAATTATTAATATATTTGACCTATAATATAAATTATTATCTCCGTCCCTAATTATAAGACTACGGTTAACCACTACACGTATGTCAATGCACAACTTTGGTCACTAATATTTTTAATTGTTTATTAGTAAAATTTTTAAAAACTTGATATTTTAAAAATACTCATGAAAACAAATTGAATAAGATTTTATATGCTTATATTTATATTTATATATTATTAAAAAAAATACGGGGATGAAGGTAGTATATTTTTGTGAAACAAAATCTTATAATTGGAGATGAAGATAGTATATATTAATAATTAAATGAACCTCAAACAAATTTTTTTTATATGTGATAAAAAAAAATAATAATAACTAAACTAACCCAACAAAAGAAAATGCTAGCCCCCTTCCCCTGCCCAAAGAAACCAATTCTAGACATGTATTGCTTCACAAGTGTACTAGGTCGCTTTCTATTCATATTGGACAAAGTGCATAACCTTCTAGACAGTACTACTTGGACACTCGGTGCAAAAAGTAACTAATGCGAGAGACAAAGATAAGGTTCAATTGGACATTTGGTGCAAGAAGTTTAATTGAGAGGGTTCAACAAAAGCTTTCTATAAGGAATTAAGTGCAATTTTTATCATCCCAGGGGGTGCAGCTGCACACCCTCAGCTGCATGTGGCTCCGCCACTGCATGCAAGAGCTTCTAGATTATAGTTTGGCTCCCCTCACATACACAATTAATTGCCCATGCCTACCCTAAAAAATACTTTGAAATAATATTCAAAATTCAAAACTCAACCGCCCACAGTCCCTACTGACGACTTCACATACGTGTTTACAAGTTAAGAAACACTAGGAAACAGAAAAATAATGAATAAAACATTAAAGGGCATTTAATAAAACGTCATACACAAATTTAATTAAATTCTCTATATTAAAGTCCAAGCATCACATATGTCATGAATAGGTTAAAAAAAAAAACATTATATCCAAGAGCATTTAGATAAAACGACACTAATCTTTTTTAACTTAAGTTATGTATTTGATCTCTGATTTTAGTATATAACAATATTCAAATTTTTAGTGAGAGTTTATCGCCCATTTAAATTTCAGAATTCGAGAAATTAATCACTAAACTTGAACGTAGAAGATACTGATTTAAAAATAAAAGCATCACATATGTCATTCTTATATTGAATTAATTGTTGTTTTCAAACATTGACTATCAATCGTGCCAAAGGGTTGTTACATTTGATAATTACCATTCAGATCTTGATCAGATTAATGGATTAGTTGAAATTTCTGACCTCACCTTACTAATTCAACCATTCTATTTCATTCTCTCTCTATTTTTTCTATCCTAAAGGAAGAAAATAAGCACACTCTTAAACCAAAAACATAGCAAAATGGGTACTCCTTTCAATGAATTCAAAAAACAAGCTTCTTTCTTCCTCAAAGAGAAAATCAAAACTGCTAGATTAGCTCTAACTGATGTCACCCCTGCAGAATTGTGAGCTTATTACTTTTATGATATCATTATAAGTTTTTGATTTGTTTTGAATCTTAATTATATACACTTCATATTATTGCATATATATCCAAAACTATATGATTTCTAATATATATTATACTATATACTAATTTCCCATTGTATGTGTATGTTTACTCTTTGCAGAATGATAGAAGAGGCAACTAATGGAAATCCATGGGCACCAACTACAGTAACCCTCAGATCAATTTCAAAAGCTGCTTTTGAGCTAGATGATTATTGGAGAATTATAGAGATTCTACATAAAAGGTATGTCTAAAATAGATAAAACTTTTTTTTTTACTTGATACGTCCAAAGTTTTAAATAGCGGTCGCGATTCCTAATATTTCGGGATGTGGTCTCAATTGCAGTTGTATTGTAGTTTAATGCGATATAAAAAACTGTTATGTTATGGCCCAGATTGGGATCGCGGACGTTTATTTAAAATCCTAATGATTTCTTTGTAAATAAATGAATCATGATCGATGAACACAATTCTAAAATAGATTGGCTAAATTTGAAAAGAAGAATTGGAGGGTCTCTTACAATTCCTTGATTGTGCTTGAGCATTTGTTGACTCATGGACCAGAAAGTGTGGCAGAGGAATTTCAGAGTGATAAAGATGTTATTAACCAGCTTAAAGGTTTTCAGTATATTGATCAACAAGGGTATGCCTTTTATTCTTCTCCTTTCAAATTTGATTAAAACTTGGTCATTGATTTTCTTCCTCTTGACAATAGGACTGTTAGATGTAAAAGTTAGTTACACTAGTTAGGCGTTTTCATTGACTATTTAGGTTCTGTTTGGATAAACAACTTAATTAAGAACTTGCATAAACACTTATCATACAAGTGTTCATGTATGTTCCTTTTTAAAAAAGTGTTTATGTATATAAGCTGTTTTCATAAGTTATCCAGGAAAGCTTACAGAAATAAGCTGAAAACAACTTATATGGCGTGTTTCATCTGCTAAAATAATAAAGGACTGGACAACTTCAGTTGTACTGTTTTATTATTTTAAAACTGTTCATAGGACTGGACAAATTAGGGGCCAAGGGACCGGACAGAAACTGGAATTTTTGTCTCCCACCGAACTAGAAGACAATTGTCCTCTAGTCCACCAAACATCGTATATGATAAAATTTGTCCAATACCTTAAATTTTGTCTTGAAGAGTTTAACAAGTGTTTGTCAGTAGGAAAGCTCAAAAGCCCATTTTCTTGATGAAAGACATAGATAAGAGAAAAGTAAATAAGTAATATAAAAATTGTATTGATAATAAGAACTTTTGATTAAATGAAGAGGTACATTACAAGATGATGAAAATATATTATGAAAATTAGCAGGTTCAATTGGGGCTTAACTGTTAGAAAGAAATCAGAGAGAGTAATGAAACTGTTGGAAGAAGGAACACTTCTCAAGGAAGAAAGAAACCAATGTAGAAGATTATCAAGAGGTATTCAAGGTTTTGGAAGTTTCCAACAAAGATCAACTTCAACACAAACCATATTACGCGAAAAATCATTGCCAACCACAATTGGTAGATCTGATTCAGATCAGGAAAATAAGCCATCTTTCTCAACCTTGGATAGCAAGAAAACAATGATACACCAAGATGATGATATCGGCAACAATCAACTGATTCAGAAATCTGAATCAAGTTCTAAAGAAAACATGGAACCTTGGAATGAAGAATGGAACATGAATGGAGAATCAGAATCATTATTGGATTGTGGAATGGAAGATGATTCTTCTAGACTCGGGAGGTTTAAAATAGAAGATGATCATCCTTTTAATTCAACAACAGAAAAACATAGTACTGCTTCCTTGCTTTCTGCTAGAGATGGAATACTACAAGGTTGTTGAAGTAATTTTGAATTGAGTTAAGTCAACAAGTTATTTTCAAATATTGTACATGTAATCATGTTTGTGCTTTATCATTATGTTTTTGGAAGAACCTCTCTTCAATGGTCACATTTTCTTTTTTGGCTTATCTATAAAAAGGTTGATTTCAGCAAATTCTAGACAATAGATTAAATTTTTTGCTAATATTTTCACTATTTCATTTTGAGCAATTCATGTGTTATAAGGTTCAAAGTATATCTAGGTTCATTTTGGTATAAAATTCTTTCAGCTCTCCAGTTGCAATTCTGACTTTTCAATAAAAAAATCTAGACATATCTGATTATGCCAACTAAAGCATATCATTAAGCACTTATCAATGAATAATTTGATATAGAAGTCTAACAAAAAGAAATGCAAACAGACAACTCTTAATAGATTTTCCAAAATGTTAATTCCAAAGTTAACTCATAATCTCAAGTAACACAACCCAACCACCTGGCCAATTGATAAATCTGTAACATATTTTAAAAGCCATATGTATAGTCACTTTAGAGATATTCTCTCACAAAATCTCCACCATTTAAAAATATTTGCTGATAGTAAGTAATTCATGGATCAAGAGGAGGAATATCATATAAATGAGAAAGATATATAGCTCATATTGTATTTTGAAGGAAGCCCGTGCAGTGTAGGCTTGAAGTTAGGGCTCACAATGATCTGAGTTAACTCGTGAATAGTTCGAATCTCGATTTGATAATTAACTTGTGAACTTGGTTCGTGAACCAAATGATCTGAATTTGAGTTAAAAATTAAGTTCGTTAAATAAATGAGCTGAACATAAACTATATATAGTTCGACTTGTTTGGCTCGTGAACTAGCTCGATTATATATATATATATAGGGTTAGGATCAAATGACACCAAAGTGTCAAACTTAGTAACATGACACCTCAGATAATTCTTTACCGGATAATCGTATTACAAAATCCATCGTTGGATTTAAAGCTATTATTATATAGATCATGTCTATAAAATTAAACATCAATCAGAAATCATTTGATATGTCAACGAGATGCATAAAAACCAACGTCTTACAAAACTTCGTCAAAACCATTAATTTTGATCATTCTCTTTAACCCATCAAATGATTTCCGATCGATGTTTAATTTTATAGACATGATCTATATAATAATAGCTTTGAATCCAACGGTGAATTTTATAATACGATTATCCGGTAAAAAATTATCAGAGGTGTCATGTTATTAAGTTTGACACCTTGGTGTCATTTGATCCTAACCCATATATATAGTCCGATCGTATACAAATCGTTTGTTAAATAATTGTGGAATTTTGTTGATTTTTGCTTTGTAACTTTGTTACTTATATTAGTTTACACATGTTTGAATTTTATACGCGTTTATTAGTTTTCAAAATTTGATCTTATGATTGAGATACGTCATTATATTGAACATATTTTAAGTAATGAAATGTTAGAAGCATTTTCGTTTAAAAAAAAAAACTCATATAATAGCTTTGTAAGACCATGTGCAATGAGGAAAAAAATAAGTGTTGAATGGGTGTTTCAACGGTTGAAACCATTGCAAGGAGAGTGATTAATGTGATTTGAATGAGAGAGAAGTTGAAAGTATTCAACACATGTTTAAGCCTGCACCGATGACACGTGGCGCATTTCAGTTGGATCATAGGAGCGCGTGGGGTACACGCAGAAAAGGGCGCGTGACAACATAGGGAAGAAGGAGAGAGATGCTGCTGGTGGACAAGTGGCATCACGCAATTGGTTTGCTGGAATTTTATAAAATCTTTATCTTTGACCTCAATTATTTCATTGCAAATTATTTTTTTATTTTTTTACCAAAATTCATAATTTTTTTTTCTCTATAAATAGAGACTTGGTTCATTTGATTTGGACACAGAAAAAAAACCACATTTTTCACTATCTTAATCTTATTATTATCTTTCTATTAGTGTTTATTTTGAAGTTTTAATCTTTTGTTAGGGAAATGGATCCCCATAATCATTTCAACAACACCCAAAATTCTTCTAATTATCCCAAAGTTTGGAATGGGACGTGATTGAAAATGTTCATCACTAATTACGTTGTTTGTGTGTTGTATTGTTTTTTAAATTATTTGTATCGTACTAATTACGTTGCTTATGTGTTGTATTGCATTTTAAGTTAATTGTGTATCGTACTAATTACGTTATTTGTGTGATGTATTGCATTTTAAATTAAGAAAATAATAAAATAATTATTTAAAATTTTTTTTGTTAAGTGTTTATTATTTTAATTTAATTTTAATCGATAATTATAATTTTATTTAATCATAAAAATAAAAATTTAAATTTAAATAAGAATATGAAATAAAAAGTGGTGGGGTAGAGAAGGTGGTGGGGTAGAGTGTTGAATGAAAAAACTATTGGAGAGAATAAAAGTTGAATGAGGTGTTGAATTATTAGGTGGAAGAGAGAGAAATGATGTGGAGTGTAAAAAGTGGAAAAATAGGGTGTTGAAAGTTTTAACCATTGTACATGGTCTAACAAGTAATGCTGAAGAGAAATGATGATTTTTCTCCCCTCAATTACTCACATTAGAAAAAATACTATCGAAAAATAATAGATGGAGAAAATTTGAGAGTATTCTGATTAATTTAGAAGGCAAAAGAATAATCGGAAACATAAATTTTAATTTAAATATGACTAAAGTCAAATAATGCGGTCCAAATGAAGCCTAGTTTTGACCAAAAATGGGCCAGGTCCAAAACTTAACAAGCAATAGAGGTTTTTATTTTTTGTTCTTTGGTGAAGTCAACGGTGGTATGTGGTGATGTCAAAGTTTTGATGGGAACAAAAATAGTGATGAAGTTACTGTCGAATTCATAAGTGCTTAAAATTATTTTCAAGATTTAAGATGAAAAAGATGTTAACATTGTACAGGATTAGTCGAAGAAACGAGGAAACATGAATGATTGTATTTTGTCGTTGACCTTATGCAATATCTTCACTTTCACTATCACCTCTTTGATTCAATAGACCAAAGATTCTCCAAATATTTAGATTCAATATTTGATGATGGAAAATTACTGAAAACAATTGTGATGAAAGTAAAGATTTAAAAGTTAGGAGCATGATTTGATGCAGTAATTATCCACACATTTTATCTGAGCCTACCGATTTGTAATAAATAGTTGGGATCTGTTATTGTATGTAACTGTGTGATCTGATTGCAGAGCATTGTGATCCTAAATTTTACAGGTATACATTTGAATGATTTAATTTGTACAAACAAATAATATAAATTATTTTTTCCGTTTAAATTACTCATGACAATAGTGTATAAATTTAAATGATTTAATGTGAAGGACGTGATTTTTAGTGTAGGTTATTTTTGTTTGTGTTCGATTGAACTTTTCGGTTGAGTCAAGTTTAATATAATATATATTGGTTCAATGTCACAATTATTGGCCTATATAAGCACTATATTATAGTATTATTTGCATTATAACCTCACAAGATATGTATTATTTTAACATCTCCTTTCAGAGTAACTTGAGCGTCAGAGTATTTTCTATTGGTATCCCATTTTTTATTGCTGGTCATTTCTAACACTCGAATTCCAACCTCCAGCTCGGAGCATTCTTCCACTAATCCACCATTGTTGAATTCTCTACCCACTTTTTTATCCTCTTCGCATAATTTTGTTATGAACAATTTGACCTTGTATTTTTGCAGTTGTTTTGTAGCTTCTTACGAGACCGTATCAATTAATTCTATTTTAGGTGAAAATCTAATATCACTGTGTGTAGCAGTAAAAATTAATCTTTTGAATTTTGTGGACTTTAATTATATAAAAAACGGTGAATAGATAAATTCTTTTTTCATTCTAAAACATAGGGCAGAAGGCAAGGGATGAGTGGGTTGAAAATCTGAAATATATGCTGTTACAGTATAGTTGATGATTGTAATTTGTAATATGAATATGATAGGGGAACATGATGAATATCGCTGAGGGGATGCAAAATCATTAAGCATGAGCGCAGCGGGGAATGCTAAGCAACTACATATGTTATTCATAATGTGTGGGTTTGTTTTCTTTTCCATATATGTCCCATGCTAGACCCTACATTGTCATGCCACTTTCCATATCCAATTTTTTAAAAACATGTTATTTATGCCAATTACATACCATTGTAATCTATGACTAATTTTCATCGAAGAATCTGATATTTTAAACCACGTGATAATTTGATTAATTTTTTTTTGAAATTTAGCAAAATGTGTAAATCGTATGCTAGCTAGCTACTGGAATTGAATGGAGAAACTATATATTAAAAATGGACTCCTTCCTGGTTGGATACTTTTCATATACCATCATGTTAGTTATAACTCATTATTATCTCGTTGACTTTGGCATTGGCTAGTATCAAGCTACCCGTGGAAACAAGTGGCAAAATTAAAAGTATTATTCCTTCTAATTTCTTACGGCTAAAAGTATATTATTCTTTCTGATCTCTTACGACGACAATTTATTTTTTGAATTTATTGAATAGCTGATATATTTATTTGATTAATATTATAAGCTATATTATTGAACATAAAATGTAAATTGCTACTTAGAGTATATAATAGACCATATGTAGTATGAAAAAGAGGAAACAACATTAGCTTGGCACTTTGGTCTAGTGTTATATAAACATATATAGTTCCATGGGAAGTGAAAGTCAAAGCCGGCTCCGACTATTTAGAGGCCCGGTTAAATATTGAAAATGAACCTCTAATAAAAAATGCAAATTTTTTAAAAAAAGAATTCAATTTTAATTTAATTTAAAATAACGATAACTGAAATGAAAAAAAATGTAAATATAGGGATTTGTTGAACAATAATCTTGTACAGAAAAACATCATGGTCTACCATTAATCTATTGATACACATCTAATATTTTATGAACATTAACAATATATAACTATTATTATTGGGTCTCAAAATTAATCTATTGATACACATATGATATTTTATGAATATTAATAATATATAACTATTATTATAGGGTCTCAAAATTTTAAACTGAATCTCCGAAAATTTAAAGACACAATGCCATCGCACACTTTGCACTTGTGTGAAGGTCGGGCATGGTGAAAGTAGATGGAGCTGCACCGCTTTTTTGAGTTGTTATTATAGTTATAGATATATATATATATATATATATATATATATATATATATATATATATATATTTAAAAGACAAATAGAGTAAAGGTACTTTTTGAAAATTCAATTCAATGTTTAATAAAACTAACATTTTTATATTAGGGATAAATTAGTCCTTCTATTATAATAAATCAAAGATTAATTTATCTTCAGTATAAAATCATCAAAAATTAATAATTTAGACTTCATATTTTGCTATAAACTAAATTGGACTATAAGAAAATTGTGAGGAACTAAATTAGATTTTCACCGATAATTAAAGATATCAATAAGAAAATATCATGTTAGAAGATGTGGTGAATTCCATGTCCTCCAATTATATACAGTGCATATGTCAAATCAATATTTTTTGGCTTATGGTTTCTTAAAAAAAATAATATTTTTTGGCTTATGTCAATTCAATATTAAGAGGCAGTGTATACCACTATTATTAGCAAAGTGTCAACTAGCTATATTACAAAACACAATGCAGCTTGTCCAATTAATTGGAACAAAGCCCTTTATATCAGATTAATTACTTTTAACTCTATTTCTATTAATGATAATCCCCCAAAGATAATCCCCCAAAAAACGAAACTTACATAATCCTGTAACTTTCCTTATTGTTCATATTCAAACTTGGGGAATCCTAAGTTCAATAAGAGGTATATATATTGCCTTTGCAACAAAAAAACAACAACACGTATTGTCGGCAGTAGGACCCATATGTAATTTTCCACATGCTCTACTTAGTTATAGCCAAAGTATGCTTACATTTTATATGCTAGTACTCTTTTGTTTGAGTGTTTACTTGTGTAATGTATATGTTGTAGATAGTTTAGTTACTTTTCTAAAAAAATAAGTTAGTATTCAAGTCCATTAAAGTGATCGATCATGTGTGAAAAACAAATTATATCATAATTATAAAAAGAAAGTGATAATATTAATATGTAAGGATGGACAAATATGCAAACACCACAATTGATAAATACTGTTTAATTAGTAGGTGATTTGTCGTTTAGCTTGAAAAGTGAAAATTTGATTTGTCGTTATAATACGAGATGTCATTGTAAAATCCACTAACAATTTTATTTTAATTAATCCATTAACAATTGATTGAAGAAGCCCCTTTTATTTAAGGTTCATATCAAAGGAAAAAAAATATCTCACATTAATTGAATGAATACAAGAATAACTCATAGAAGTAGAAGTATTTGGTAAAAAGAAAAACACACGTAGAAGTAAGCAATACTTTGCAATTATTTAGATAATTAGATTGCCTTATACGAAACAAATTATGTATAGAATATAAATATATTTTTATGTGTTATTATAAATTTTTAAGTAGTTTATAAGAAACAGTTTATATTAATACAATTTTCATTGTTGTGCTATATGTCATTCATCAGTTTAACTATTATCAACTACTAGTTCAAATTTTATTGTAAAAAAAAAAACTACTAGTTCAAATTTTGGACATGGCGTTCTACCTAAATTTTTTATATTTTTGTGGATTGAGCTAGAATATATGTATTCTTAAATGGGTACAATCTTAAATACTCCCTCCATTCCTTTGTAAGATACATTTAAACACGTGTATTAAAATAAAATAAAAAATCATTTAACTACATCATTTAATATTTGGGAAAATTGTAAACAGTGTTCTGGAGTATTAATTAAACATATTAAAATAGAAATTATATCTTGAAATATGTGCATGCAATACCTAAAAAACATAAGGATCATGCTAACTAGTGCACCAGGACACTAGTTAAGGATACCAAAAAAGATAATTTTTGTATTGAAAGTAGTATATTTTATCTTTCTAAAAAGTCAAATGCACAAATTTCAAGATCAATTTATCATATTTAGTTCCTTAACTAGTGCCCTGGGCACTAGTTAGCATTTTCCAAAACATAAAAAGTTGTCTTTTTAATATTTATTTATCCTTAATTTTTTCAATGTATATAGGGGTACTACATAGTGTTGTGTGTAGGCTAATTATCGCTCCGAATACGGCTAGAAGTAGCATGCACGTAGGGGTGGACAAAAAACCGCAATCCGACTCAATCTGAGGAAACCGAAAAAATGATAAGGAATATGGGCGGTTTGGATCGGGCTACGGGTTAGCGGGTTTGAAAATTCGGTTTGAATAGAGTTGACATGGGCGGGTCCGGGTGGAGAAAATCGAACCGATGGACCCGAAACCCGCCCGCATTAGTAAATTAAAATGTCGCGTTTAACACTTTTATTTTGCGATATACACATTCTAACCTCTTTTTTCGTCTCTTTTTCACACTTTCTCATTTCACCTCAAATCCATAGAGACTGAAACATTCATGGAACATTTTGAAACATAAAACTTATCTTTCTTCATCTTTTTGATTTAACTTCGCTGAAATCAAATGTTATATTTTTTGTTTTATTTGAGATTTTAGTTTTTGCTTACTTTTTATGTTTATTTAAGATTTGTAACACTTTTATTTTGTATTTGTTTTCTGATTCTCAAATTTCTTGTTGCATATTCTTAGAATTTAAATTGCAAAGATTGAGTTTATTACTGATTTTATTATTTATTTATTTTATTTCTAACCGATCGAACCGAATTAAACCGCCCAATCACCCGATTAAACCGCAACCCGAACCCGCGAAAACCGATCTCTATTATCTGGGCGGATTGGGCCTTATTTTTTGACTTGGATGACAACTTTGGACCCGAACCCGCCCAAACCCGCCCACTGTCCACCCCTACATGCACGTTATAGGGGTGTGCATGGTCGGTTATTTTGTCAAACCAAACCATATCCAAACCAAAACCATATATATGGATTTGGATACATGATCATAACCATTATTTTTTTTAAACCGGTTATATAATCAGTTATAAATTTGGATACGGATACATAACCATATATTTTTATAAAACCGGTTTAAAAGCGGATAATTTTTAAATCCAGTTTTTAATTGGTGATTTTTAAAACTGAATTAATAAACGGTTAATTTGATCTGATTTTTTTTTTATGCAGACGAAAAACATATTAAAAACGGAAAAAGAAAATACTTTTCTTTTTTTATTCTTTGCATTCCTTCTTCGAGATTTCTTTTTTTCAATTTCAACGAGATAAGGGTATACAAATTGGAGAGAATGAGTGTGGTTCGATTGGAAGATAATATTGTCGATTAGAGTTCAATTAGAGAGATTATTGTAGATTTGAGATTTAGAGTCCAAATCACAATTGCAGAGATCATACGCACATGGTGATGATTTGTGTGTGAATTAATTTTAATAAAATGATATTTGTTTGTTTTTTTTTTTATTCTTTGCATTCCTTCTTCAAGATTTCTTTTTTCCAATTCCAATGAGATAAGGGTATACAAATTGGAGAGAATGGGTGTGGTTCGATTGGAAGAGAATATTGTCGATTAGCGTTCAATTGGAGAGATTATTGTAGATTTGAAATTTAGGGTTCATCGCAAATCACAATTGTAGAGATCACACGCACATGGTGATGGTTTGTGTGTGAATTAATTTTAATGAAATGATATTTGTATGTTTTTTTTTATTCTTTGCATTCCTTCTTCTAGATTTCTTTTTTTCTAATTCCAATGAGATAAAGATATACAAATTGGAGAGAATGAGTGTGGTTCGATTGGAAGAAAATATTGTCGATTAGAGTTCAATTAGAGAGATTATTGTAGATTTGGGATTTTAGGGTTCATCGCAAATCACAATTGTAGAGATCACACGCACGTGGCGATGGTTTGTGCGTGAATTAATTTTAATAAAAGGATATTTGTTTGTTTGTTTTTTTGACAAAAACAAATTTAAAAAGGATATTTGTTTGTTTTTTTTTTCTACAAAAACAAATTTGAAAAGGATATAATAACCAATTTAAACCAAATCCAAAAATTTAATTTGAATGGATAACCGACCAGATGAAAATGGTTTGGTTAATAACCATATACAAAAATCTAAATTTTTTAAAATGGATTTAAATCCGATTATGAATTTGGACCTTTTAACCGGATATTTTGCACACCTCTTTGCACGTTATAATTTTCCGTTAACAAAAACAGCCACGTATACATATATGTGCATCTAAAAGTTCACAGAATTTGAGAAGAGGAAAAAGCGATTGCTTAAAATTAAGCTAAGATATCATTCCTTTATTAGAGTGAAAGTGACAACAATTTTTCTATGCATAGGATTCTTCGCCAAAAGTGGATGTTTCAAACCTTCTCTCTCTCTCCTCTCTAATTCTAACTTCTACCTTCCCCCCATCATCACTCCACCACCTATAGTACTAGAATCCCATGAAATTTCTATCCTCTCCGTTCTTTCTTGGATTCTCATCAACCACCTCATCTTAATTATAACTACTACTTCTTCTTAATCTTATATAACCAACATACTTATTATTAATCTACTCAATCATTTTATCATATGGAACTTCATCATCAAGACTTCCAACTTTCAACAAAAGAGCTTAAACCTAACCAAAATGATCAAGTGCAACAACATGATGATCAAGAGAAACAACGAAACAATGCTTCTTTCGATTTGAAGATCAACATTCCATCGTACGACGAAAAGAAAGATCAAGATGATGATTCATTTAACGACGGTTTCAAGACTCCAACAAAGATGGAACACAAAATTCAAGTGATCCTTCCACCTCCACCTAGGAAGACAAAACAAGTACTTCGTCCATCTACAAAAAGAAAAGGTTGTTGTAATCATCGACCTCAAGTTATACTTGATCTATCTCAAGAGATTGAATCCTTGTTTTCCACGACTCCTTTAGATTTGGATCTTGACCCTAGTGGTAAGAATCATAAGAAGGTCAAACTTTTTTAACAAAATTGATCATAATCATGTATGTAGTGAGAGTGACCACAAAGCAATATGCATGTGGAGTGGTTGAGTTGATCTAGCTAGCTATGACATATCTTTTTTATTAATTGATCAATAATTAACTAGTAGTATATGTTACGTACCTATCTAGTTTAATTTCATGTGTTAGGTTTGTAGAAATTTCCTTTCATTTGGATGGTTGGATTTACATCCTTTAACTAACGCCTATAAATGATATATATACTTAATTTATATCTTATGTCTTTTTTTGTATGGAGATTGATATATATGCTCATCTTATTTTGGTATATCTTCAAAAATTTCAAAGGTCTATCTTGTGTAATTTAGTTATAACATTTCATTATCCAAACTAATTGATTTGTTATATATGAGGAAATAGATAATCAAGATGTTAACCAAGTGATTGGGGTGGGTTAATTATGAGCTAGGCTTAAAGAGGAATAGTTTTGGGATGATCTGAGATCAAGTACGTACTAAAATAATCATAGGTCTAACTTTATCTAGCTCCCGGTCAAATTTCATATTACAAGAGCTGACTCTTTTTCCTACGATTTGAATTAGATGAATACAACAAAAATGTATACCGTAACGAAGATGTTTATGCATCTCAAGACCGTTAAAATTGCAAATTAACTAGATTCCACATGTTTTGGTGATCAACTTCGAGTTAGCGCGGTTGTAAACTCAAATTTTAGTAAACTCAAAAATGAAATTGAGTTTATTCAGTTGGACTCGAAGTGAACTCAGAAAATTTTTAACAAGGTTTTTTTATCTTTTTTTTCTTTTCATCGCAGTTTTCACTTTTGAGTCAATTTCTTGCGTTAGTTATTTTGCTTTATAATTTAATTGAAATTTTGAATTATGGATACATTTATTGTTAGTATATAAGTAGGTTATATAATTTTTAATAATAATAATAATAATAATAATAATAATGTAATATGAGGTAAATTTGTTCGAGTTGAGTTTATGAATCGATATTTACATGCATAGACAAGACATGTTTGCTTAAACTCTCGATTCTAATTTACAACCTTACTGCATCTTGTTGGTTTGAAGATCAAAGGCAAAAACTATGGAAAACACGACTTTCAAATGATGGTGTAGGGTTACCGGGACAGTTATATTCTTATTGTTTCATTCCCTTTCTTTGTTGGATCCGATGGCATCATTGAATTGACTTTATAAAAGAAACTAAAATCATTGACTTTCTCAAGAGAGACATATTCTGCTCTCATAATCTATTGTAAATCTTTGCTTTGCTTTGTTTGATTAGTGCGCAAACTCACGCGGGATGGGACACACACCCTTCAATAACACCAAATAATAAAAGTAGCATGTCACTAACTTCACTTCCCATAACTTTTACTACCTTTGTTTGATATAGTATATGACAAATGTTAAATAGTTCTTCAGAAATGTTTCTTAGGAATTTAAATTTAGAAAGTTTTTATTAAGTATTGTGTAATTAACATTTGAAAAGTTCAAATTTTGATTTTTTTAATGTATATAGATTTTTAATTTTTCTTTTTATTTCTAGGACATTAGTTTTATATAGAGTCGGTCCTGACTATTTAGAGGTTCAACATCAAACGTAAAGAATATACTCCTTAATAAAAAAGATGCAAAAGATTTTAAAAGAATAAAGTTTGTTTAAATTGTAAAAAATACTAATAACATCAAAAATAGTTATCTGATCCTTATAACTAACATATAAAATATTTTAACCAAATTGTTTGGACTCAAGTTGGAAGGAGGTCATTCCAAGGACGTACCCGGAAAATACAGGATTCGATTCCCAAGGAGAACAACATTTGGTCAGTGCGCATGTCTCTGCGCACGAACCGAATTAGTCGTCCACCTTTGGTGGGTCGGAAATCAATACAAAAGCAAAAAAAAATATAAAAAATTTTTGTTGTAATCAATAAGGACAAAATACTTTTTAGCCAATTGAAAATAAAAAACTCTCTTCTATCAACTTTTGAAGTAAACTCATGAATCAAATTTTCATATTGTATTTTTTTTTCATTTCATGTTTTTCCTGATCAAATTAACCTATATTTATAGGAGGGGACGCAAGTCTACAATTTAAAGGATATGCAAATCTTCGTATTGTATATTTTTTTTTTGTTGATATATTGTATATGTAAACTCATTGAATATCCCTTACACTCATTGTTCAATTTAATCAAATTTAAAGGAATGGCAAAAAAATCCACACTCACATATATTTACGGATAAAATCTGCCATGGACATAAACGGATAATTTAATGGATATCCGTGAATAAAATAAATGGATATTTCAATTAATTCATATTTAATGGATATAGATACGAGTTTAATATTATCCACATCCGTAGGTATCCATACCCGGTGAAATAAGTGGATATACTTAATTCCATAATATATCATATTATCCCAGACATTTTTACAATAATTTCTTGTGCATGGGAATCAATGAGTGAAAATTGAGTAAAAATAATCATGCACTGAAAGTAGAAGTGAGGAAGTCGAGAATGGATCCTCTCAATTTATTTTTCCTCAATTTTCTTCAATTTTCACATCTCAACCATCAATCAACTTTTTTTCATTTTTTTTCAATTTAAATATTACTTTATATTTATAATTCAATGGTTTAAAACCCCACTGTATTTCGTCAAATTTTTTTTTCAAATTTAGAGGATTTTTTCTCGAGGAAGTCTACTAGTATTGCCTTGCCACATTCGAACCCATGATGAAATAAAATAATATATACTAAGATGTGTGGTCATTAACAAAGATAAATGTACAGAGGTAAACATGTATATAGACTGAGGGTACTAAAGTATAATCTGGATTTTGTGTTGTTAAAAAGAACAACACATGGTTTAACGCAATAATTAATTTCAGCCATTCATTTTACATCGGACGATTTAGATCAATTATACTAAAATGATCTTAACTGACCATTCAAATCGGATGGTTTATATTGTAACTGCGTCAATAGAGTTACAACATTCCACTAAAATATTGGTATGCTTTAATGGTGGTGACCGTCATTTTTTCCATATATGTAGTTCCATCCCTTTTACGAGTTTACTTCAAAAGCATATGAACTGGTTCCTATTTTTTGAAGTAAACTCATTGAAAATCCCTTAAACTCATTGAAATAAACTCATTGACGAGTTTAATCATTTTTGAAGTAAACTCAAATTCAAACTTACACTCATATGTTCATATTGTAATTTTGAAGATTTACTTATCGTTCCTATTTTTATTTTTTTTCATATTATTTATGTAAACTCGTCAATAAAATCTGCAATTTAATCAAATTAACCTATGTTTATAGGAGAGGGCACAACTCTACAATTTATTATCAATGAGTGTTTACAAGAAATAAACAAAGTTACGAAAAATTAGCCCCAAATGTTGAAGATGAACAACCCCAAATATCTACCTTTTCCCCCTTTTCTATTAAAGCTCAATGATTTTCAGTTTACAATTCAATATAGAAAGCTTGAATATCCCTTACCTAATGATTCCAAACTACTCAAAGTGTTTACATTAATGTGTTTAACAACCCTAGAGCCTTACCACAAAGCTCTCAACACGAAAGCTGGCATAGTCTTTCAATCTCATAATTGGTAGAAATTAGTTCATTTTACAATCATTATAGTGCAATTTACTACTTGCAAAGAGGTTTAGCATGAAGAAGCTCATGGAATATTCAATTGCCCAATAAAATTGTTGATTTTTAGGTTCATCGCATGGCCTAGCAAGGCATGGAGGTCGCAAGTAGGGATGTCAACGGGACGGAAAATGTGCGGAGGAAGCTTCTCCATTTTCCACCCCGAACTGCCTTCGGGAGAATTTTTACCTCCAACAGTCTCCATGGGGGAATATTTGTCCCCATCCCCCATCACCGCAGATCCCCACGGCTCAGTGTTTTAAAAACCGGATCGGACATCGAACCGGTGAGGATACTGGGTCACTAGTTCATTGGTCGAACCACTGGGTCACTGGTCGAACCGCATGAGAAAACCGAAAAAAACCGGATAACTCGGTTGAATAAACCGGCTCTATAACAAATCTATATAGGTATTAAACCGGTCGAATCAAATGACTTGATTTCTAAAAAAAATCATGACAGCTAAAAAATGTAAAAATTTCAAAATATCATAATTTCATGAGTTCATTCTTTAAAATTCAAATTCTAAAGATAATCCTAAAATTCTTTATGCATATATTTTTACTAGAGTAAAATTATATAGAATGATTGAAAATTTGAAATATTATTACTATGTATACCGAAAATATAAATTCCACACTTTAAAATCAAATATACTAAATAAAATATAATAGTGTTTTAATCAAAATTGAATGTTAATATCAATTATAGGAAATTTATTTATAAAAAGATAAAATATTACAAATTTTCTTTAAAAAAAACATGTAGTAAGGAAAAGAAAGTACGCTAAAAACAAAAAATATATATAGTAAACCGAATGAGTCAGTGTATGATAATTTTTTTAAAGAAGATTCAACGAATAAATATATACATATATTAAAGAAATAAAAACTTGAGAGAAAATGTATTTTAAATTTTCATACAAAAATAGTTATAATATCATAATATATATAATACAATGTAAAATTATTTTCAAATGATCAGCTTAACATAGTGGTAAAGTATTCCAATTTTTATGGAGAGGACAACGGTTCAAACCTTGCTGGTGACAATTTTCTTTTTTTTAAACATTTAAAATCTTCATTCAAAATATTCTTGACTGTGACTTCAAAAAAAAAAAAAGGCATTTAATAAAAAAAATCCAACAAATTAAAAAAAATCAGCGAATTTAAAAAAAAAAAAAAAAGATTGTGTAATTAAACCGGCCGGTTCGAAAAACCGCCGGTCCACCGGTTTTCCCGCTTCATTCCGGTTTTCTCCGGTTTGATAGCATGTCCGGTCCAACAATTAGACCAGACCGGTTGACCTCCGGTTTCCGGTTCAATCGGTTTGACCGGTCGGTTCGGTTCGGTTTTTAAAACACTGCCACGGCTCTCGCGGAGATCCACGAATATCGAATATTAACAAAAAAAATATATTTTTCGGTCAAAATTATGATAGTAGTATGACGTTATATTGGTGTAGCCTTTTTTTTAAAATTCCCACAATACCCTTAACTGTTTTTTTTTTTTAAAAAAAACTCTTAACTTCTATACTTTTTTTTTTTTGACAAAAATAACTTCTATTTTAATAACTTCAATATTTTTTTGTTTTCATCAAACCATTTATATTTTTTAACACGTTTTTATTTTCATCAAATTGGATCATACAAACGGGCACAAAAGTGATGAAAGCATGTAAGAACAATAATAAAATCAAAAAGAGCGGACTGAGTGTCCGTCTGGACGCTAGTAAATATATAACAATAATAATAATAATAATAATAATAATAATAATAATAATAATAATAATAATAATAATAATAATAATAATAATAATAATAATAATAATAATATAGTTAAGTATATAGATTGATTTGGGGAATCCGCGGGGACGGATGCAGTTTCCCCGTTCCCCGCCCCGAACTGCCCGCGGGGGAATTTCTGCCTTCATCCCTGTCCCCACGGAAAAAAAATCTTTGTTTTCGGAGCTCCGAACGGGGCAATCCCTGAGAGGATCCGTGCTGACGGATGCAAATTGACATCCCTAATCGCAAGGCAAGAGCCACTGAGATGAAATAAAGAATAAAAGTCAAGAACTAGAGCTTGGCAAGATAATTTTTCAGCGCTAATATAATGCAACAAAGAAGACACCAATGCCCAATAATTTTTCTTTCTTTTCTTTTGTAGAAAATTTGAAGTTTTTTTGGTAAATAAAATCTTGATTTTTGTTATTTATTTCAATTTTAAGATGAATAATTAAAGTATTTGAAGGTTCAACTTCATCTGATGTATATATAATACGATGCTCATACCAATTAAGTTAAAAAATAACAAAATTTTGAGATTTAATACTAAAGCTGATGAATTTACCACCCTCCATTATTGTGCACACCATGATTTATTTTATGCGAGATTTATTCTACTCCATGATAATTTAGAAGTATTTGTCCAACAACTAATAGTACTGAGAACAAAGTACAAAAGTAGATTTAAGGGCATTTTTCCCCTCTTAATAATTTAAGGGCATTTATCTATCAAAATAGTAATTCGAGGGAAAAACATAAGTAGGAGGAGGGGGGAGGGGGAAGAGAAACTGTCGAGTCATATGCAGTAGGCCCGGTTATTATCCTGGGCCTCATGGGATTGGTATCGAACAACACATTTTGGGCTTAGATTTGGGCTCAAATTTTGGAATGGGTTATATAAAAAATTCGAACATATATTTTCTATGGTATATACACACACACATTTATTTATATTTGTCAACTTGTTCAAACGTCAATTTCACCACCACTATAAATTCAAAAATTCCATAAAAAATTCAACAAACTTATTTATCATCTATAAATAAATCCATTTATATCAATTAGTTTGTCCAATTTATATAAAATCACAAGAACTATAAATTCAATAAACTTCTGTGGTCACTCTCTATCTCTTAATTACAAGATCAAATTTTGTGGTGCGCATGATATGAGACAAAATAAGATAATTGTTTATTTTGTCTCAATTTAGTGTTTGATGAAGTAGCATGATATGATAAGTTAATACTGAAATTTTGTCTCCTGAATTTGAGTTGGATTACCAACATGATAGGATAAGAAAATAATTTACAGATTTATTCTATAAAATATATTTTAAAATGAAAATTAATTTTGGAATATATTTTATAATAAAATAATTTGATCATATAGTTAATTTTGATTTATTCTATAAATGAATCAGTAAAATAATTTAATGACTTATTCTATAAAATAAATTTTAAAATTATTAATTTTTAAATATATACACAATTTTCTCACAAGGATAATTTTGTAATTTACATAATCTATAAAACCAAAATTCTTCTAAAATTACAATATTTAAAAGTTAAATAATTATTCAAAATTGCAAAGCAGGGAAATAAATTTAATTTTTATAATAAATTAAATATAATTTTATCATATATTTACTTTTGAGAGGACTTTGTTGATGTGATTACAATAAATCAAAAGACACAAAGATTTATCCTTAATTTTAGGTTTAATTGTACATTTGGTCCCTTATGTTTTAAAAGTTTTAAGTTGGTCCCTTATGTTTATTTTAAGTTTCAAGTTGTTGGTCCTTCATGTTTTAAAAGTTTCAAGTTGGTCCCTCAAGTTTTTTAAAAGTTTTAAGTTGGTCCTTTATATTTTTAAAAGTTTCAAGTTTAGTCCTTATTGGGTGTCATTGGTGATCCTAATTAAGCGGAGGTATAAATTTTGTATTTTTTATTTACAACCAAAAGCTTAATTCATTTCATTAAACAATAAAGAAGCAATACAATGAGGTAACCATTCAAAATCATAGCGACTAGGCCAAGAAATAGCCGCCCTCGCAAGCGTGTGAGCAACCATGTTTGCTTGTCGCTTTATGAACTTAATCACAAAGTTCGGATTTAAAGACATTACATTCTTAATGTTACTAATTAACAAGCTAAATTCAGAGTTTCCGCCACGAATCTTGTTAATGGCATCAACCACAGTCTTCGCGTTGGTCTCAAATGTAACATGAGTGAAACCTCTTTGCTCCGAGTCTTTCATAGCCTCCAACATTGCAAAAGCTTCGCCTTCATTTATAGAACATTTGCCTTGATTCCAAGGTGATCCCGTCATCACATATTGACGCCTATGATCTCTAATACACTAGCCCATGCTTGTTATATTTGCATCATTGTGAAAAACGGCGTCAACATTGCAGTTAACCCACCCAAAAGTCGGATGCTACCACTGAGTTTGCTACTGATGCACCTCGACCTGCATAGGTCCTATACTAATCAGTTGAGCTGCATGTCATTCTCGCCATAAATACACCGATTTTGTACCTAAGTTCTAACCCGACTCTTTCATATTATTCCAAACACTATTGTTTCGGTTATTCCACAAAACCCACATCAACATATCAAACTTACTCGCTACAACTTTGTTCTCAAATTGACAGATATTCAAGATTAGTTCCTTGGCTGTGTTATAATGCCTAAACCGTGTCTCAATCACATGTTTCAGGTCAACAGCTTCTCTTGCTCTAATAATGTCATGACAATGAAAAAAAATGTGCATTTCATCCTCATTGAGACTATCACATAGTGAACAAACCAAGGGACAAGTAACACACCTCTCTTTCAAACTCATACAGGTTGGTAAGCATCCTTTGCAAATTTGCCAAAGTAAATGTTTGGTTTTCGGTGGAGCTTGAATTTTCCAAATGCAACTCCAATCCTCATGGGCTGCTCCTACTCCATCTAGCCCTGTAGAATTGATCAACAATTTATAACCACTATTAACATTATATTGTCCAAGTATATCATCATGCAAAACTAGTTTATCCTCCTCAATCACACCAAATAAAGGGGTGTTAAGAATACATCTAGTTACACCCTCCGGAAATAAAGATTCAATTCTTTCCTAATCCCAACATTTTATATTTGGTAACATGAGTTGATTAACGGTAATATTATACACACCTTTAATTTGTGGAGATTGCAACCATGTTTTGTCCTTCTATCTTACCCAAGATTCACTCATGACTTTTATGCCAGTTCCATTACCAATCCTCCGCCTACAATCTTTCATAAGAATATGTCTCGCTTTCCAAATACCTCTCCAAGCATAGCTCGGATTATGAACAATTTTAGCATCAAAGAGAGACAAGTTCGGAAAGTATCTTGCTTTGTAAAGTTTAGCCACTAAGGTGTGAGGTTTTGTCATGATGTTTCATCCCTGTTTAGTTATCATTGCCAATTGAACGCTTTTAAGTCACAAAAATCCATTTCTCCTTGTGCCTTTGGTTGAGTCATACGCTCCGAAGCCTACCACTGTATGCCTTTACTGTTTGCTCCACCACCCCACCAAAAGGAATTCATATCATTCTCTCAATCTCCTTTATAATTGAATCAGAGAGTGGATAAATACTCATGATATAAGATGGAATAGCCTGTAGTACGGACTTGATCATTACTCCTTTCCTGCTCTAGACAAATGTCTGCCTCTTCATGAATTTATCCGCTTCCAAATTCTATCTTTTATGTACATAAACACATTCCTCTTCTTCCTAACTATCATAGATGGGAGTCCAAGATAATTACCGGTTCCAAGGACATGTATGACTCCCACAAATAATATTGGAAAGATCTTCCTG
The DNA here is from genome assembly GCA_954870985.1 of Trifolium fragiferum. Lineage (NCBI taxonomy): Eukaryota > Viridiplantae > Streptophyta > Magnoliopsida > Fabales > Fabaceae > Trifolium > Trifolium fragiferum. Next base: position 23,434,379 of record OX940790.1, on the reverse strand, counting down.
GGCTGCTATGCTAAAATTCCTACTAAAGAAAATCTCTGTTTTGTCAAATTTATCTCTTGCCCAGTTGCTTCCTCATATGTCTTAAGGCTTTTCATTAGTTGGTTAGTTTCCGCAACTGTGGACCTGCAAAACAAGAAGCAATCATCAGCAAAAAAAAAGTGGGACACTACAGGTGCCCCTCTGCATATTTGCACTCCATGCAAATTTACGCTGGCCATAGATTTTTTTTATCAAAGTTGTCAATCTCTCAGTAACAAGAATAAAGAGATAAGGAAATAGTGGGTCTCCCTGCCTTATTATAAGTGGAGGTATAAATATATTTGTATATAATATTAGTGGTTATTATAAATTTAATGTTGGTATAACATGTCCAAAAAAGAGTGGAGGCGGAAAATGGACAATGATCACTTTTCAAGCCAATTTTGTAGATTTGAATTAAGCCCTATACTCAATTCTAAAATAACTACCACCGATTTTGTAGATATTAATGGTACTTTACCACTCCTTGCCCCATTCTCCGCTTCGGGGACATTTTTTCCTCCATCCCCATCTCCACGGGGAGATATCTTCCACCATCCCTATCTCCACGGATCCCCACAGTATCAACAGATTTCTACGGACATAAAAAATTAACAAAATTATTATACATTTTAATCAAAAACACGACATTAATATCTTGTTTTTTCATTCTTTTTTTTCTAAAAAAAAGTACATATTTTGTATCTTTCATTTTTTAAAAATAAAAGTACATTTAACATCAATAACAAAAACTGCAAAAGCACATTCTAATATTTTTTTTGTCTAAAAAATTAAATATTCAATTGAACTTGTAGCCACCATACATATAATCATAACCTTTATAATGTATTAATTATTTTTTTTTAAAAAAAATACATATAAAGTTATATAATTATATATTGTATATATAATTTAAATAATATGGTCGGGGTCGGGGAATCCGCGATGGCGGAGGGACCTTCTCCGTTGCCCGTCCCAAATTATCCACAGGGGAATTTCTCCCTCCATCCCCATCCCCACAAGGAAAAAAAATCCGCAAATTCGAATCGTCGTACAGATAATGCTCACGGATAATCCGTTATCATATACAAATTAACGTCCCCACCACCGAATGATTTAGGTAAGGTTATATATATTGGCTCAAGATTCATCGGCACTAGTATTATACCAACAAAAGACACTAATTGTTATGCGGGTGTTTCTATGGTGCAGTTGGTATTTTGACAATATTAGAAAAGTCATTTGAATAGACCAATAAGAGTAAAGTTTTTATTTGGTCCCACCAAATCATAATTATATGGTGTAGTTCCATAATTATGTTTCTGTGTATCCTCAAAGATCTAAAGGTGTAAGTTTTCTCTATCCTAAGATCGAGATTTTCTGCTCTGATACCAGAGTTTTCGCGCGTTAGCTGTAAGATAAACGTTGGAGTTCATTCTTCGTGTATTGTACTAAAAGTCTGTAATTAGACAATAGATCTTTTCTTTCTATGAGTCTTGCCTTTATTCTTGGATTAACATAAGGTCTATCCATATATAGCAGGTTTTTTAAGCATCTATATTCGAATTCTAATTTTTGAATTCTTTTCCTATAGACTTTTAGATTTTTTCTTTCTTCAGCTAAGTTCATTACTAGCGCAGGTTGCGGAAGTTTAATTAGATTCTTTTATCTAATTTTTCGAGTTGTAAAGACAACTCTGCTACTGAGCTTTGTAGCTTATTTAATTCTTTTAGTTCTGAGATTTCAAAATCTCTTTTTGGGGGTGCTACCCTAAGGCTTTGGCTTCTAATTAACGGTTTTTCTTCTGTTTCTTCAAACAGATTTTTGTCATCTTCTATTAATGAACAACTCTTCCTTGCCAAAGTTTTAAATATAGGTGACTCTAATGTCACTATAGGGGTGAATAATTCATCAATATGAATTATATCTTTTCCTGTAAATTCTATGCTATGATGTGAATTACTCAAAGCATAATTAATTCTATAGCATATCGTAAAAGGATGATTTCCTTTTTTCATAAATTTTGAATCTTCTAATTTGTAATTAAAGATTATGGATCTGTCCAGATCTTTATCCTTTAGGGATAATCTTATTTGTAAGTTTATATCAAACTTAATTTTTTCATATTTTAAATTGCATCTTCCTTGTGCAATTATAGATTGTCTATCATTTGTAATTCTAGAGTCTCTTAGAATTATATTTAAAAGTGTATCAATACCTTTCATGAAAGTACTTTTGATTAAAACTTGAATGGTTGATATGTGAATATAACCAATTTTATTTCTTTCTTTTTCAGAAAGACTTGAAATTCTTTTTTGAATTTGTGTTCTATCTATGGTAGATACGAATATATTTCCAGATGTAGAATCAATTGGAACTGCTTCTTCTCCTACCATTATTCCAAATCTCAAAATATTTTTCCTAAAGAAAAGTTCTTTGAGCTTGTTAGTCTTTCTTTTAAAGTTTTCTTCAGCAGTTAGAGATAAATCTGCTTCTTCTATTTTGTGATCTTGTATGATATCAGCAAAATAACTAGATGTTTCTTCAAAAAGTGAGATTTCCGACATAATTTTCAAAATTCTTCTGAATTTTCACTAGTATTATCGGGTAGAATATTTAAAGTTTTTATTAGACTATAAATTCGAGAGTTTTTTAGTATATAATGTACACTTGCGAAGTCTCCATAGAACTGTCCTTGAAAACATTCTATGTATTTAGAATTTTTAGTAAAATTGTTTAACTCTTGAACTAAACATTTTAATTCATGTTCTTCGAAGTCTCCTTCGATAGTTTCTTGAAGTTTTTCGAGAAAAACCTTTTCTTGGTAATGATTAAATTTGAATTTGTCTAAAATTATCTTAGCCAAATTTGGTTCAGGGATCCTTTTTAGTAAATAAGTTACCTTTTTATCATAGTCTTCCATCAAGACTAATTCTAAGTATGTGTGACCAGAACTAGGTTCTGTATGTTCAATTTCAAAAAAATTTGAAAATAATCTTTGAGTTCTAAAATTCGAACTTTCCATTGATTATGCAAACAACATAATATAATAAATAGGTGATGTAATAATAACAATCATACCTGATATGATTTTCTTTGTTTCTGGTTTTGTTGAATTCTTCGATCCGAAGATGTTTGTGTTGTTTTGGGATATAATCTGTTTGATTATATTGTTTTATGTGGTTGATCCCTCCAGAGTATTACCTCAAGGATCTAGCTCCTCCAGAGTATTACCTCAAGAGCTACTTCTTAGAAATGATTCTAAGGACAGAAGAAAATAATTCTTCAAAAACTAGTTAATAGTTTCGTATTTCTTTCAACTTCGTTTTACAACTGATGGAGGCTTCCTTGTCTTCTTGTGCCGACGGTTTTTCTGGACAATTTTCACATTTGTGTCCTTTGTAATACTGTGAAAAGTATTGACAGCATTCTTCTTGAATTAACTTGGGTAATTTTTCAAGACCATCTTTCAATTGGTCAACTTTTTCTTCAAGGTTTTTGACTGCCTTGATGTCTTTGTCCTTTGCGGGCTTTCTAGAGTCACTGTATACGACCATTGATGAATCTTCGTAAATAACTCTATAGTTTGTCTGGGAAGACATTCTAGTGATCTTCTGGCGAAAGTGTTTAATTTGTTTAAGGTAAATGGCGGGGTGCCATTCAGTTGTTTCCCTGTTCACCACTGGATATTCTTTATTTGAAATTCCAATCTTGATGAGGTATAAGGGGTTTGTTGTAAGTTCCAGAGTGATCTCATCGTACCATGGATATGTGGACTCAATTTGAATAAAAATTTCTTTTCCTTTGGCAAACAAGTTGTTGAATTTTTGTGCCAAATTTTGTAACTCCTTTGGAAAGAACTTGAGTTCTCCAAAAGTTTTTCCAGCTTGTTCTTCCAGGTATATGGTATGGATCAACCCATTTTGAAAGAAGGATAGACATATAGTACTGTCTATTCCGGGTAGTATGACTGCTTTGGTGCAACCAATTCTGCTAACTGGGTAGAAGCATTCAGTAGTAAATTCTTCTATATAGTGGTTTAGCCATTTCCATCTATGACTGAATTCCATATAAGTTGGATCAGTTATCTGGAAATTCTTTTGATATTCGAGCTGGCGAATTTTGTCGACTGACAGCTTCTTTTTTGACTCCATTGTTGGAGATTTTTGAAGATTTTTTGCTGTTGTAATCTCTTTGTATGCTCCATAAAGCGCCTGTTCAGCTTCCTTCATGGTTTTGTATCCTTTATGATGCACATTCTTGCCAATGATGTGTTGTTTAGCTATTGCCCATTTTCTATAGATCCCTTTCATTGGACCATCAAAAATGACATAAGCTTCAAACTTTCCCATCTCATTGTCTACGGGATCGCTTGTTTGAATGGTTGTTAATAAACCATTTTTTCTGGCTTCTTCTTCCTCTTCTTCGACCTTATCTACCCAGGACTTTTTGCTGTCTGAAGTTGTTTCTGAAGATTCCGCTTCTTGTTCTATATTCCAACCGCTGGGTACTATCGTTTCAGTAGGAATTTTTGAACTTTCTGGGGCTGTATACTTTACATAGTAGTCATACTTTCCAGAAGGTTGTCCTAGCAAATCCCAATTTTCTTGGTTCTTTTTTTCATGATTTTCGTTTGTTGTCATTTTTTGCAAACCTTTGAGTGTTGTAATCATCTCCCCCCTCTCGGCAGAGATTTTTGCTCTTTTGATTTCTAGGGCGACAAGTTGCTCGTCCTTTTGCTTGATGTTGTTCTGAAGTAGCTTTATGGCTTGCTCCATTCTCTCGTCAGTGTATCTGCAAAACTGTTTTGCTCAGATTTTATATATTGAATATATGGCTCGAATTGTTGTAATTTCATCTGCCATCTTATTAGTCTGCCTTGTTTATGGTCAGCTTTAATTTTATATCTCCAAAATCCTGTAAGATATTTAGAGTCTGTACGAAGAAGGAATCTTGACGGTAATAAGTCAATCTTCCATTTTTCTAGTATTTTTACACACGCCAGAGTTTCTAGTTCCTGAATATGGTATCTAGATTCCGTATCTGTAAATGTACCAGAAATATATTTACATAAATGTAATTTTTCAGTATCCTTTATCAGGATTTTAGAAGCACTATAATCAATGCCTTTTTTGGTATCTGTTCCTTCTTTCGAAGTTTCCGATTGTTTTGATTGAAGATCTTTAGATTCTTCAATTTTATATCCCTTCTCATTTAGAGAAAGTTTTGCTTTACCGTTGGATAACGCTCTCATACAACCTGCCCAGGTTGTTTGTGATGCATCTGTTTCTACAATCAAAAAATCTTTTATTGTTGGATTGTATAGTTCAGGCAAAACTTGAATTTTTTCTTTAATGGTTTTAACAATATCAAAATCGGCTTCAGTCCAAGACCAAGGAATTTTTTCTGAAATTTTTCTTTGCAAATGTTTTCTTTCTTTTGCTAAATCTTTGAAAAATCCTTCATTAGCAATATAATTTAAACATCCAAGAAATCTTTGAATTTGTTTTCTGTCAGAAAGTTCATTTGGAAAAGCTTGTATTTTTTCTTGGGTATGAGGTGCTAGACCTAGTTCCCCATTCTCTTTTAAAATTAGACCAAGGTATTCTATTTCTTTTTGTAAAGGTTTTGATTTCTTTTTTGAAATTACAATACATTTTTCTTTAATTCTTAGAAGAACGGTTTCTATATCTTGAAGATGTTGTTCTTTACTTCCTTTTGTGAAAATAAGTATATCATCTATATATGCCAAACATATATGAGCTAAACCTTCGAGAGATTTATCCATAAATCTTTGGTATATTGATGGTGCTTGTTTTAATCCAAAAGGTAAAACATTCCATTCATAGTGTTTTTGAGGTGGACATGAAAAAGCTGTTAATGGTTTTGTTTCTTTAGCTAGTCTTAGTTGATAGTATCCAGACTTTGCATCTAAGGAAGAAAACCAATTACATCCTTTTATTTTTTCTAAAATAAAATCTTTTCTTGGTAATTTATAAGAATCTCCTACTGTTGCCAGATTAAGTTTCTTATAATTAATTACCATTCTTCTCTTACCTCTTTTTATTTCCTTGTGGTTTTCGACATAAAAAGCTGGTGCAGAATGTGGACTTAATGAAGGTCTAATAAGATCTTTATCAAGTAAATCTTTACATTCTTGTTGAAATTCTTCAACATCTCTAATAGAATATGGAATTCTATTTGGAACATTTATCTCGTCATTAGGGTTTTTAAGTTTGATGACTATAAGTTCATTATTAGAGTTTTTAACACTGTCTAAAGGGTTATCTGAACAGACTTCATCTAACCTTTCTTCTATACTAATATTGAAACTTCTTTCTTCCCATATTGTTCTTAGTTCTCTAAGGTTTCCTTTAATAAGGTTTAAGATTTCATTTCTAGTAACTATTTTGGTGGTTACTATTTTGCTACTCTTAGGATTTCCCAAATCCTTCCATTGAAGTGATATAGTATCCTTTCTTTGAGTAAAAGGTTCATATAATTTTAAAAAGTTATTTCCTATGATTAGATCTAATCCTGAATCATGGAGGTAGATTGTTGGAATAAAAAACTTATATCATCCAATTTCTATAGACACATCCCTAAGGTTAAACCATATCTGATGTTTTGATTTATCTGCAACTATTATTTCTTTTGGCTTGGTTAATCTTTCCCAGTTTCTAGAGATAGATTTTTTCCCAAAACAAAGGGTTGCTCCTGTGTCTACATAGTCTAAAAGGTTTTTATTTTTTAACACTATTTTAATAAATGTAGCACTTGGGTTTCCTTTACCAAGTATCTTCTTCGACATCTGAATCTGTCTCTGTACAGTATTCGTAAATGTCCTCATCAGATTCTACGTCTGATTCTATAGGTTCATATCCCATTGCATATATTGCATGTAATACATTTTTCTTAGGATTTTTCTTCTTAGGACACTCATTTGCATAGTGACCTTCTTCATGACATAACCAACATGTGCATGATTTTTTGCCTTGTGGGCATATTTTCTTCATAGGGTAAGGTTGTTTTTTCCTAAAGAATTTTTTGTCTCCTTTTTTGAATTTTCTAAAAGGGACCTTCTTGAATTTCTTTCTTTTATAAGTTTTTTGTGACCTTATCTTTTTAGGTTTCCTTCTAGAGTTGCAACCATAGTTTTCTACTTTGTCTTGTAGCTTATTACAACAAAGGGATATTTGAGCCTCTTTTTTGGCTATCTTCTGACTACATATTTCTTGAAGCCAAATTTTTAGAGAAGTTATTCTTCCTCCTAAAGTATCATCTACTTTTCCTTCTACTAATGCTGAAGTAAAAAATATCTTAACTTGAGCTGATACTTTTTCTGGTAACTTGTCATAGAATAATTCTAACAAATTTCTAGAGATTCTAGTACTATTATCTATGTTATAGTAATAGTCCTGAAATTCACAAATGAAATTATCTACATAGCACATATTGCAGATTTTTAGGTTGGTAATTTTCCAAAGGTTTTGGTCAGAGAATGCTGTTTTTGATTGAACGGAGTCTTTCCATCCTTTAAATTCTTTTACTGGTAAACTATAGACCCAGTCTACTACTAAGATTCCTGTTATGGGTATTGTTCCCATAACTTCTGGTGGTAGGGTAGAAATGTATTTGTAAGCATTTCCTCTAGTTTTGTATTGCAGGTAATTAAAAACATCAACCGCTCCTAAATTTCTAGGATCTTCATTTAGTTGGATTAACACACTATTTGTATTATACCAATCTCTAAGATCTTTTGTTGCATCAACGCTATAGTCTATATCTAAAATTCCTTGTCCTTGAAATGAATTTTGTGAAGGTACATAATAATGTGGTACTTTCTGGAATTTTTGTTTGGTAAATTCTCTTTCGAATTCTGCAGGTCTTTTTGTTCCTGATGTTTCTGCTGGTTCAAATTTTACAAAATGAGGGTTTTCATTTTCTTCCTCTACTTCTTCTTCTGAGCTAAAATCATAAATGATTTGATTTTTCTCTTTTGGTTCTTCGTCAACTACTTGACTCTTTCCTGATATATCTAAAGAGACCATGAGTCTTTCTAGATTTTCTAATTGCCTATTAAGGGCTTCTTCTGTATCGTCCATTTAAAAGAAATTAGTTGGTGGTTTAATTCTTAATTGTGTGGAGTGAGATATTTCCAGGACTTCTTTTTGTTTTCCCTTTTCTTTCTCCCCTCTCTTAAGAAATTGAGACAACTCATCCAAATATTCCTCTCTATTTTCTAAAAGTTTTGAAAAATCTTCCATTTTAATGTAGATTTTTTCTATGTCTCTTTTCTGCTCTTCTTCAATTTCATCCATTCTTTGATGAAATTTTTGATAACAACAATTTTTGATTATGTAAGCTAACATACATGCTATATTGTTTAGTTGTGGGTTTGTTGTATGAAAAAGATGAAGGTATTTATGAGATTCATCTTCTTCATAACAGGCAAAATTTTCTTCATGAAAATTCCATGTTTCATAAGGTTTATATTTACCTTCTCCAGATTGTATGTCTTCCAGATGAGTTGTTATTTTCTCTATTCTACATTGTAGGTCAGAAAAGTTATTTAAAACTTTTTGTAATTTATTTGTTAGACTTTCTTCAGTCATCGTGCGATATCCCGAAGTTTTTTCTGAAGGCTTTTAGCTAGTTTCTTATAATCTCTAGCTAAATAGAAGTTTCCTGAGTTTCTAAACCAATAGTGTAGTCTTTCGAACCATCTAATTTGAATTTTGTATAGTGCAAGATCAGCCAGGTTAGGTTTAAAGCTGATTATTGGATAAATTAATCTTTCACATGGACTTCTTAGGAATTCATTCCCGTGTCGTTTTACTATCATATTATTCATTGGACTAAACTTAATTGCTATAGATTAGCTACCAAATTTGTGCTAATGGGCTGCTTGATTTCTAGCCATTAGATTTGAGATTTGCACATTGAAATTTTTATGCCTTTGCCACACTAGATCATGACTGTTTTGAAACATTCATTTTGGTGAATGTACCATAGAATTTGCCTTGTTATGCTTCTCTTTCTCGCGTACAACAGGTCCAAATAAATACCAACATTTTCTCCTATACAGTAAGATAAGCTTTGGCACTCATATTGTGATCTCTTTTTCGCCTGCCTTTGCTTGTTTTCTTGTCGATAATTTGGATGCTATTACCTACAAAGATACCATCTACCAAAAAAAAAAAAAAACCATCTACAAAAAAAAAGAGAAACCTACAAAAATACTATCTCAATATTAATGATAAATTATTATAATGAGTTGGAGTCACAGAGGCGATGCAGTACGTACATGAAAAGATGTTTTACCTCTATACTACATGCATAGTGTAGTGGGGCGTCTAGTGACATAAGTGTCTCCCTATCTATACTGCATGCCTGAGTCTAAAGAACTTGCTGATAGAATCCGAGTCATACTCCACCCACTATATGTGATCAAATGAAATGCATTTTTACTATTAGATGCTATACTATGCTAGACACATTATTGAGACTAAGATGATGCACTTATTACTTACACTGCCGTATTTTGTCTCAGTTCAGTATTTACTGACCTAAAAGCACTCTTTAATACAAGAAAAAATTTAATGTTTACGTTCATTAATTAAAATATGTGTTTTCATTACCAATCATTAGTTGTTTCAGTGGTGATTGAAGTTGAACTTTGTAGGGAGGACTACGGTTCGATTCCCCGCAACTGCGATCGGGAGGGAGCTGAAACCACTTGATGCCAGAATTGACCCCCGAACCAGATTCAACAGGTGGTGAAAACCAAAAAAAAAATATGTGTTTTCATTAGATTATTTAGATTTTTAAAATGTAAGATTCTATACTTTTCTGCACTTAATAGTTAATATGCGAGAGAGGAGAGATCTACATTTTGATGTTCAGGCAAATTTCAGTTTCATCTTTTATTATCATTGCAAATTTATTTTATTTTTTAGAAAATGAATGGTTGAATTGTGCAATGGACCTCCTGCATTGGAGACTACAGAGAGGAAATTCGGTCTCATTAATATGCAAGGTTCTCAAAAAATTTGTAACACAGATTTTTCTAGAGAGAGAAAGATGAGAGAGGGCGAGAGGCAGAGGAAAGGTTACATCAACAATGTAGACCAATCCTCAATCTCCTTCTTCGTAACAAATTTCCCAAAGGATTGCAATACAGGAGATTTATGGAAGGTATTTGGGCGATTTGGCCGACTAGGTGATGTGTATATCCCTAACAAGGTTGACAAATGGGGGAAGCGATTTGCATTCGTCAAGTTCAGGGAGGAGAAAGATGCAGTGGAGTTGACCGAAAGAATGGGAGATGTTTGGTGTGGTTCTTTCAAACTACGCCTAAACAGATCCAGGTTCAGTAGAAACGATGAAGCAAACAACAATAAGAAGGAGGACAAGGTTCAACAGTCGGTTCGGGCGAGAGGAGAGGGTTGCTCAGTGCAAGGCAGTTCATTCAAAGCGGCTTTGGTGAACATAAATAATGTCAATAGAGTGATGGATGCGGGGGTGGAGGAGCAACAGATACTAACAGTTGAGGTGGATAGAAATTTCATGAAGGAGCTGGAGGAGAGTTTTGTTGGAAGGTTAGCAGTGAACGTGGAGGTCTATCGGATTAGAACAATCCTTTTCATGGAAGGATTGGCTCACATCTCTGTTACAGACATGGGGAGGCATATGGTGTTGATTCATAGTCCCAATGTAGGGGAGGTGGAAAAACTATGGAAGGCAAGAGCTGATTGGATGGCTTACTACTTTAGAGAGGTGATTCCTTGGTCACCAGCTTGCTATGCAGACAGAAGAGAGACTTGGGTGAAGGTCTATGGGATTCCACTTCATGTATGGGGTGATAACTTGTTTAAAGTAATAGGGGGAAAGTTTGGAGAGTTCTTGGATTATGACAATAGCACCGCATCTAGATCCTAACTTGATGTGGCATGTCTAAAAATATCTACAACCTTTAGGGGTAAGATTGATGACCCAGTGCACATCCAGGCATTGGGGGTTAACTATACCCTTAGAGTAGTGGAGGAGAAGGTATTTGAGCAGGGATTTTATCAAGGAGAAAGATTGGAAGAACAAAAAGGCAGTTGGGTGGAGTCGATGAATTTTCCGGCGGAGGAGAGGGTGGTGAACGGAGGCTGTAACGGTGCTGTGGAGGGCGAAGAGGCGGAGGAAGATGAAGCAGATGTGCAGATTCAAATTAGTCATGTGCATGGGGATGGTAAATTCAATGATGTGGACGTGTCTGTGACTAGTATAGGCCAAGGGCAAGATCAACTTTCTTTGGCAGAAGGAATGTTGGAAGCTAAAAGGGGTATGTTGGAACAAAAGGACAAAGGGGAAGTAGTTTTGTGTGCTGAAGGTACTCTGAACAGTGGGTCCCAAGCAGAAAAGTTGAGGTTGGGGAATGGAGTGGAGGGGAAAGAGGGAGCACCTGATACGACATGTGTGAGCTGTCCAATGGAGAATGGGGTTGACTTCTTAGGTGGGCCAAAGAAGGGGAGTGAAGCATTAATTGTGGATCAGGTCCGATTTTTTTTCTAGTGAACCGGTACTTAGTCCGAACCAATCTCGGTCTGCTTCTCTCCCACCAAACCGGTTTTTTGAGCTTGCCTCCTCTTTGGGCCGAGACAGAGATGAAGGAGGGGATTTTAATGATTCTATTTCCCTAGTTAAATTTAGAAGAGGTGTGGATAACAATTTAAATAGTGACACTTCTGTTATGCAGAAAATTGATTCAAAAATAACAGTTCCTAGAGGAAGATCAAGAAAGCCAAGAGATAAATAAAAAAACCATAAACTCTCAAGGGTGGTGGGGAAGCCCAAATTTCTGCAACTAGGAGAAGCCATGAAAGAGTGTGGCGACCGATTGAAGAAGAATAGACAGGTTGAGCATATGGTTGCCGTCAGCGATTTAGAAGGGGGTAATGATTGTGGAACAGGTTCTCAATCCAGTGAAGAGGAGGAATCGCAGTCAGTTGTCCAGGAATCGGCGCAGGGAGGCACCTTGGAAGTTGTTTTGCCAGGTTTATTAATTCCTTTGAACCTGGGTCTGGATATGTCGACAGATCAACATGGGGTTATCTCAGAGAATCAGCAGCAACAATTAAATGATTTGGGATCCCAAAAATTGCTACAACTACAACAACAAGTGGGATTCCAATACAAAGAAAATATTGATGAGGTGGTCAAAGAACTAGATGGAGATGAACAAAGGGATAGATTGAAGAAACAAGAGTGGGAGCAAAAGTATGGTTCTCAATGATAGTTCTATCTTTTAATATTCGAGGACTAGGAGGGAGAGTGAAAAGGAGAAGGATTAGAGATCTTGTTAGAGAGCACAAAGTTGATTTTCTAGCTATCCAAGAAACAAAGCTAGAAACCATTTCGGAGAAAATTTGTTACTCTTTGTGGGGATCGGAAGATTGTGATTGGGCCTTTCTCCCATTGGAAGGGGCTAGTGGTGGAATTCTCTCCATATGGGGTAAAAATAATGCTAATCGTATTTTTACTTTCATGGGGGAGGGTTTTGTGGGTGTTTGCTTAGAATGGGGAGTTTTAAAGAGTATTTTTTTGTGGTGAATGTGTATTCCAAATGTGATCTCGCTTCCAAGAGGAGATTATGGAATAATATTAGTATGTCTAAGGAGGGGTTCGGTAACGGGAAGTGGTGTATCATGGGTGACTTTAATGCGGTGTTATGTCCGGAGGAAAGGAGGGGGGAAAGTGCGGAGTTGTTTTCTAGTATGGAGATGAGAGGATTCCGGAGTTTTTTGGAGGATGTAGACTTGTTAGATCTTCCGCTTCTTGGTCGTAAGTTCACGTGGTACCATTCCAATGGTGTTGCGATGAGTCGAATTGATAGAGGTTGGGTGTCTCCGGAGTGGATTGAGGAGTGGGGTGATTGTTCGGTGTGGGTTTGCTCTAGGGATGTCTCGGACCATTGCCCCTTGGTCTTGAAATATGCCGATGCGGAGTGGGGTCCAAAACCTTTTCGATTCAACAACTTTTGGTTGGATCATAAAAATTTCAAGAAAGTGGTTGAGGAGTGTTGGCGTGCGCAAGAGGTAACCGGGTGGATGGCTTTTGTGATAAAAGAAAAGTTGAAGGCTCTCAAATTTTGTCTTAAGGAGTGGCACAAGATAGAATTCGGTATGGTGGATTGTAGAATTAAAAACAATATGGAGGAAATTAAGGCATTGGATGTTAGTGGGGAGATTTTGGGGTTGAATGCTCAAGAGGTTACTAGGAGGAAGGGTCTTTTTGAAGAACTTTGGAAGCTACAAAAGCGTCTATTTTCCAAAGAGCTCGGTTGAATTGGCTTAGTTATGGTGACGAAAACACAAAGTTCTTTCATGGGTGTGTGGCTTCAAGGTCGAAAAGGAATACTATATCGGCCCTTAGAGTTTGTGATATTTAGCTTGAAAAACCGGTTCTAATAAGGGAAGCCGTTGTCAATTTTTTTGAAAACCATTTTTCTTCCTCTAATGTTTGTAGGCCGAACCTAGAAGGGATCCCCTTCCCATCTTTGACTTTGGAAGATAACATTGGTTTGACGGCTCCGTTCTCCTTGGAGGAAATCCATATGGCGGTGAAGGATAGCGACGGGAATAAAAGTCCGGGGCCGGACGATTTTAACAATGCATTTTTGAAGAATTGTTGGGACATTATCAAAGGAGAAATTTGTATTATGTTCGATCAATTCCACGGTATAGGGAGTCTGCCGAAGTGCTTGCTCTCATACTTTATCGCTCTCATTCCAAAGGTTAACTATCCGTTTGGGTTGGGGGACTTTAGGCCGATTTCTTTGCTTGGTTGTTTGTACAAATTAATTGCTAAAGTGTTAGCTTCTAGATTGGCAAAAGTTATGAATACTTTGGTAGCTCATACTCAATCGGCGTTCATTAAAGGGAGAAACCTTGTCGACGGTGTTTTGGTGGTGAATGAATTGGTAGATATGGCAAAGAAACAAGGTAAAGAGTGCCTTATTTTTAAAGTTGATTTCGAAAAGGCGAATGACTTCGGTTGATTGGGGTTATTTGGAATATATGTTAAGGAGATTTGGCTTTTGTGATAAGTGGATTAAATGGATTAGTGCTTGTGTCTTTGGGGGTAATCTTTCGGTTCTTGTCAATGGGAGTCCAACAAGAGGAATTAATATCCAAAGAGGGCTCAAACAAGGCGACCCTTTAGCGCCTTTTCTTTTCTTGCTTGTGGCGGAGGGATTTGGTGGAGCGATGAGAAGGGCGGGAGAGCTTGGCATGTTCAAAGGGTTCAATATTAGTGCCAATATGTGGATGACACACTTTGTATAGGAGAAGCCTCAATTGATAATCTTTGGTCTCTAAAAGCGATTTTGAGGGGCTTTGAACGCACTTCCGGTTTAAGGGTGAACTTTTGGAAAAGTAGTCTTATGGGAATAAATGTTGATAATTCTTTTATGGAGATGGCTAGTACCTTCCTTAATTGCATCCGTGGGACACTTCCTTTCAAGTACCTTGGCCTTCCGGTGGGTGCGAATCCGAGAAGAGTGGCAACTTGGGAGCCTATGGTGGAGAAAATCCAAAAGAAGTTGTACTCTTGGGGCAATAAGCATATTAGCTTCAGAGGGAGGTTAGTGCTTATAAATTCGGTTTTAAATTCTATTCCGATTTTCTATATGTCCCTTATGAAAATGCCGGTCCAAGTAAAGAATAAGGTGATCCAAATTCAACGTGATTTTCTTTGGGGAGGGGTGAATGGTAGTAAGAAATTAAGTTGGGTTAAGTGGAAAGTAGTTTGTAAAGAGAAAAATAAAGGAGGGTTAGGAGTGAGAGATCTTGAAGCGGTTAACATTAGCCTTCTCACCAAATGGCATTGGAGACTTTTGAATAGTGAGGATGTGACTCTTTGGAAAGAAGTGCTTATGGCCAAGTATGGTAATCATATAGTAAACAAGGTAAATTTGTCAATGGAGATCCCCTCGAATTATGCTTCGCTTTGGTGGAGAGATATTTGTAATCTTGATGGGTGTGTGAATTCCACAAATGGATTGGAAGAAGTTATGGGTCGTAGGCTTGGAAATGGGATGCTTACCCGCTTTTAGAAGGATGTTTGGGTTGGAGAGGCGCCGCTTTGTGTTATGTTTCCCCGGCTTTTCTCTCTTTCCGTCCATAAAGAGATGTTAGTGGGGGAGATGTTTATTGAGGAGGAAGATAGGCGTGGTTGGAATTTTACTTGGAGAAGAAATATTTTCCAATGGGAGTTAGAGAGAGTCAACCTCCTTGAGAATCTTTTGGAAAATGTTAGGCTCTCCAATGATAGGGATGTGTGGGTGTGGAAATTAAACCCGGAGGAAGGCTTCTCAGTCAAATCCATGTATACCTTGCTCTCGGATCATCGTGACATTTCTAGTCTTAGCCCTTATGAGTTGAAGATTTTCTTAAGTATTTGGGAGAGCCCGGCTCCCTCTAAGGTGGTGGTTTTTTCGTGGCAACTCCTTTAAAAGACAATTTTGTTAGCGGAGTAGATGAGTTTGTAAAAAAGGCTATGACACGTCCTAATTTTTTAGCTGAAGGAGGCATAAGGTGTCCTTGTGTAAAATGTAAGTGTATAAACTTGGCAACTCCTAGAGAGGTTAAGTTGCACCTATATAGGGATGGGTTTAAGCCAAACTACTATGTTTGGACCGAACATGGAGAAATTAACCCAAATGCAAACTTCGGGGATCATTCTAGCAGTGGAAGGCATGTGAGTGATGAAGATCAACTTTCTGCAATGAATCAGATGGTACATGATGCTATAAGGCCGTTAACCGAGGAGCCCAATTCATAAGCTCAATTATTTTATGAAACTTTGATCTCTGCAAACCAACCCATTTATGAGGGAGCAAGTGAATCCAAATTATCAATTTCCGTTAAGCTTTTGGCGGCTAGATCTAATTGGAAAGTTTCTCAAAAGTGCATAGATTTTTTTGCACAAATGCTTGTTGATGTTTGTCCTACAAAACAATGTTTTCCACAAAATAATTACCAAGCAACAAAGTTGGTGTCTAAGTTAGGGTTGAAGGCTAGAAAAATTGATTGTTGTGTGAACGGCTGCTTGTTATATTACAAAGAAGATATCACTTTAACCGAGTGTAGAATTTGTCGAGCTGCTAGGTATGTTCCTCGTAAGAGTGGGATGGGAAATTTTAAAGATGTTCCAGTGAAAAGAATGTTTTATTTTCCGATAATTCCCAGGTTACAAAGGTTGTATGCTTCTACAGAGTCTGCGGCTCACATGAAATGGCATCGTGAGAACATAAGGCCTCCAAACATTTTGCGCCATCCATCCGATGGAAAAACGTGGAAACATTTTGATAATGTTTATCCAGATTTTGCTAGAGACGCAAGAAACGTACGATTGGGTCTATGTTCTGATGGGTTTACACCTTACATCCAAGCTTCAAGTTCTCCATACTCATGTTGGCCAATAATAGTTACACCCTACAATCTACCACCTGAAATGTGCATGACCAAACCTTACATGTTTTTAACTTGCCTTGTGTCTGGGCCATCTAACCCAAAAGCAAAGATAGATGTCTACTTGCAACCCTTGATTGATGATTTGCAACTCTTGTGGAATGGTGGTGTTTGGACGTACGATGCATACATGAAAGAAAACTTTTTAATGAGAGCATGTTTAATGTGGACAATCAATGTTTTTCCAGCCTATGGTATGCTGTCTGGATGGGGAACACGAGGTAAATTAGCATGTCCTTATTGTATGAAGGACACAAAAGCTTTCACTTTAAAAAATGGAGGAAAAAATTCGTGGTTTGATTGTCATCGTCGTTTTTTACCGACTGATCATTCTTTTAGAAGAAGTAAAAGGGGCTTCACCAAAAATCAAGACGAGAAAGATGGTCCACCTTACATGTTCACAGGGGAAGATGTCTGGGAAGCAGTTTGTAATTATCCAAAAGTAACAGACATTGGTTGGGGCACCAAATTTTCAGGGTATGGAAAGCTTCATAATTGGACCAAAAGAAGTATATTTTGGGATCTTCCATACTGGAAGGACAACTTGTTAAGACACAATTTGGATGTGATGCATATTGAGAAGAATTTCTTTGACAATGTGTTTAACACGGTTATGAATGTTGCTGGAAAAACAAAGGACAATGAAAATGTGAGATTAGATTTAGCTATCCACTGTTTACGCGGTGACTTGGTGATGAGTGCTCTTCCTAACGGAAAGATGGCAAAGCCAAAGGCAAGATACACTTTGACATCTGAAGAGGCAAAGTTTGTGTGCAAGTGGATTAAGGAACTAAAAATGCTCGATGGCTATGCTTCAAACCTTGCTAGGTGTGCTGATGTCACCAAGGGTAGGATGCATGGTATGAAAAGTCACGACTGTCATGTATTCATGGAGTGTTTACTCCCAATTGCTTTTCGTTCCTTGCCAGTAGAGATATGGAAGCCATTAACCGAATTAAGTTGTTTCTTTAAAGACTTATGTTGCAATACATTGATGATGGAAGACTTGGTTAAGTTGGACCAAAACATTCCCATTATCATATGCAAGTTAGAAAAGTTTTTCCACCAGGTTTCTTTGACTCAATGAAGCATCTCTCGATTCACCTTGCTACAGAAGCAATCCTTGGAGGTCCAGTACAGTATCGATGGATGTAACCATTTGAAAGGTAATTGAAATATTTTTTTTAAAGCGATAGCATTTTGTTCAATAATAATGACATGGAAACATCTTACATGTAGATTGATGGGAGATTCAAAGCGGTCGGTGAAAAACAAGGCTCGAGTTGAAGGTTCCATATGCACTAGTTACTTACACCGTGAGACAACCTATTTTTGCTCTCACTATTTCAAGACATCTAGCTTATTACCAACTACAAGTTTTAGGAATGATCCTCGATCTAGACATGATGGAGTTCTACCAACATTATCAATCTTGAACAAATGTGGTCGTCCTAGTGGGAAGCCTAAAGATCATTGGTGAGGAGATCGAAACAGTAGAGGATGAAATGCCTTATCAATCTGATGATATGTCACCTGTTGTAGCTGTCACAGAATTGGAATCACTACCTTGTTTAGCTGATGAAGCAATAATCGATGAAGTTGAGATGATTATTGAATCTGAAAATGACCCGATGGTTCAAGACGGTCAGTCAGAAAATGGTGAGGAGGATGAGGATGAAAATAATGGGGAGGATAAGGACGACGACGACGATGATGATGATGATGACGATGATATGTATGACGATGATGATGATGATGATGACATGAATTAGCTTATTAATGTAAGGGTTGAACTCAATTGCTCTGAAATTGTATTTATCTACTGCTGTTTGTGTAGTTTTCAATAGATCTATTATAGTTGAACCCTCATTTGTGATTCCATTGGAGATTTCACTAGCTGATTAAAATTTTGCAGCAAATTAAGCCAAATACTAGCTGATGAGAACAGAACAGTTGCGGCAAACCACAATATTATATTGCAGAGAAGTCTTTACGGTTACTACATATATATTTTAGTATATAGTTTGCATCACTGTATTCTCTTCTCATTGGAGAAAATGAATGTATGTATTATGGTCTAAAATCTCAGGGTTTTGATGTTCTGATTATTTAATCAAGGATAGACTTAATTGGTCATTTACATTCTCTATTGGAAGCTTAGCTATAATCATTTGGTTTTATATAAATATACTAGTGAATATCAGGTTAGGAGTCTCTAGTGTCATTTAGATAATAACGAAAAGTATCTATTTCTTTAGAATTTGGGTTAAAGTCTAAATTGATTGACTTTATTGGCAGGACAAAGTAATTGGACGACATGTCTATCGCGATGAGCTCTTCTTGGTCACCCATAAAGAAGTCCGGCGATTGGGTTGATAGTCGCGATGAAAAAATTAGGTAAGTTCTTTGAACATTTTCTTGTAGAGCAATGATTTGTACACACTCATTGATGGGGTATTGTTTCTAAATGCTATATTTGCCTTGAAAAATACACCAAAAATACAGTTATTTGAATGTTTTTTTGTGGATCAAATAAATGAATGCATTATTATTGTACTACTATTTATTTGTGTACCCTATTATATGTGTTGTTAATATAGAAGGCTGATGCATTTACGGTTCTCATTTGCCTTTAATTTTTGACAGAATACTTTTTCTCTTCATTCATTTTCAGATTTTGATTGTTGCTGTTTTTAGTTTTCATTTTTACTTAGTTTGTTAATATAGGGTGTTGTACTATACCTTTGGTTCAATCAATTCAATACCTATAATTTGGTTTATGTCAAGTTCATTAGTACAGCACCTATTGTGCTTGCTTTTTTAGACCACATGCACTATAGTTTCTCAAATGAAATCTCTAATAATCCAATAAGGATTAGTAGTGAAAACTGTAACATGCATGAATGAATGGTTCATGATGGATGGTGGATGTGAACACAGCTAATGGTGGTGAGGAAGTCATGTTTTGAACTGTGTATTGTGATTGGTGTCTAGAAATTCATGCAAACATCATGTGAGGCTTTCACTATGCAGTAGTTTCTATCTCATTTGAGGGAAATGAGAAACTTAATCTTACATTTACTTTTGTACAAAGAAACAGGTGCTGAGCATAGTGTTAGGATGATTTGTATCATATATAATTGATTAAACCATAATCTATGGCTCTATTTGTTTTAAAAATACATTGTGTTGTGTGCCTTTTATCAGGATAACTATCAGGAGTGTCTGATTCTTCTAATAAAGATTAATGAGCACTCTCTAGATGAAATACAAGAGGAGGACAGACAAGAAGTGGATGGGGAGACAAGACTTGGTTTGTTATTATTTATTTTTTTGACAAAACCTTAGTTTGTTGTTAAGACTTATGTTTAGCTTCTACTTATTTTATGGTTAAGACTTTGGTATACCATTGAACTTGAGTACTAATTTTTAATTAAATATTGCAAATACTATTTGTTGTACTATGGATGCCTCAATTTGTAGGTTCAATTTTAATTTTTATTAAAGTGTTATTGTTATTAATTTTTGTACTATATTGAAGGCTTATATGGGTCATTCACCAATAAAAGCATCCACATGCATTCAGGTGATTTAGCATCCACGACACTAGACTTTAAATTTAGCGTTCACAGGGTGTGATGCTAAACATGACGTTACATACTTGTCCATATTTGACATAGCGTTAAAAATGTACTGATGCTAAAATGTAGCTTCCACAGAGGGTGACGTTAAAATTGACGGTATATACTTGTAAATGTTTTTTTTTTAGCATTAGCAATTTACTGATGCTAAAATTAGAGTTAGAAATAAACAAACGCTAATTAGCGTCCGAAATGTATCCAAAATTAGCATTACTTTTAGCGTCCATATTTATTGATGCTAATTAGCGTCAACATTGACGCTACTATTTTAGCATGAGGGCTTTTACTATCCTAAATTTTTTTGACGCTAAATGGACGCTAAAACCCTTTTAGCGTCCATTTTTCCCCTGCTAGCGTCCGTTTTTGTGTTGATGCTAAAATGCATTTTTCTTGTAGTGGGTAAAGGTGTTCAAAATTACAGATAATTGAATCAAACTACATTGAATCATATTTTAAATTGAACCACTTGATACAATTTTGAATTGAACCACTATTTAAAAATAGATATAATTCAATTTATAACTTGTTTAGAATCAATTTTATTTTAAAAAATAATAATTTAATTGTTTCTTATTTTTTTACCAGCATAAGAATTTGTTTTTTTGGAAAACAATTCAAGAATGTTTTTTGGGACAAATTTTGAAAACTTTTTTCCGAAAAAATCGAAACATTTTTCCTCAAAAAAGATCAAAATGTTTTTCCCAAAAAAAATTGGGAACTTTTCTACCGAAGAAAAATCCGAATTTTTTTTATTGAAATCAAATTTATCCCTGAAAAAACATCGGAAAATTTTGTTTCTTCAAAATTTTGGATTTTTTTTTTTCAAAAAAAATTGAGAACTTTTTTTCAAACAAATTTAGGGACTTTATATCCCAAAAAAATATTGAGAACCTTTTTTTATTTGAAAAAAACTCTGAAACTATTTATATTTGAAATCGAATTAACCATATTTTTACAGGGTGTGTGGGGGCTCAATAGGTCTGGTTTGCCTCCCGTCTAAACCTGAGATTTCATAAGCAAACCTCCACTAATTTCATCGATTGGCTCAAAGCAACACTACCTCAGGCTCATAAAGAAAGCATTGAACTAATTTCTACTCTATGCGATCACATATGGAAAGCCAAAAACCTCTTAGTTTTTCAACAAAAAGACATACCTGTAATTGACATTATTGAGCAAGCTACTTCCTCGCTCCACGGGTATAAACAACATCACGAGACAGGGCCCAATGATGAAAGCTCGAAAGCCACTCCTTGCAGTCACGAAATTAACCGGAGTCATCCTGCCACAATTGCCCTAAAAATCAACGTGGATGCTCGCTTTCACGGTGATGGCCGTTGGGGTTTAGGGTGGGTTGTGAGGATGGTGGATGGAAGTTGCCTCGGAGCTGCAACGAAAGTTATTAGAGCACGGTTATCATTGAAATCAGTGTTGTGCGACATCGACAGATTCCAAGGGCAAGAGATTATCATTGAAATGGATGCTAGAATTGTTGTTCAAGCTATGAAGAAGAAGCAATTCCCTAGGGTTTATTGGGGAAAAATAGCTAGAAGATGCAGTACGATTCTGAACAATTATCCTAATCTAACGATTTGTTGGGTTCGTAGGACAGGGAATAAGATAGCACATAGTTTAGCTAAATGGGCTATTGTTGATTTGGCTGATTTTTTTGTTATATAAATTTCTTTTGATTAAAAAAAAATTATAATTAGCTACCTCAATAATATATTTAGCCACCATAAAAGAGTTTATATGTCAAAAATTAATAGAAATAAATAATTAAAAAAAGAGTTGTTTATAGTTACTATAGAGATAACCTGGCGGATAAGGTAGCACTCCATGAAAATTACTTAACCTTTTAACCGCAGTGCAGAGCACAAAACGAAGGGAAGAAAATGACGACTCTGCAATAGAATCTGACAACAAAGGTACCCCAATATTGAACTCTTTTGACTAACCATAATTCACTTTTGGAATTTTCACTATTACAGTATTACTAATTATAAATTCATTCATAAATTTTTCATCTCTGATTTTTAAATGGTGGGTCTGTTTTTTTCTCATAATTGTTTAAGATTGTGGGGTTACATTTCATCGTCATATCGTTTTCTCTGATCAATTTCTTCTCTCTGTTCCATTCATTCATTCATGCTATAAGGCTGGCATGCATACTCAGTTTTACAGCCACTGAATGCTAGGATTGAGATGCCAACAAAATTTAAACCTGCGAGCTCTGTCTCTCATGTTATTTCTCTTCTCATTTTTTATAATATTTATTTCAGAAAAAGTTTTTAGCTAGTATAAATTAATTCATTTTTCAAAACCAAACTGCATATGGATATTTAAATGCTTTTATTATTAATATAATATATTGCACTAATATATTAGTATTTATTGGTTTTTATATTTTCCCATAATGTTTATTAGTTTAATTTTTTATTGTTACATACTCTCTTTCCATCTCAATATATAAAACTTCTTTCACAAATGTGCAAAAAAAATAATTTCAGACATAATTTTGTATTAAATCTATCAAATGCAATTTTGTTTTTGGTGCAAATCACTTGCCTACTTTTTTCCATCGTGAACCAAAAAAAATCACTTTGGTTATTTTATTGACCCAAGAAATACAGATTATTAACTACCCTTTTTGAGAAAATTGCTAAGATTAAAAAAACTTGATTATGATATATTAAATTTGTTGAAAATTGGTATTACTTTACAGTTTTATTCTTTAAGAAAAAGGGAATGAGTTGATGTTTTTTTAAAAGTATTTATTACAAATTGTAGAAAAATATAATTGGGAGTATGTTGGTAAAAAAAAAAGTAATTAATTCTCTTAAAAATTTGAAAAGAGTCTTGTAAAAAGGACAAAGAAAATTCTCAAAAGGGTCTTATATTTAATAACGGAGATAATATTTAATATAACATACATAGGTAATAAATTCTATTTTATTGTTGTATAAAAAAAAAAACCTTATATTTTATTGATTAATGAAGTTTTTAAAGTGGTTAATGAGATTAGGGATGGCAACACGTAGAGGAGCGAGAACAATTTGCCTCCCCCGTCTCCAAACCGTATGTAGTTTAGAAGGTATCTTTATACTCACCTCAATTCCCAACTCCATAATCGGTCGGGTTTTGAGTATCTTGCCAAATCCCCGAATATTGTATTTTTGTAATATTTTATTAAAACAAAATGTAAAGAGTCAATTTTTGTTCAGATTTTTCTAATCTCTCGACTGAACTCTGAATTATTTGGACCCCTTTCTCTAAGAATCAAAAGATTAATGCCAAAAAAGAAAAAGTAAACAACCCAAAACAACTTTGGTTAAATATTATTTTTTATCACGACTTTTTATATCTACTTTTAAGTCGACTCTTGAGTATCTTTCAAAATTTTGAATTTTTTTTCAATTATAACTTATATTTAGTACATTTTAGAAATCTCTCCTGCAAAATTTTATAAATGTTTAACAAAAAAATAATTAAATATGAAATTTTAAGGTTTAAACGCTTAAAAAAAATTAATTTTTGTGAGAGAGATTCTTTGTAATATGATAAATAAGGATACAAATATTTCTTCAAGTATGTAAAGAGTACACATGACAGATTGTATCCATATTTTGTGGGAGTTTGGTCGCAATGCAAGTAAATTATGACAAAAAATTGTTTTATTTATAAATTAATTTCGAATTCTTTCGAATAATTTGTCGTTTGATGAAGCTCATAACCGATTGAATATAATATATTAATTTATAATAAAAAAATATTTGAAGATAAAAACTTATTAAAAAAATTAGAAGATTAAAATATTTATAGATGAAAACATCTTCCTTTAATTTAAAATGAACTACTATATTCTTATAAATTCCTCATCAAATTTAGACACACATGTGAGTAAATAGGAAGTACTAACATTTTCACCTTTTTAGTGATTTATTTTGGGTTCAGTTCTGTTCTGATACAAATATCTGTACACCTGCAGCCACCAAGGGGCCTGTTTCCGCCTCCGTAGCAGTTCCTGAGAGAGTCATGTGAATTACTGATACGATTGGAACAGAATATACCTTTGAGCTTGTTTTTATTTTTATTTTTATTTTATGCTCAACAAGGAAGACAGATTTTACACTTTTAAATAAGTAGTTTCAACTTGATATATTAAAAAAAAAGTAGTTTCAACTTCAAGTAATTCAATAGTTAATTAGACTCGAGAAGTGGAGATTCGAACTAGAACTTCTTCATTAATATTATTATGTGATAGTTATCAATTGAACTATTCTTATGTAATAAAAAAATACTGTAAAAAAAATGTAATAAAAAAATAATATTTTTTTTAGAAATTTAGAAGGAGTGTGCATGATTATGTAATTCTTTATTTTGAAAATTTTCACTTAAATAACATTCACCTAAGCCATGTGAGTGTTGTGTCAAAAAAGAAGCTATGTGAGTGTTATTGTGATAAAAAAAATTTAAATTAAGGTTATGTTTAGATCGATAGAATAAGATGGAATGAGAATGGATGAAATAAATTAATATTTTATTATTTGGATTATAAAAGTAACAATGAAATAATGTTTGAATGAATTTCATCTCATACTACCATTTTATTTTCAATTTTGTAAATTTTTTGTTACTCCATCTTAAAATATTCAACTAATGGAATAATATATTTATTTCATTCTACTTCATTTCATTTTACTCCGTTCCACTTCATTCCATTATATTTCATCAATTCAAACATAGCATAATACATGTTTTGTTTGAGAGAAATCGGAATGAAAGAAAGAGCTAGGAGAGATAGGTTGAAGAATATTCTACTTTCCTTTGTTTGGTTTATCATCAAAAAGGGAAGGAAAGAAAGTTTTTCGGTGGGACCCATTAAAAAAATCCCCTCAAAACTGGACGGAAAGGGAAGGAACCCTTGCTTTTTGTGGGAAAAAAAATGATACGGATTTTGATCTTCTCCCTTTTTTCCTCTCCAATTTTCTCTCATTTTCCTTATTTTGTAAATGTGAAGAGAGAAAAATAGAAAATAAACAAATGATAATGAGAGAGAAAGACACGTAGAAGAAAAAGAAGAGAGAATTTGAAAAAAAAAAAAGATATAAAATTACATCTCGCGCCAGCACTTAACAACTTCTAAAAAACAAAAGAACCCACACTAAAAGCTAATAAACACTTAGAGCATCTCCAATGGTGATACCGTTTTGAGTATCATACATCACTAAAAAGTAGTCCCTACAATGCCATATAATATTTATACAACTCATCCGTGTTTTGCTCCAAAGGTGATATCACTCTAGGTATCATACATTATTAACAAGTTATTAATTCTATTTAATTCGATATACAAATAAAATGTAACATTAAATTAATGATACGATACCTTAAATAAGGTACCGGTATCATCAAATTTGATACCCTATATGCCACGTCATGGAACTCCAATGATAAAAAAAAGTAAGGTACGAATCATTAGTCTATGATACTCTCTATAATACTCTTATTGGAGATGCTCTATAACTTTTGTAATTAATATGGTAAGGTTATTAGTTACTTGTAGTTAAACTTAAGGTCTCCTAATTGTATGCTATATTATCCTTGATCAGTGCATTTTAATGCATGTTCTTCTACTATTGTACTCATGTATTCCTATAGTTTATTTTACTATTTTTACTATTTTAGTGTGTTTTTATATTTAAGTATAATTATAGCTTTATTTTATTTTCGCACTTATTTTCTAAATAAATAATAAATTGACACATTCTCATTGCGCAGACCATAACTGGAGCTAGGAATATCGGATTGAGACGCGGTCAGTTGCGTTGGAAAGCTAAGACAAAGAGCTACAACTTTCATGTTGAAGTCGAAAGCTAATTCAGAGCGCAAAGGAGTCATATTTACTCGTAAATGTTCCAGACTGACGAGATTTAATTATTTTCAGCACAACTTATAATTTTCGGCCCAATTGTTTTGTGGCCCGTTTTTGCTTTACTTATAAAAACCTAATTCCGCCCCTAGGGTTATTAATTCAGTCATTCACGAAAAAATAAGGATTTGTGCAAACGAATTATGAGAAACTAAAACTCTAAGTCGATTCGTTGGTTAAGGCACTTCAATTCATAATCTTGAGGTTTGGATATTAATGCAATTACAGTTCATGTTCTAATTCTTTCTCTTTCAATTTCGTTGCCTCTTGATTAATTTGAATGCAATTCGTAGTTATCGCTTGTTTAATTTCGGATTGCAATTATTCTAGTGAGGTTATTCGGATTGATTATCGCTTGTTTAATTTAATTCGAATAGAAATTGATAGAGTCTATAACGCTTGTTTATAGGATTGATTAAATTCACGTAATGACCTCGATCATGTTTTGTGACG
The DNA here is from genome assembly GCA_954870985.1 of Trifolium fragiferum. NCBI lineage: Eukaryota > Viridiplantae > Streptophyta > Magnoliopsida > Fabales > Fabaceae > Trifolium > Trifolium fragiferum. Next base: position 23,407,815 of record OX940790.1, on the reverse strand, counting down.
CTTGTTTACTTTCATGATCGATCGAACAACTGTTTTACGCTTGTTAATTCAGTCCAAATTTCTGTAAAACTAATTGACGCTTGATTAGTTAGTTTCACGATCAATCAAGAATAGAAACTGAAAAGTATATTTTCTAGAAACCTATGATAGATGATGAATGAAGTTTACCTAAAACCAACGGATTGATTGCTTTTCTATTGATTGAAATTACCATCTCTTGAATTATTTTCCCAAACCAAAAATCCCCATTTAATTGTGTTATTCATCGTTGTTAGTTTTGCTAATTATCAAATTAGAGGTCCTTGTGAGACGACCGAGGTTAACTTACCTTGTTACTACTTTTAAATTACTTATTTTGATCACGAAACGACCGTGATTAATCCTTTAGAAAACTGATTAAGACCGGCATATATTGTATTGTCTTAGTTTAGCTATAATGTAATGAGATTTAGGTAATATAATAAAAACTCTTAAATAATATACATGTTAATTTGTCACTATTTTATCATAAATGAGATTTTAGTCCTATATATATTTAGATTAGAGTTTTTTGGACCCGGAATTCCATTTAAGTCCTATTGGGAAAGTAACTCTCTTTCATTAATACAGATTTTATTATTACAAGCTCAAATGAGTCAAAGAGTCAAGTGCTATATATATAGACTTAAAGTCTAACATACTAAGTCTATCAGCTTCTGCCAGCTCAGCAGAGCTTTACAAAAGCTAGTACACAGATACAAGTATAGTACTATTGTATACATATTTTATACTATACTCTAATATCCCTTCCTCAAACCCAAAGTGTGTTAAGGGACAGCAAACACTTTGAGTTTGGACCTGATAGCTGCATAGTGGTTACGAGAAAGGGGTTTTGTGAGAGGATCAGCTAATTGATCACAGCCTGGGACATGTAGCACAAGAAGTTTCTTTGACAAAACTTTCTCCCTAACAAAATGTATGTCCAACTCAAGGTGCTTAGTTTTGGAGTGAAGCACAGGGTTGTGAGAGAGAGAGACGGCACTAAGATTGTCACACAAGAGAGTGGGAGTGTGAAATGGGACCTGCAGCTCTTGTAACAGGGACTGTATCCAAAGGAGATCAACAGTTGCATTAGCCATGCTTCGGTATTCAGCCTCTGTGCTGGAACGTGCCACAAGAGATTGTTTCTTGGAGCCCCAAGATACCAAATTTGGGCCAAAATAGATGCATGAACCTGATGTGGATCGTCTGTCATCCTGATCTGTTGCCCAGTCAGCATCACTGTAGGCCCTAAGAGAAAATGGTGGCCCAGCTGTGGAAGGACTGATAAGGAGACCATGACCCAGAGTGCCTTTGAGGTAACGTAAGATGCACTTAACAACTTTCCAATGGGTTTCAAGCGGGTTGGCCATGAATTGACACACTTTGTTTACACTGAAGGCAATGTCAGGACGTGTCATAGTAGCATATTGCAGGGCTCCAACCACGGATCTATAGAGAGACGGATCAGACAAGGAGTCAGTACCAAACTTGCTCAAACGACAGCTGTTAACCATAGGGGAACCAATGGGTGAAGATTCTTCCATGTCGGTTTTGCATAACAGATCCCTTATATATTTTGTTTGGTTAAGAAGGAGAGCACCAGATGGCAGATGGTGAACCTCAAGACCTAGAAAGTAGTCAACCTGGCCCAAACGTTTTAGAGCAAATTGAAGATTGAGTTTGGTAATAACATCATTAATGAGCTGAGGAGCAGAACCTGTTATTAGAATATCATCCACATATATTAACACATAAGTGCAGGTGCCATGCTGATTGTGTACCATTAGGGAAGGATCACACTTGCTTTTGACAAAGCCTAAATGAAGTAAAGTTGTGGTGAGTCTATCATACCACGCACGAGGAGCCTGTTTCAACCCATAAAGCGACTTATGAAGCTTGCATACCAATGTATTATCTGAGTTTACAAAGCCTGGGGGTTGGGACATGTATACCTCCTCCTGAAGTACACCATTGAGAAACGCATTATTAATGTCAATCTGTTGAACCTGCCATTTGTATGTAACTGCTAGAGTGAGAAGAACACGAATGGTGACTGGTTTAATGACAGGAGAGAATGTCTCAGTGAAATCAAAACCAACTGTCTGGGAGAAACCTTTGGCTACGAGTCTGGCTTTGTACTTGTTGACAGACCCATCTGGATTCTCCTTGACTCTAAAAATCCACTTGCAGCCAATAGCCTTTCTATGAAGTGGAAGAGGGACAAGGGACCAAGTTTTGTTGTCCATAAGAGCCTTATATTCAGCTTGCATAGCCTGAGTCCATTTGGGATCACTAAGGGCAGCTTTGATGTTCTTTGGTTCAAGCTCAGCCAAGTAAACCTTGGGTTTCAGTTTCCCAGTTTTGCCACGAGTAATCATAGAGTGATCATTGTGATTGGAGACCACTGGATAGATGGGGGGTAATGGTGTTGAAGTGGCAGTAGGGTTGGGCAGTTGTTGAGAGACATGGTCAACAGACAAAGGAGAAGAAGGGTTGGGTGTGTCAGAATTAGGGGATGACACAGAGGGAGTTGTGGGGGCATTGGGAGAGGTTGGTGTGACCACAGAAGGACTGGGGGAAGGTATAGTAGTAGGAGGTGAAGAAGATGAGTCATAGTCATGGGATGGAAATATGACATTAGTAGGATAACTCACTGAAGGTGGAGAAATTTGGGAGGAGTTGAACATAGAGTGATATGGGAATTGTGATTCATGGAAAACCACGTCTTTGGAGATGTAAATACGGCCAGTTGCATCTAGGCACTTGTGACCCTTATGTTGGGGAGAGACTCCTAGGTAAACACAGGAACTAGACCTGAATTGAAGTTTGTGTTTGTTGTAAGGCCTAAGATGGGGGAAGCATAGACATCCAAAGGTTTTAAGTTGGGTGTAGTCAGGGTGACTGTTGTATAAAGCAAAGTGTGGGGTTTGCATGTTGGGTAAAGCACTGGATGGCAGTCTGTTTATCAGATAAACTGACTGTGTAAAACTGTGATGAAGACGATGAAGGTTTGACGGAGCGGAACGTGTAACTGAATCGTAACAAACTTTGAAACGTGTAACTGAATCGGAACCACCGTAACGGAATTGTTACGGAGACGATGATACCATATTGGGAAAGTAACTCTCTTTCATTAATACATATTTTATTATTACAAACTCAAATGAGTCAAAGAGTCAAGTGCTATATATATAGACTTAAAGTCTAACATACTAAGCCTATTAGCTTCTGCCAGCTCAGCATGAATAGCCAGCTCAGCAGAGCTTTACAAAAGCTAGTACACAGATACAAGTATAGTACTATTGTATACATATTTTATACTATACTCTAATAAGTCCGACTAAAAAGAGAGTAAAATTGTCCCTCTAATTTAACTCAATTATTAGAACATTATATTATATATGTCCCGAACAAAAACTAAAAGAGAGTGAGATATAAGTTCAATTTGCCAAGATCATACAATAAACTTACAACGAATATCTTTTTCATATAATGTTAGATTTAACGGAAAAGACTAATTTTTACAATGTGATAAGAGAAATGTTCATTTTTAATATTCAACGTGCCTCAAATTATGACTATATATGCAATGAGTGGAATATATATGATAAACAAATACAAAGTAGAGTCACTTGAGAATGATCACTATTTCATGAACTTATAATATTTTTTCATTAGTTTATAGCGTTCTTTTTTGCCAAATTTATAGTTTTTCTTCTTATATGCTCCTTTGTAAAGTCTAATCATATATTAGCTTAGAGGCAAGTACTACTAATATCGACCACTTGAATATATGGTCACATATGAATAAGTGATTCACCGTAGATTAGTGTCAACAAATTATCATAAATTCTAAAAACTGTTAACAATAAAAAATAAAAAAACTCATAACTCTTGTATGTTTTACAACTTAAATTGTTGTCTAATTGGCGTATAAGGTATATTTTTCTTCATGTTTTTAGACTAAATATAATCAAAATGTTTATAAACTTTCATGTGTAAGTTGGAGATGAACCCAACTTTGAGTCTCACCTTAAAAGCCATGAATTCGGTGTGAGATTTTATATAATAATCATAAATCATCCCCTTTGAACCATGATTTTGAGATGGAGTTAGGTCCATTCCGTATAAAATGTCGTATTTTACAAGAAAATCAAATGTTAATATAAAACCTTATTTAACCCTACAATGTTAAATCACATTTGGGAGCTTTATGTATTTTTGCGTAGTTATTTTAGAAATCTTGAAGAGAAAATTAACTCTAACGATTTGGTTTAATGGTAAAAATTTAAATATTTTTGGCACCCTAAGTTTTTTTTTAAGAAAAAAAGAAATCTTGAATAAAAAAGGGCAAGTTTAATTCATCTCATAGCTATTCTGTGTGTGCTGAAGGAGTAATAAAATTACACCTGATTCAGAAAACATTATTATTTTTCACCCCTTTGGTCAATTCCTTGCTCTGAAACATTTACATTATTTCATGGAATCATGGATGGTCTCACTCTCACCATTGATCCATCAATTCAAGGCAGAAAACATTTAGACAGGGAAAACAGAGCACATGAAGAGCAAAGCAAAAATATCGTTTGGCTTCTTAATTTCATATACGTGTTTTCAATTCATGCGTACCCCTATAGGCCATAGTTAAAATTCTTGACTATAGTATCTCCCACACATGGGTTAACACCCTATTTTAATGTGAAACAAAATATTTATATGAGAAACTGTTAAACATTATCCGAGACTGAAATCTCGGATAATAGTTAAAAATATAAAATTAGTAATATAATCTCGAAATTTTGATATTTAATGTCTTAAATGGCAAGTCCATTTCAACAACTGAGGCTTGTTGAAATGGCAAGTCGCATGACACTCATTTGCTGTATAATACTCCACTTCCGACAGATATAACTGCCTCCGTGAGGTTTATTGGACACTATTTTTTAATCCTCGACCATTAAACTCGTCTCTTTCTTTAATTTTTGTATATAACTGTGATTTTACTAGATCGTAATGTCATTACATTTACAATGAATCTCTTAGTCACATTTATATGATTTTACTATATCGTAATTTGCATGTAAATGAAAAGTTTCCGCTTAGGAGGTGTTAGAAATAATATAAAACCATTGATGTGCCAAATCCTAATAGCTTAAGCTTTTGGGATAATTGGTTATTTGACATGGTATCAGTTAGAAATAATATAAAACCATTGATGTGTCAAATTCTAATAGCTTAAGCTTTTGGGATAATTGGTTATTTGACATGGTATCAAAGCCTCTCTAAGATCCATTGGACCACCCGCTATCGGGCCACCCACCGTTTATATCCACGCACCAAGCCCAATAGTGCTGGGCGTGAGGGGGTGTGTTAAGAAGTCTCACATCGGATATGAGATGGCTTGTATAAGAGTTTATAACTAAGAGGCAACCCTCACCTTACAAGCCGGTTTTGTGGGGTTGAGTTAGGCCCAATACTCAATTTCTAAGATGGTATCAGAGTCTCTCTAAGATCCATTGGACCACCCGCTATCGGGCCACCCACCATTTATATCCACGCACCAAGTCCAATAGTGCTGGGCGTGAGGGGGTGTGTTATGAAGTCCCACATCAGATATGAGATGGCCTGTATAAGAGTTTATAACTAAGAGGCAATCCTCACCTTACAAGCCGGTTTTGTGAGGATGAGTTAGGCCCAATACTCAATTTCTAAGATGGTATGAGAGCCTCTATGACTAAGTGGTCTAGGTTTCGATTCCCGCTCCCCTCACTTTCTAATTAAAAGTGAAATTTAAGCATATGGTAGGTGGGCCTATGCATTATCCACGCTTCAAGCCCAAGTGGGCTCTTGCGTGAGGGGCGTGTTAGTAATAATATAAAATTATTGATGTGTCAAATCCTAATAGTTTAAGCTTTTGGGATAATTGGTTATTTGACAGGAGGAACCATATGAAAAGTAGAGTTAGGTCCATTCGGTAATTTGCATGTAAATGAGATAGAGATTATTGTGAGTTAGAATCAAAGGATATATAAGATTCTAACATACATAATTCGTATGATCTCGGATTTATTATTATTTCCTTTGAAAACTAAAACAAAAGTACAATATCATGCAGATGAGTTGAATTATTTATCGTACCTTGCACGTTCCCATTCTGATTCATGTGAATCGGAAACCACTTTGATTTGGATCCAATTGGGATGGTTACAAGATTTTTAATTAGTGAAGTTTGTTTTCTATGTGGCCAGGGCCCATGTGGACATGAATGAAATTAGGACATACTCTTTAACAATATTCTTTTTTTCTTTAATATAATTTTGTGTACAATTTAAAAAGCAATGCAAATATCTTGATCAGAGTGCGCGATATTTTTAATTGATGTATCATTTTTGTTTAAATATAATTTTTTTTAAGAAAAAGTCAGTGATAAAAGTTAAAATATGATTTTGACAATACAAAACTGTTGTGCAATGCATTAAAATATAATACAACACTTTTTTTTTATAGAATATAATACAACACAATAGTACATAATGCTTTTTTTTTCTTTTTATTTTTTGAAATCCATAGTACAAATTATGCTTATTTTTCTTAAATATCATGAACAAAATAAAGTATTATAAACATAAATGATAAGTTATATTACTGTTTTTAGCAATGATAAGTTCATTTATAATGGTTACATTTCTCAATCTTATTCAAATTCCAAATATGAAAAATGTTAACTAATATTTCTCGTGCATTAATTAAGAAACTAAATATAAAAATATGTTTTTTTTTACTAAATATATATAAAAATATGTTTTAGAACTAGTGTATTTTACGTTTTAAAAGTATAAACAATGTTTGTTTCAATATAAAACTTACTTCTTTTGATTTCCTTATATTCCGAAAAAATGGTTAGCATTGCCTTTCAAATATCACTAACATATCTTTTTGACTTAACCATCCAATTTCCAATAGAAAATGGCTCTAATGATTAATACTAGGGATGATCGTATCCGAACCAATCCAAAAGTAAAACCGCAAATCGAACCAATTCAAACTGAAAATCGCAAAAAACGCATTTAATGAATATCGTGCGAATCATTTTTCTTCTTAACCGCACAGTTTGGTTTGGTTTGCAGTTTTCATTTTAGAAAACCGAACCAAACCAAACCGCAAAAGTTAAATTGACTATATCAACTAGTAGCAATCAACTTATTACCTAGTCAAACTTAGCAAGTCTTAACTTTTATTTGTATACAATTTATGTATATAGATATTATATCATGTAAACAATAAAATAAATTAAAATTTCCGACGTTTATTTTGTAACATATTGGTAATATTGTCATATTTTTTATTTCGTGATAAACCGCGGAAACCGAATCAACCCTAGCCGCATTATTTTGGTTTGGTTTGGATGACTTTTTAAATACCAACTGAACCAAATTGAACCGCATGCAATTTTATCTCGCGGTTAGAATGAGTTTTATGCTAAAAATCGAATCAAACCGGACCGCGAACACCCCTAATTAATACTACTACTTCCACTCCTTTTTATAAAAGGAAAATGCTAAATGGTGCTCTTGTGCACTGTTTAAGGAAGCAAATACAGTAATATGACATTGGAGTTTATACAATCAACTTCTCAAAAGTCTAAAAGTCTAAAATGTGTTATTTTCAATTTGAAATTTCCTATTTTTGATTTATTTAACCAATGCGTCGAGAGCACCAGTTAACATGACTCTTTATAAAAAAAGTTAACTTTTTATGTTCAACGAATAATTTATATATTTAATCTACATTATAAATACATCATTTATTTAATGAATATAAAATGTGAATCATTTTTTATAAAAATGACTCGGTTTAGACAAGAGATAAATAAAATATGCCTAAAAATTATTTCAAAAAAAAAATTGTACTTTGATTATCTCAAACAATTTGTTCTAAAGTGAAATTTGTTAATCACTTGATTTCAACCAAATGATCTAATAATGTCACATACTAGCACAACTTACTAATTACTATAATAAATGTTTTGACAAGAGCACATAAAATGTCATCTTTCTTATGAAATTATCATAACAGACACATATTTTGTAACAATGATGCTAATTCTGATTTGTCAACTAGTTATCCGTAACATAGCGAGGCCCCATTGACACTGACACATGAACTTGTCCTGATTCTGTTATATTAATCGTAAGGTTCCTTTGGTACGGGTAGGTAGTGCACAAATTATTATACCAATGTAGACATAATCACATGACACCAACAAATAGGCCATGCCTTTCCCTTTCATATTTTATTGCTCATTTTGTTGTTACATTCAGATGCAAATAATACACAAATACATTTTCTTTATGGTCTTTTTAGACCTTAACTAGTGAGAAAAAAGAATTTTCTCAATCTTAATGGATTTAGTATAACATCATTGACATTATAATTTACAACATGTAATGATGATGATGCACACTTTGCTTAGTTCTCAATATTTCACATTGAATTCTTCTTTTTTATATATTTTCATTTTACCTTGCTTATCAAGCATAGTTGCATGTTCAATTATCATTCACTCATCAGCAAAAACTCATCACCAAGTAACAGCAGAATCATCATTGTGGCTTATCATCAATACACTCATTTTCGGAAGCAATCATACCGGAACTACGGCCGCTCATTTTTCCGAATGAATTTACATTAGATAGTCCCTTGAAACTGCTGCTGCTACCCTCGTTCATGTTACGGAATTTCCTTGACTTGCTTGGCTTAAAAGAACTGGTATCGGTGGTGGTGCCGTCTTGATCGATGTCTTCATGAGTTTCTATCTTGATAACAATCAGTTTAGATATGGCGCTTCGACAGAATGGACAAACGGGTGGGGTAGGATGAGAAGTTGATGTGTTCGGCTTGTTGTGACAACAGAGTGTTAGTGTGCATTGTGCACACATTTGGTGGCCACAGTCCTGGACTTCAATTGTACACACCTGCTCGAAGCAGATGCAGCATAATTCCGTCTCACTAACCTGAAAATTATATTAGATTCGGCAGTAAGTATATAGTTGTTGTACAGAAAAAGTGAAGACCTTTCACTCTCACAAGTGTGTTATTCAAATGCAAAGGGAAAACACACATTAGGGAGAGAAGGACAAAGTTGACCCTAAAATGAATATTTAATGGACCTTAAAAGGATAATTTTCGGCGGTGGCTTGTTGGGATGGCACATAGCCACTAAGCTCTAAACCTAAAAGTTAAGAGGGGATTGACTAAGTACATGTTTGTTTGCGCAGTGGCTTTTGAAATCTGACATCCCAATGTGAGGTTTTGTGAGAAGCTCAAATTCATAGAAGTGAGTAACCGGGCGCTTAGAGCATCTCTATCATGAAAACAAACATTACATAAGTTGTCACTCGGTTGAGACAGCAGAGTCAAAGACAAATATCACGAAGTTTATGCTTCATTCGACAGGTTAAATTGATCAAAATTAAAAAGGAAAAAACTAAATAAAACTTTTTACTTGCTGCATTTTGGGAAAAAATCCAAACAATTAGACTTCCTATTGTATTTTAACAAGTTCAGAAACTATATTGCCATAATTCAATTCAATCGAACATAAAGGGTGTCAAATTACCTCCGAGATATTGTCATCCATCTGATCAGAGTGTGCTGGAGATGGAATAGAGTAAGGACTGCCTTTCAATATATTTTTCTCCCTTTCCTTATTCGCGTCCATCAAGGCCTGCTCTAATAATAATTTGGCCTCCGGATTAAGCTCACTGATTATCTTCAAAGATGATGGCCACACAAGAGGCTGTGCAGATGCAATATTTAACAGTGCTGCACATGCTCCGTGTTTGTACTTCAGAGCAACCACATACGGTATCCGCCTGCATAAACACAACATACAGTTTGAATACAATTTAGGAAATTCTTATACTAGGAAGTTGAATAAAACACGTCGAGTAAGTTTTAAGAATTTTTTTCGAGTTATGAATCATAACAATGTTACTTGGGATAAGGTGAATCCGAAATTGAAAAATGGAAACAAGAAAAAGAAGAGGAAGGCCTAACAAAACAAGTGACAATATTTGTCAAATTAAAGGTTTTCCTCAGAGACAGTTGCACTATAATTAATGATGATTCCCCCGCGCCCCAAGAGACTTCCATACATTTTACTATTACAATGAATGCCAGAGTAAGCAAAATCATTTGGAAAAAGCTACATAATTTTTTTACCAAAAACTGAAATCAGTCATCATTTATGAGATGTTATCCATGTTGTAAGAATTCACATTTAGAAACTAGAATGTACCCAGATGCATCACGTTGAAGACGATCTGCACCCCATGCCAATAGTTCACGGATGCAATCTAGAGAACCTCCTTTAGCCGCTAGATGAAGAGGAGTGCTCCCAGGACAGCTGCAAATATAGCAACATATTAGCCCACATTACGAACACGTCAAATCCAAGCCGTTAACACTCATAATCAGAACTTTCGAAGATTGAAAGATCATTACCCATATCTGCTTGTTGAAGCACAAACAAGAGCTCCGCTACACAACAAAGTATGCACACATTCAGACCGTCTTTGACGAGCTGCCAAATGCAACGGTGTAGCGCCCCGACCATCTCTAATATTCACAAACCGTGAAAACCCCCTGCAATAAATTGAATTCTCACCTTTATTAAATATTTGAAATTCATCAAAATAGATCAACCAGATGAATCAATTAACAGAGAAATTAACGCCGAAACCAAAAAACAACGAAACGAACCAAGAAGCAGCCACAGGACTAGATTGAGCAGCAGAAAGTATTGCTTTAAGACAAGAAGAATGACCATAATAAGCAGCATAATGCAAACAGGTTCTTCCATGACACACATCAAACATCAATACCTAAAAAAAATTAATAATTAATTCTTTTAATAAAATAATTATTAAAAAATAAAAATCATGAAATTGAAATGAACATGGAGGGAAATTTAACATACATTAGCACCAGCTTCAAGTAGCTTTTCCACACAATCAATTTTTCCATGCATTGCTGCCAACATAAGTGGAGTCTGAATATTCCAAAAAAGCAATTAAAGATAAGTTAAAGATAAATAAAACACAAAAAGATAAAAGAAAATTATTCCCCCTCTCCACACACATTCAATTTTTCAATTCATTCCATCAAAATCAAAATTAAAACAACATTAACAAATTACCTGCTTTTGTCGATTCAACACATCTGGATTTGCAGATCCATCTAGAAGTCTAGATAAAACCTGCCAAAAAAATAAAGACACAATTTTGAAAACAAAGACACGATCTTTTTGAGACCCAGAAATGAAAATGGAAATAAAAAGAAAAACCCAATTGAGGAAGAAGAAAAAGATTGAACCTGGATCTGACCATTAGCAGCAGCAATATGAAGAGGAGAATGGTGGTCATAAACAGTAGTACGATGAATAAGAGAAGGATGAGTCTTTAACAAAGTAGAAACAGTATGAAGGTCACCATGTTGAACAGCACGAAAGAGACCATGTTCATGACTCCCTCTGCAACTAAGACCTTGACCCATGGCTCTTGTTGAAGTTTAGTTGCCACGTTTTCAATTCAAAGTTTCCCCATTTATTATTGAGTTTGAAAGTATAGAGAAGGTATTAGAGAGAGAAAAGGAGGGACATAGTCACATAGGTAGCTGAATATGTCAGTGATGAGCAGTTATTCAGACTAACTTGGGTGTGCCTGTGGCATGGCATCAATCAGATTCCAATATAGGGTAGGCTCCATTATCCTCAAAAATCACCACTAATTTTATAAGTAGAATACTCATCTACCTTTTGTTGCACCAAATTACTGTGGTGGAAAAATGTCTCGCCTTATAGCACAAGATTCATGTATAATCCCCGATAAAAGGTAAATTCTAATATGGACCACTTCATCAAGTGGTCTATGGTGGACCATTCATGAAAAATTCTATAAATAATACGAATTTTACAAAATTCACCGTTGGATTGAAAGTTTATATCATATAGATCATCTATAGAAAATTTTAGAAAAATTGAAAATCATTTGATATGTTATTGAGATCCATCAAGATTAACGGTTTATTAAATACTGTAAATCTTGATAAATCCAAATAAAATATCAAATGATTTTCAATTTTTTAAATTTTTTTATGGATGCTCTATATGATATAAATTTTCAATCCACCAATAAATTTTGTAAAATTTGTATTCGATTAGATCATTTTTCCACGGTTGACCACTTGTGAAGGTGGTCCACCGTAGCATTAGCCCCAATAAAAATATAAAATATAAGTAATGCTACTAGTTAGCATTTTCCTTTTTTTATTTAATAACCGTTCGACTGGGCTTAGGCTTAAAAGCCCAATATGTTAGGGAATTGTAACTTTCGATATTAGAATGACAAGTATTTACTGTTCATCATGACTCTTTAGCTTTTTTTTTACAGTAATTGATGGTCTCCATCAATGGTCTTGACCCAACGTTATAGGCTATAATATACATTCTTCATTCATATGAGCAAGATATAATATTTTTGCTCTAAAAACTTTTGCTTAATACTCACACTATCTTGAGCATCAGAAGGCCCTACTAAGCCCATGGATACAATGCTTTGAGCTCGTAAGTATAAGCGCTCATACATAAGCAGATTCCTCTTCAATAGCTTGGGCAAACCTGGTTGAAATGCTTTGGATAACCAAGAGGCGGTAGAAGCACCCCAGTATAGCAGAACCAAGACTCCTGACAACGTAGTACTTCGACCTGGTGGAGTGGCCGGCTCTGATCTTGATCTTCTTACTCTGAACGAGCCCCACCTGTAGCCTGCATATTCTACCAGCCTTTATTCCGCAGGGAGAATGTAGGCACATGTCCTTTCAAAGTAGGCAAGTCACATTGCTTACCCTTGGATTTAATCGAACCGTAGGCGAAAGAGATCGGGTCGAGCTGCTACAAACAGATAAAAAAGACATATCTCGTAGGTCACATGCATGGGTAGGTACACAACCCCTCATTCACTGGAATGGAGCGGAATACAACTGTTGAACATCGGACAAAGTCGGCTCTGATTATGTAATATCAATAACTAAGCAAAATTATTTACAAAGTCGATTTATCCGTCTAAATTAGTAGAGTGTACAAGAACTTTTTAAATATTTCACTTGACCGTAATTATAAATAAAGATTCAATTTTTTAATTTATTAAATATCTTATGTATCTAATTTTATTTGGAAGTTCAATATAGATTTGAAAAATGAATTTTTGACTTATAATTATATTTGCAATAATGCTGTTTTTGCTTATAACAAATATTGAGTAACGTGCTTTACAAGGTGGGGTGGGCTCCTTCTAGCATGAGAAAGTATTATAAATTTTTCGTAGAAGATTTATTTTCGCCCTTAGATTACTATGAGATTTTTACATTGTATTTTTTCTTAAGTTTGACATTTATATTTTTTGAAAAAAATAAATTACAAAATTTTATTCTCAAATATTTAAAAGTTGTAATTCAAATTCATTTCTTTAATGGTTAAATAATTTTTTGCTTTTATAAATATCTCAAATTTTATTTTTTGTCCCTATCAATTTTTGGTCCTTTAAATATTTCCTATCACAACTTTTGGTCCCTAACTTTAATCAAAGTGTCAAAAAAAAACTTTAATCAAACTTTTGTGTATTTTCGCATTTTTAAATGATTTTTTTTTCATCTTTATAATTTTATAAGAACATCTTCCATAAAAATTTAGAGTTTGTTAACATAACATGAAATATTTATGAATTTTATGTGCAAAAATTAAAAAATTCATATCTAATTTATCTCTTGTTAAAAAAATTTATACTTTTACAAGAGATTCATAAAATGTACTAAACATGACCGCGGAAAAAAAAAAAACTTAATATTTCAAATGATATGCAGAAGTTGAATGAAAAGTAGAGACCAAAAATCATGATAGGGAAGTGACTAAAAGTTGTGATCGAAAATATTAAAAGACTAAAAGTTGTTGAAATTTTTTATAGGGACAAGAACTTATTTAACCTTAAAGAAACGAATCTGTGTTTCAATTTTTAAATACTCCCTCCGGTCCTTTTTATAAAAAACTTTTGACTTTTTAGGTTCATTCAATAATTAATGTATTTGGTTTATATTATAGACCAAATACCTTAATTATTCAACAAACTTAAAAAATGAATTGTTTCTTATAATAAGGATCAAAGGGAGTATTTGAGAATAAAAATTTTGTAATTTATTTTTTCAAACAAAAAAAATAAATTTGTCAAACATTTTTTTAGGTAAAATTTGTCAAACTTAAAAAGAGATAATACAATATAGAAATTTCATTATGATTTATGATAGACCTTTGTGATCCAAGGGTTAAAATAAGTCTCCCATGATGGGAGGCTTATACCCCTTTCCCACCCTAGAATTGTCCTTACAAGATGGTTGCAAAAGTATTTGGCGTTATATTAAACTTAGTCCTTGATAAATGCATTTTGGATAATCAATCAACTTTTGTTCTTGTTAGAGATCAATTCTTAATAAAGCGATGGTAGTCATTAGGATTGTTCATTACCTGAAGGCATGAACTAGAGGAAAGATATGTGATATTGAACTAAAGCTAAATATCAGTAAAGGGTATGATCGTATTGATTGTGATTATTTGAGAGAGATATGACTAACATGAGGATCACCATAATTTGATCGTATTGATTGAAATTTGATTCTAACAGCTTGCAAGACCAAGTCATTCTTTAATACCCGCAAGATTAACACATAGATGGATTGGTTGAGTCATGCTCTATATGTTAATTTTGCAGGTATTAAGGTACAACATGGTGTCACAAGCATATAGCGTCAAATTTGGTGTACTAAAATCCCCCTAAAATCGGGAATTTGCTTTGGAGAATTTCTCGCAACTGCTTACCAACTCGGTTGAGGCTTGCTAGTCATTGTCTACAATGCTAGATCAATTGTGCAGTTATAACAAAGGGATTCATGATAGCACGCACATCTTATTCCTTTGTCTGAAGAGCATACAATGTCGGTAAAGGGAGTAAGGGACTATCAAGGATGTTTTGTTCTAGTAACAACAGAGTGAATTTTGCCCAATATCATTGATGTTGAGGTTGGTGAAGCAAGTGGTTTGTTGAGTGCTTTTGAGATGGATTGCAAACGGGTGGTGGATAGTCTCTCTTTATAACAAAAAAAAAAAAAAACTTATGTTTACGAGCTTGCATGATGCTATCATCAATGATTGTAGACATTTGTTATCTACTAGTTTAATAAACTCCCATATTAATTCATTAGAAAACAAATCAATAGGTTTATTATGTGAAAATGTTTTCTATTTTCATTTCCGAAGTTAGTTTTAATTTTTGCTCACAAGAAGATATTAGACTTCTGAAGTGAACAATTATCTGCATTTTTTTCTGCAAATTATGTGCATTTTTAAAAAACAATGAAAGTGCCAAAATATTGTATTGATTATTTTTAAAAATGTTTCATCTCTAACTAACATTTTTTTTCCTTTCCATTATAATTGTTCATTTTATCAATTTCACATCTTCTTATTAATAAGTCATAAGTCAAAAGAAACACTTATTTCGAAATTGAAAAAAATCTCACAAATGAAACAATTATTAAAGTTACTCATGTATAGTTTTATTAGGGTAGCTCTATCCTTAATTATAATTTTCATATTTTTATCGATATTTCTACATTTATTCATCCTATTATTGTAAAATGAAATAAAACATTCACCATAAAAGAAAACAAAAAGTTGGAAAACAGTAAAAAAAAAAAAATAAAAAAAATTGTGATTTTGTTAAATTTATATCTAAACCAAATTCATATGTAATTACTTATTTATTAATATATATTATAATTCCAAACCAAATATTTACCGATCTTCAACTTTAAGCTTAAAGTTAAACACACTCATTATAAAAAAAATAATAAGGTCAAAACACACTCGTTATCAAGTCGTGTCGTATTATTTTTGTATATAGTTGAAATTTGAATGACAAATCTATTTTATTCACTTGTTGTAATAGTACATTAATGTTAAACTAGTCAAAAAGGGTGAAAGAGATCTATATCTATAAGATGGCTTCTTGGGTTTCCAATTAGGCAATGTGGACTCCCCAATTTGACTACAACTAATTGGTCCTTCAATATATTTTTTATTTTTGCTACCATAGAAAAAGTGCTTAGCAAGACGTGAGTTGAGGGATATATATTCGGATTCTTATCAAAACAGTTACCTTTCTTCATGGATGGTGACTATGTCTCCCGTAGACACAAAGTCATTTTAATCTACTTTTGCACAAATCAATAAGAAAATTTTCTTTATTTCAATTTATTGGTGCGCCAAAAGTACTTATTGTAAACCGCTCATAATAGGCATGACAATGGGGCGGGTCGAGGACGGATTTTGTCATCCCCGAATCCAAACTCATAAAAGTTCGGGTATCCCTAAACCCGTCTCAATTCTTAACGGGGATGAAAACTAAAACCCCAAACCCAGTCAACTCGGATTTTTCCCGTCAAAATTGGGGCGGGACGGGTGGGTACCCGTAGGTATGAGTTATTTTGCCATGCAACTATAGAAATGAAATTAATTTTATATTTCATGTACGTAATCATTTTAATAAACAAAAAATAAAATGCAAAAGCATCACATAATAGGAAACAAAACCACTATGTTGACACCTGAATAACCACACATCCACCAATTACTAATTTGATACTAGTAGTTAAGCTAAATGGACCCATGAAGAAAGTAAAATTGAAAAAAAAAGATGAGATAAATTTGCCAGACAAAACAAAAAATATTGCAAAGACAAAAATATGAAATTAGAGAGTTTTGTTGTTCAACATTAATCAAGAAAACAAATAGCTCCTTCCTTGCTCAAAGTTACATCACAATCATGAGTCAATTATTGGGCCAAGGCGACCATACGCAAGCTAAATGAGTCTCTCACGGTAGGCAACCAAAAAAATTGGATCTTAATGGTATATAATTTATTTTTTTGAAGCAATGGAATATGATCTTCACATTTGTATTTGAATATTTAATTAATAATTTGATTGTTTCATTAATAGAGGTTGGGGTGTTTGCAGTGCAATTTGGCTCGATTTTGAGCATAAAAATTATCTTAACCGAGATAAAATTGCATGCAGTTCAGTTTAATTCGGTTGATTTTTAAAAAGTAATTCAAATCAAATCAATGCGGTTAGGATTGATTTGGTTTCCGCGGTTTATCATGATACAAAAAGTGTGACAATATTACCAACATGTTACAAACTAAACATCGGAAATTTTAATTTATTTTATTGTTTACACGATATAATATGCATATACATAAATTGCATACACATAAGAACTTGTTTTTAATACTAATAGTATAGTTATGAATCGTGTAAAATTATATGTTTTGACAATCTACTGTTTTATGGACTCGATTTGAGTTTGACTTGCTAAGTTTGACTAAGTAATAAGTTGATTGCTAGTACTTGATATAGTTAAGTTAACTTTTGCGGTTTTGTTTGATTTTTTAAAATGTAAACCGCAAACCAAACTGTGCGGTTTAGAAGAAAAATGATCCATGCGGTTTTTTGCGATTTTCGGTTTGGATTGGTTCGGTTTGCAGTTTTACTTTTGAATTGTTTCAAATACAATCAGCCCTAATTAGAAGATCAACATTGGTATTTCTCATCAATTAAAATATTATTTTTTTAAGCAATCAATTAAAATAGTTGTACTATTAATCTATTTACAATATATTAAAAGAAACTACTACTAAAAACCCTATTTTGTCTTTAGCACGTTTAATAATATTTCACCGTTTATGCCCTTAAATGTAATTTTAACTCTAAACCGGAAAAAAGATGTGTACAAAACAAAAATAACAAAAAAAAAAAAAAAAAAAAGATAAACATAAAACAAATATACTCATAAAAAAAAGATACAAAACAAAAATAAAAAAAATCCAAAAATAAGCCTAAAACAAATCTACTCATAAAAAAAATAATTTTTTTTAAAAAAAAGAGAATAAAATAAATATAATCATAAAAATAGCAATAGAAAACACTTATGAAGATAAGCATAAAAAAATCTGCTCTATTTTTGTTTACTCTTATATGAAAAATACATGAGAAGTTTATTGTTGATGAATATATATTATAATAAATAATTACGGGGTAAATATATATTATAGTAACCCACACGGGACAATTGTTTTAATAAAAAATGAAATTGAATAATATATTATAATAATACACAGAACAATTGTTGATGAATATATATTATAATAATACACGAGACAATTGTTTTAATAAAAAAAAAGTAATCATACATGGGACAATTGCTTTAATAAAAAAAAGAATTGAATAATAAATATTTTTTATTATTAATTATAGTTTATTATACAAAAATCATACACGGGACAATTGTTTTAATGAAAAAATTACTTAATTTAATAACTTTTATAAAAAAAAATAGCAGAATAACGTCACTTATTATTATTATTTTTTTGTATACGACGTCACTTATATTTTAACAATATTTTATAATAAATAATTACGGGGTAAATATATATTATAGTAACACACACGGGACAATTGTTTTAATAAAAAAAAATCTTACACGGAAAAATTGTTTTAATAAAAAAAGAAATTAAATGATATATTATAGGTTAAACTGTTCATTTGGTCCCTTAGGTTTATTTTAGGTTTGAATTAGGTCCCTTACGTTTTAAAAGTTCCATTTTGGTCCGTCACGTTTCCACTGTTTGCATTAGTTAGTCCCCTCCGTCAAATTTCTCACTGACGCCGTTTGAACAGTACACGTGGATGACGGACAATTGTTTTAATAAAAATAAAATAATCATACATGGGACAATTGCTTTAATAAAAAAAAAATTGAATAATAAATATTTTTTATTATTAATTATAGTTTTTTATACAAAAATCATACACGGGACAATTGTTTTAATGAAAAAATTACTTAATTTAATAACTTTTATAAAAAATAGCAGAATAACGTCACTTATTATTTTTATTTTTTTTAGACGACGTCACTTATATTTTAACAATATTTTATAAATAAAAGTCAACAGACTCGTGCGTTCTCAAAACTAGTTTTTAGTTTAAAATGTATGTTGGCTAACTGAATTAACAAGTGGTGGACCGTAGAACACTTCTTAAAATTATAAGAAAATTTAACAACTGTCGATAATATTTTTTAAAATTAAAAATTAGGACTCTTCTCAATTTTACGTCTAAAAAAAGGGCATTATTAACGTCAATTTCAAAAAACAGTTCATTAATATTTGTTTTCCTCCATCAAATTTCTCAACAATATACAGTATGTGTATATTACCAAATTTTTAGTGACTAATTTAAACAAATTTTCTGTCTTTATTTTTAATTTTAAAAAATATTTATTAAAAATGAAAATGTATTTAAAAATTGAAAATTTAAATAAAAATAATAATGATTTAATTGACACCGATTTAATTAAAACAACATATAATAAATATGTAACTTGTACTGAATTGATGTTAATAATGTCATTTTTTTAGACGTAAAATTGAGAAGAGTCCTAATTTTTACTTTTAAAAAATATTATCGATAGTCGTTAAATTTTCTTATAATTTTAAAAATTGTTCCACGGTTTATCACTTGTTAATTCGGTTAGCCAACAGATATTTTAAACTAAAAATTAATAATACAACTATTTTAATTGATTGTTTAAAAAAATAATATTTTAATTGATGAAAAATACCAATATTAATCCTCTAATAATAAAACAATCAAAATTATTAATTAAATATTCAAATACATGTGTGAAGATCATATTCCATTGCTTAAAAAAAAATCATACACCATTAAGATCCAATTTTTTTTGATTGCCTACCGTGAGAGACTCATTTAGCTTGCGTACGGTAGCCTTGGCCCAATTATTGTTGTAACATTGTGCTTTGCAATTATCTAGTTCCACATTTATAAATGGGAGTCATTATTCCATGCGGACCCACAACCATAGCAAAATTGATTACCACATCTGCAGATAAGTTGGATTTGGATCCTCTTCAATTTTTTTCTCATGTTTTCTCTCCAATGGTAATCTTAACCATTCATTCAATTTGTTTCTCTCTCTTCTTAAATATTTTTATATTTTTTATAATATATCAACCATTAGATCAACAAAAGAAGAGAAAACATGAAGGAAAAAATTGGAGAGATCCAATTTGAGATAAGTTTGAGCACAATTCAGAATAAATCAAAATGCTAATTGCTCCTCCCTCTTCTACATTTATAATTTTAACAAAAACATTTTTATTAAATTAATCAAACGGATGCCTAAAATAAAAGGTTTGTAAGACAGTAACTAATGAGGTGTTAATCACATTCTTATAAAAAAAAAATGCTAATCAGATTTCTATTTTCTAATATTAAACTTAAATAGGACAACGAGAATTAACATTGTTGCATTCTCATAGTTGGATTCAAAGGAAAGATTATTCGGCAAATAGTCATTTTAGTCATTGAATGTGTAACTCGCTGTCACATTAGTCCTTGAATGTATTAAAATTGCAAATAGATCCACAAATGTCTTTTTTATTAGTCAGTTTGGTCCTCGAATATGTTTTAAGTAATCAATTTAGTCCTCGAATGTGTTTCTTGTTGGTCAATTTAGTCCAAAAAATTACTATAAAATGAGATACTAGGGACCTATTTGCAATTTCGATACATTCAATGACTAATATGACAGTGATTTACACTTTTCAGGGACCATATAATATATCGTCAAAATGCCATGAGTAAACATAGAGTTTTTACTGTCAATTAAATTTAAATTAAGAACATTTTAAAATGAATTAATAATTTAAAATTAAGTTGATAACAGCAAATTTTATTTTCCTAGAAAATAAAATTTTTAATTTTAAAAGACATAGCTAGAATTTGTCTATACCTGCATGAAATGCGAGTACATCCCTGACTTTTTTCCACATAGAAACTGCATTTTGGACATCTTTTCCATCTCTTGTTCTTAGCAAGTTCCATAGCCATTAAATCTTCCCTCCCTCACTCACCATCTTTATATTGTTTGAAATCGTGAATATTGTATATAAATTATTTTTAACTTTGATTAAGAAGTCATGTGAGACTATTTTGTATTATCCTTTGTAAAAAGGTGTCTCGGTGGTTTGAAAGGTGAGTGTTGTATACTCTTCTCAATACCAAGCGATGTGGGAAGATTTATAACACCCCATAGATAAATCTAGAATAATCATGAAATATTATTAAAGGTACTGAATTCATTATTATTACAACAGAAGTTTAATTGCACGCACAAGTGTCAAATACATCAAGAGTACATGAAATAACAGCGGAAACAAACAATAACACGATAAGATAAATAAGGAAGCAAGAATCAAATGCAATCCTCCAAACAGCAGCAGCGACTCCAACACCAAGGCTTACCTAATCAACCTGTTTTCCTGTTTCAAATAGGGAGTGGGGTGAGACAGTCACTTCGTCCCAGTGAATTCTACTACCCTCCTAGGCTATAAAGCCGGGGTTCCTAATCAGTCATATCATAGTTTATACCCATAGCATAAATATCATAAGCAATAATATAAAGGTGTAACACAAAGTTATCTTGTTCATTTTAAACCGCAAACCCTCTAAGGTGAGCACGTCTCAGGGGTTCGCCTTATCCGCGAGCAGAAAGCGCTCCGGCATAAAGCTCACATAAATTTCTCTAATGGAACATCTAAAACGAAGTCCATACTGATAACATAATCATATAATTAATTCGACTGATCACTAAATTATTTACATGCTACCAATAATTCCCAAACCCGGGGTGCATACAACGTACTAAATTTCCTTATGTTATTACCCTAAAAGATTCAATTGTAAATGACCTTCTGTTTAACATCAATTTATATATGTTTCTGCAGAATATCAATCTTTAACGAGGACATAAAATGAGTGTTCCATTTATCTTTGAAAATAAGAAAAAGGAGTCATTTTTGGGCTTGCTCGCTACGGCGAGTCACCAAGCTCGCCATGGCGAACTAGCAGGTACTGGCCTAAACAACTCGCTAGGCGAGCAGATGCTCGCCATGGCGAAGTTCTTCAGCCCAGAACCTGGAGCTCGCCATGAAGGCTCGCTAGCAACTCGCTATGGCGAGTTCATGCAGAATTGTCTATGTTTTGCGAAAATCATTAAATTTTATAAATCAAACCTACAATCCTCATTCAAGACAGTGCAGAAACACATTTTAAATGATATAGAACAGAATAGCATGAATTTTGGAAGCTAAATTCATACACACAGTTATTCCCTATAAATTCCTATGTTTGCATGCATTTCATAAATTTAGGAAAACTAGCTAAACTAGCCTAAGAACCCACCTGGAGTAAGCTTTAACTCTTGTTCCTGGCTTTACTAACGGCTACAGTAAGCTCCTAAAAACCCACGAACAGAACTGACCAAAACTGGAACTTTGACACTTGAAAACACCCTTAAGCTTGACTACGAATTTGAAGATGAATGGATGGATTGATCAGCTGAGTTAGGTGTGTATTTATAGTGTGATTGCTGAGGTTGAACAGTAGGGAAAGGCTCAGGTTCACAGTTTTGCATGCAAGCTCATTGGTAAAGGAATTGGTGTGATAAGGGTATTTGTTGTATAGCTTCATGTGAGCTTGAATAGAATTGATTCTGCAGGATTCAGGATTGGGTTTGGTCTTGTGATTGGAATCTCTGAATGTTGTTAGTGCATGTGATGGTAAGAGCCAAACTTTTATGTTAGGATTAATTAGAAATTTGGAGCTTTGTGTGTGTGTTGTTGTTTTGGCGTGGGAAGAGAAAGAGAGGTTGAGAGTGTTTCTGATTTTTCTCCTCAGCTGATAGGAAATGAATAGGTGAGTGAAGGGGTAGTTTGCATGCATAATGTGAATTGTGCTAGAGTGGAATTATGACTCACAACTAGTGTGAGGTGTTGGCTAGGTGATAGATTGATCCCTTGAGTGGAAGAATGACTCAAATGGAGGGAGAGTTTGAATTGGCTAATTAATTCAATCCCATGGCTTTAGTGTTTAGGTGTATGACTTAAGTTTAGCTATAATCCAACTAGATACACACAATACACTTAAACATTTGTTAAATTAAATTAACCACCTCTCATTGATCTAAATTTTAATAGATTTAATCTAATTAAAATCAATTAGGCAATTTAGAAATTGGGGATGTTACAATCTACCCCCCTTAAAGAAATTTCGTCCTCGAAATTTAGAAGTTTATCTTAGAATAGGTGAGGGTAACTGTTCATCATGTCCGATTCCAATTCCCATGTATACTCGCCGTCCGGAGACTGCGCCCATTCAACCTTGACAATGGGAATCCTCTTGTTTCGTAGAGTTTTGACGTCACGGTCAACTATTCGGACTGGATCTGGTTGATAAGTTAGGTCTAGCTGAAGATCAATCTGATCAATCCCAATTGGCTGATAAGGATCTGGAATATACTTACGAAGCTGAGAGACATGGAACACGTCGTGTAGCCCTGACATAGAAGGTGGAAGAGCTAACTGATAGGCTACTGAACCAACGCGCCGAAGGATTTGATAGGGTCCAATATATCTTGGACAGAGTTTCTTGGTTCTAAACACTCCACGTAAACCCAACTTCGGAGTAACCTTCAAGAACACATGATCTCCTTCCTCAAATTCCAATGGTCTCCTTCTTCTGTCGGCATAACTCTTCTGCCGACTCTGCGCAACCTTCATCTTTTCACGGATTGACTTAACCTTTAAAGTTGTCTCTTGTATAAGGTCTGGTCCCAACAATCCGCGATCACCGACTTCCGTCCAACACAAAGGAGTTCTACACTTTCTTCCATATAAAGCTTCAAACGGTGCCATCCCGATACTGGAATGGTAGAATTCAATCAAGTGCAAGTAGTTGCTCCAACTACCGCCATCTTCCAAAACACATGCACGAAGCATATCTTCAAGAGTTTGAATAGTTCTTTCAAACTGTCCATTTGTCTGAGGATGATGCGATGTACTCATTCTCAACCGAGTACCCATCGCATGCTGGAAGGCTTTCCAAAACCTAGAAGTAAAGATTGGATCACGATCTGAAACGATACTGAGTGGTACCCCATGCAGCCTCACAATATGTTCTATAAAAATAGCTGCATACTGCGTGGCCTTATAGGTAGATTTCACAGGAATGAAGTGAGCTGACTTGGTCAATCTATCCACAACTACCCAGATTGAATCTTGGCCCTTCTGGTTTCGGGGTAAACCTCCAACAAAGTCCATAGTAATGTGTTCCCACTTCCACTCCGGAACTTCCAAAGGTTGCAATGGACCTCCAGGTTTCTGGTGTTCAATCTTCGCTTGTTGACAAACCAAACATCTAGACACAAAATCTGCGATTTCTGCCTTCATGTTCGGCCACCAGTAGTTCTGTTTCAAGTCGTGATACATTTTGGTGGATCCTGGATGAATCGAGAATCCACTTTTGTGTGCCTCGTCAAGAATCAGCCTTTTCAGTTCATCGTCATTAGGTACACACAACCTTCCATCATACAACATAGCACCATCTGAGGCTATTGAGAACTCTGAATTATTCAATCTCCTTTGAAGGTCCATATCGCTTCGTTGCGCCTGCACTATCCTCGAGCGCAGATCGCATGACAACTCCATACGGTTGATTCTTATGCCACTCTTTCTATACACCACATTCAGATTCAAGTCTCCAAACTTCTCATACAATCCACACTGCTGCATTAAGAGTTCGGAAGCATATAAGGCTTTCCTGCTCAAAGCGTCTGCCACAACATTCGCTTTGCCAGGATGGTAGTTGAGATTGAAATCAAAGTCCTTCAAATATTCCATCCACCTACGCTGCCTCATATTCAGGTCTTTCTGATCAAACAGATATTTCAAGCTCTTATGGTCGCTGAAAAGATCAAATTGGACACCATACAAGTGATGCCTCCAAATCTTTAGAGCGAAAATAATTGCTGCTAATTCAAGATCATGGGTTGGATAATTTTGCTGGTGTGGTTTCAATTGCCGCGAGGCATATGCTACCACAGCTCCATCTTGCATTAGAACACAACCGAGACCTTTATGTGATGCATCGCAATACACCACGTACTTCCGATTAGGATCAGGAATGACCAATACTGGAGCACTAGTCAACTTATCTTTCAAGGTTCTGAAACTTACTTCACAATCAGCATCCCAAATAAAAGCAGTACCCTTCCTGGTCAAACGAGTCAAAGGTAAGGCGATTTTCGAAAATCCAAGAATGAACCTCCGGTAATAACCTGCTAATCCCAAGAAACTTCTGACTTCTGATACATTGTTGGGTCTTTCCCAGCTAAGAACTGCTTCTACTTTGGATGGGTCAACAGACACACCGCCTTGGGAAATGACATGTCCCAGAAATTTAATTTCTGAGAGCCAGAATTCGCACTTGCTGAACTTGGCATATAACTTCTTCTCTCTCAGAACTTCCAAAACAATCCTGAAATGTTCAGCATGATCTTCTTGATTGCGAGAATAGATTAAAATATCATCTATGAAGATGACAACAAATTTGTCGAGGTAGGGTTGGAAAATCCTGTTCATGTAATCCATAAACACAGCAGGAGCATTAGTCAATCCAAAGGGCATAACTAGGAATTCGTAATGCCCATAACGCGTCCTGAATGCCGTCTTAGACACGTCTGAGGATTTAATTCTGATCTGATGGTAACCGGAACGAAGGTCAATCTTTGAAAAGACAGTGGCACCCCTGAGTTGATCTAAGAGATCATCAATCCGAGGTAGCGGATACTTGTTTTTAATTGTCACTTTATTGAGCTGGCGGTAATCAATGCATAAGCGCATAGTACCGTCCTTCTTTTTCACAAGCAACACGGGCGCTCCCCAAGGAGAGACACTTGGACGAATGAAATGCTTCTGGAGTAGTTCCTCAAGTTGAGTTTTAAGCTCATGAAGTTCTAATGGAGACATTCTATAAGGTGCAACTAAAATGGGCTGTGAACCCGGAACAAGATCTATAGAGAACTCTATTTCACGCTCGGGAGGGAGACTCATAATATCATCAGGGAAAACATCTAGATACTCGCTAACTATAGGGATGTCGCTACGACTTAAACTAGACTCAAGATCAATAGTGAACAAGACACTGAAACACTTGCTGCTGGCACCTAAATACTGGATCATCTGGTGAGTGTTTTGCAATAAAGCAGATAAGGCTCTACTTTCTGCAGAAGTTTCTGAAGGAATGAACAAATTCTTTTCCGCACAACCGATGTACACGGTATTGGTTGAGAGCCAATCCATGCCAAGAACGACATCAAAGTCCTTTAGAGGTAGACATATTAAATCAATATGATAGACTTTACTTCCAACTAAGATGGGACAATTTTGACAGACTTTCTTTGAAGTAACTCTGCCGCCAGTAGCGACAGCGACAGACATTGGGGGTACGAGAGGTACAGAAGGAATTCCTAACCGCATGACACAGTCTACGGCTATAAAAGAGTTGGTGGCTCCACAATCAAAGAGTACTAAGACCTTAGACTGTCCTAACAAACATACATCCATAATCAAAACATTATTAGATCTTATTTCATTGCAGTCTAAAGAATATACCCGACCTTTGTTCTTTGCAGATCCACTGGCTTCCCCGTGCTTTTTCAATTTCGGGCACTCGTTCCTGAAGTGACCAGGTTGCTTGCAGTAATAGCACATATTCTTGCCTTTCATGCATTCGCCGCTGTGAGGATATCCACAGTCTGAACAGTTCTTGGGCGAGCGTTGAGAGTGACTCTGCTTGCCCATGCTGGAGTTACCTTTAGACTTCAAGTTCAAACCAAACTTTCCAAACAAACCCTTCTTCTTCTGATTCACCTCATTCTTCTCCTTGTGGATGTTGCTGAGACCAGCTTCGGCGTGATAGCTCTTCTGCACTAGATCACCAAAGCTAGTGATCTGCTGCATTGCCATGTCGTGAGCTATATCCGCCCGAAGCCCTATTCTGTACTTCTTCATTTTCCAAGCTTCAGTAGGTGCATCGTCGCCATCAGCAACATACCGAACCAACTCGTTGAACTTCATGGTATACTCAGCTACCGTCAGACTACCTTGTTTCAACTCGGTTAGCTCCCGTTCCATCTGGAATTGGTAGCTCTCAGGAATATAATGACCAATGAACAAACGCCTGAAGTTTTGCCAATTAATCTCCGTATGGCTGGCTTCCATGTACTGCTTGGTACCTTCCCACCAATTGCAAGCGTCACCCCTGAAGAAGCGGGAGATGAAGGTTACTTTATCTGTCTTTGAGCAAGTCATGGAGTCCAGAATGCCAGTCATCCTTTGCAACCATTCCCTAGCTTTAGCGGGGTTATATTCACCATAGAACTCTGGAGGGCTCATTCTACAAAACTCTCGGAAGGCAGCGCTCGACCCCAAGTTCTGAGGAGGGGGAGCATTCATGTGCTGCTGAAACATGGCCATAAACTCCTGATGCTGTTGAGCTTATTGGGCTTGGAACTGCTGATGCTGATGCATCATCTCTGCCCACATGTTGGCGTTAGGATCTCCGAACACATCTGGTTCCTCATCACTATCATGCCTTCTTGGTGGCCTTCCAGGTCCTCGTCTCGGTCCAAACATTTCGCTATAACTGCCAATATCAAATCAAGTTAGCTAGGCCTAAAGTGACATGACACCTAGAACGTATGTAGGGAAACTAGACAACTACTGGGATTGAAATGGTAATACTAATGAACTCACGCAAGATCTGAATCGACCTGCTCTGATACTGTAACATCCCAATATTTTATACATATAATTCTTAATAATTTTCTTAACTTATTATTAGATAACCTTCTATTTTTATCTAATTTATTGGGACACCCATTTTTATATAATATATTTAATTATATATATTACCAATTTGGTGTCACAATGATAATAATTAATTGCTTGATTGGTTAATTGATAAATAAATTCTATAGTAACTATCTAGCATCCCATTTTATTTATTTAAATTTATTAATAGATGAGGGAGTGGTTACCTAACTAATTTATAAGGTTAGCGAATTATTTGTTTAATTTAGGATGGGGGGAGATATAAATCTATTTTGACTAAGTCATGATTGAAATACTTTAACCAAACTATTTCTACACATGAAGTGCTCCACGTATCATGTAACCCAATCTCCTATAATTTAGCCACATGATCATTAATGCTTCTCCATGTAGTCTTAAATTTAGCATTCATACTAATTAGTGGAACAAAACCATAATCACTTGTCTTTGGCAAAAGCAATCAACGTACTACTTCTCTCACCATCCCTAATCAACACTTATATTTGCCCTCTCTCATGTGTATGTCAATTCTCTCATTCTAATTATGAGTTATTACTGTTATTTAGTCTTGTATCCGTAGTTTTGTAAGACAAACAACTCCCTGCATGTTAAAACCTTATGATGCCACCTGACCAGCTTAATATACAAATATACATGTCACTTGTTTTCCCATCTATCAATTCTCATTAACCTCATCGCTAGCACCCATGAAATACATATATATTCTTAAGTCCATTCCCTCCATCGAGTTCTTCTTTGTGATTTCCGGAGGTATCATCGATTCTAATCCTTTGTCCATTATCTTTCTACTCCGACCACCATTTTGTCTCTAATGTTAGAATTTCTTTCTTTAAAAATTTAAATAGTTATTTGCGCGAGTAACTCATATGACTTCAAGAATATTATGCTAGGAAGAAAAGCGGCTAAGGTAAGGGCTTTTTTCCCATACACTCATGCACTTAGGGTTTATATTATAATTTAATAATTGAATTGAGAACTGATAAAGATGAATGATGATAGAAGGAATGATAGAATTATTTTTATTGCGTTTTATGCTATTTTAATATACATTGAGTGATATGTGTGGCTGGTTGTGTATTTAATTATATGTTTTCTTGGTGTGTGGTTGATTGTGGATTTGGTTATTTTATTGGTTATTTTACTAGAGGTGTTAACTTGGTCTCTTAATCTGGTGGGATTAGAGAGGTTTTGATTTAATTGGATACTCAGTGAGAGAGCATTCATTCATTCATGCACTTGTTTTGGTGTGGTTTCGGAATAATACTCAAGCGGGGTACCGAACCTTAATACTCAAGAGGGGTAACCGAACTTTAATACTCAAGAGGGGTATTGTGTCCAAGAGGGACACTGTCCAAGCGGGACATTTTATTTTGCTCTGCGGAGTGGTGATATCCGGATCATTGTAGCTAGGTGCATTTCATGCATTATTAATTGGTATAAGGGGTTATTAAAAATAGTCTCTTTCATCGATTTTATTTGATTTCTTCTTTATGACCAAAGATTTTATTATTATTTTATGATATTTACCTTCCGTTCGGCATGTTTCAATTTGGATAAGGAAATTGACCCTTACATTAAATATGGTTGTAGGTACCAAAGAATTTTGAAGTTGATGTGTTGCTTATATGAGCGCGGGGATAAGTACAAAGGGTTTTTGTTATTTTAAAATTGTAAATTTAGATAAGGATTCTTAATAATTTTATAGCTACTTGTTTTGTAAATTTACCATACTCTAAAGTTGATGACTTGTAATATTTGAATTTAATAAGTTTTTCTTATTTTGCAATGATTAACGATCTTGAAATTTTGAAAAGATAATGATGTCGACCTGTTTTTAAAACAATGTAGTATTTTTCGAAAAGGAATAATAGAATTAGTCTTAATGTCTCGGACCAAAAATCCGGGATGTTACAGATACCAATTATAACACCCCATAGATAAATCTAGAATAATCATGGAATATTATTAAAGGTACTGAATTCATTATTATTACAACAAAAGTTTAATTGCACACACAGGTGTCAAATACATCAAGAGTACATGAAATAACAGCGGAAACAAACGATAACACGATAAGATAAATAAGGAAGCAAGAATCAAATGCAATCCTCCAAACAGCAGCAGCGACTCCAACACCAAGGCTTACCTAATCAACCTGTTTTCCTGTTTCAAATAGGGAGTGGGGTGAGACAGTCACTTCGTCCCAGTGAATTCTACTACCCTCCTATGCTATAAAGCCGGGGTTCCTAATCAGTCATATCATAGTTTATACCCATAGCATAAATATCATAAGCAATAATATAAAGGTGTAACACAAAATTTATCTTGTTCATTTTAAACCGCAAACCCTCTAAGGTGAGCACGTCTCAGGGGTTCGCCTTATCCGCGAGCAGAAAGCGCTCCGGCATAAAGCTCACATAAATTTCTCTAATGGAACATCTAAAACGAAGTCCATACTGATAACATAATCATATAATTAATTCGACTGATCACTAAATTATTTACATGCTACCAATAATTCCCAAACCCGGGGTGCATACAACGTACTAAATTTCCTTATGTTATTACCCTAAAAGATTCAACTGTAATTGACCTTCTGTTTAACATCAATTTATATATGTTTCTGCAGAATATCAATCTTTAACGAGGACATAAAACGAGTGTTCCATTTATCTTTGAAAATAAGAAAAAGGAGTCATTTCTGGGCTTGCTCGCTACGGCGAGTCACCAAGCTCGCCATGGCGAACTAGCAGGTACTGGCCTAAACAACTCGCTAGGCGAGCAGATGCTCGCCATGGCGAAGTTCTTCAGCCCAGAACCTGGAGCTCGCCATGAAGGCTCGCTAGCAACTCGCTATGGCGAGTTCATGCAGAATTGTCTCTGTTTTGCGAAAATCATTAAATTTTATAAATCAAACCTACAATCCTCATTCAAGACAGTGCAGAAACACATTTTAAATGATATAGAACAGAATAGCATGAATTTTGGGAGCTAAATTCATACACACAGTTATTCCCTATAAATTCCTATGTTTGCATGCATTTCATAAATTTAGGAAAACTAGCTAAACTAGCCTAAGAACCCACCTGGAGTAAGCTTTAACTCTTGTTCCTGGCTTTACTAACGGCTACAGTAAGCTCCTAAAAACCCACGAACAGAACTGACCAAAACTGGAACTTTGACACTTGAAAACACCCTTAAGCTTGACTACGAATTTGAAGATGAATGGATGGATTGATCAGCTGAGTTAGGTGTGTATTTATAGTGTGATTGCTGAGGTTGAACAGTAGGGAAGGGCTCAGGTTCACAGTTTTGCATGCAAGCTCATTGGTAAAGGAATTGGTGTGATAAGGGTATTTGTTGTATAGCTTCATGTGAGCTTGAATAGAATTGATTCTGCAGGATTCAGGACTGAGTTTGGTCTTGTGATTGGAATCTCTGAATGTTGTTAGTGCATGTGATGGTAAGAGCCAAACTTTTATGTTAGGATTAATTAGAAATTTGGAGCTTTGTGTGTGTTGTTGTTTTGGCGTGGGAAGAGAAAGAGGTTGAGAGTGTTTCTGATTTTTCTCCTCAGCTGATAGGAAATGAATAGGTGAGTGAAGGGGTAGTTTGCATGCATATGACCATTTACAATGGTCATAAAACTCAACACCCACTTTATTTCCTTTTTACACTCCACATCATCTTCT
Source organism: Trifolium fragiferum (assembly GCA_954870985.1). NCBI lineage: Eukaryota > Viridiplantae > Streptophyta > Magnoliopsida > Fabales > Fabaceae > Trifolium > Trifolium fragiferum. The sequence continues at coordinate 23,376,161 of OX940790.1, read as the reverse complement.
CTTTCTTCCACCTACTCATTCAACACTCATTCAACACTCTACCCTCTCCAATGGTTTTCATTCAACACTTACACTCTACCCCACCACTTTTTATTTCATATTTTTATTTAATTTAAATTTTTATGATTACATAAAAATACAATTAACGATTAAAATTAAAATTATACGATACAAATTATCGATTAAAAATATAATAAAAATTATCGATAAAAATTAAATTATACTCCCGATTGCAATTATAATAAAAACAAAATTTATTTAAATAATTGATACGATACAATCATCTTAACTTGAAATTAAAATACGACACACAAGTAGTTAAAACGATACAAATAATTTAACATGCAATAATACACACAAGCAATAAAACGATACAAATCATCTTGAACCACGTCCCATTCCAAACTTTGTCCATATGTGCTTCACTAGATCTGCTTGCAATTCTTGATGACCTTTTGGATCACGAAATTCGGATCTAGCACGCACATGATTTGCAAAAGCGGGTAACACCTCAGTCGAGTATGGTTGTTACGGTGCACTAGATCCACTTTCCTCATATTGCTCAAAATCGGTCCAATGTTGAGAATATGAATCTCGTTCATCCTCAACAATCATATTATGTAATATGATGCATGACCTCATGATGATACCCAAATCGTCTATGTCCCACAAGCGAGCTGGTTCACGGATGATTTTAAATCGAGCTTGAAGCACTCCAAATGCACGTTCGATGTCCTTCCGACATCCCTCCTGATATTGAGCAAATAACTTATCGGGTTCACTTCGAGGAAGTCTAATTGATTTGACGAAAGTTGGATAAGAAGGGTAGATACCATCAGCTAGATAGTATGTTATATCATAGAGACGTTGATTCACCAAGAAAGTCACACTTGGAGTCTTTCCCTGCTCTACATCATCAAACACTGGTGACCGGTCTAGAACGTTTATATCGTTCAACGTTCCCGGACATCCAAAAAAGGCATGCAAGATCCATAGATCATGAGTTGCAACTGCCTCAAGAATAACTGTTGTGGTTCCCTTATCCTCCCTAGTAAATTGACCTTCCCATGCTTTAGGACAGTTTTTTCACTCCCAGTGCATGCAGTCAATACTCCCAATCATCCCTGGGAACCCCCGCCTTTCACTAACTTGTAGTATTTTTTGCAGGTCTTCTTCGGTTGGTGATCTCATATACACTGGCTCATACAATCGTATGATTCCTTTACAGAATCTACGTAAGCACTCCAATGCTGTAGTACCTCCTATTTTGATGTACTCATCGACTGCATCTGCTGCCACACCATATGCTAACATTCGCATCGCCGTAGTACATTTTGCCAACGGTGATATACCTTCTTTGTTGGCTGCATCAACTCGCTGGGTGAAGTAGTTATCACTACTTGAAAGGTCCTCAACGATTCGAAGGAAAACATGTTTTTGCATCCGGTACCGACGGCGAAACATTGCATCGTCGTATGTAGGCTCAGTGGCAAAGTAGTCGTCAATGAGTCTTTGGTTTGCCGCTGCATGATCTCTGTTGATAAATTTTCTATTACGAGGTGCATAAGCTTCTAATATTTTCTTTCGATGCTCTCTAAATCGATTGGTCATAAAAGCTTCTTCAATTTCAAGATTTTGCTTATAAGCTTCGACATCAAAATGATCTTCTGATGGATCCATATTTGTGATATTAGAATTAGATTGGATGAGATTTGAGATATTGGTACATAAATGGATGTATGAGTCCCTATATATAAATGGATTTGAGTGGTGGAACACTGACGGATTTGAAATATTTATTGTATAGAGTTAATTATCAAATAAGGATTCGATTTGAGTGGTGGATGCATGACGGATTTGAAATATTGATTGTATAGAGTTAATTATCAGATAAGGATTCGATTTGAGTGGTGGACCACTGACGGATTTGAAATATTTATTGTATAGAGTTAATTATCAGATAAGGATTCGATTTGAGTGGTGGACCACTGACGGATTTGAAATATTTATTGTATAGAGTTAATTATCAGATAAGGATTCGATTTGAGTGGTGGACCACTGACGGATTTGAAATATTTATTGTATAGAGTTAATTATCAGATAAGGATTCGATTTGAGTGGTGGATGCATGACGGATTGAAACACAATAATTAAACCAAACAATACACTGACAAATTGAAACACAATAATTAAACCAAACAATACACTGACAAATTGAAACACAATAATTAAACCAAACAATACACTGACAAATACTTGCTTGAAATTAATTATCAAAAAGTTCTTTTTCCAACTTTTTCATCAACTGTTTCTTACGATCATTGAGATGTTCTTCGGAACTTAACTGTAGATACATTTCCATTTTCTTCAAGTTGTTAGCCTCTTGTTGAGTCTCCGTTAGCTTGTCCAATCGTTCAAGCTCTTTCTCCTTGTATTGTTTGAAAGAAGATATTTCGTTGTTGAAATTCTCCAAGGCAGCTTCCTTGCTCTTCTTTTTACCCTTTTTTTTAGCTGCCTCCCTACCCATGGGACGAGCACTAGATCCTATAGTGTTTGACCCACATGCATCACTATCGCGAGATCTCTTAGATCCACTACTTTCTGAGCCATTATTTCCTCCTACTTGACTACTATAACGTGGTTGTTCACGGAGAGCGTCCCATTCTGCCATCAAAGTAAATTGAGCATTCTTCCCATCCGCGTATATTTCCTGTGCTTTTGCCAAAACATCCTTGTCCGACCAACCACTTCCTTTCAAACGCATAGCTTTATCATAAGAACCAACCCATTTACCAATTATTTTGTTCATGTAATTAAAACGGTTTCGGCATGCATTTTGATCACGCAGAGGATCGAATGAGCAATGCTCATTACAATACTCAGCAATTTTACCCCAATATGTTTCACCTTTTTGGTTTTTTCCGACAATACTGTCTGTTCCAAATTTAATCCACCCACTAATTAACACCAAATTTTGTTCAGTGTTCCATGCTGGTAGCTGGCTTTTTCGGCTCTTAGGAGTTGTTTCATCTGAAGTTGGAGTCACTTCATTAGCAGTTGTCATTCCTCCAATGGTCATTTGTGTTGAAAATCCGAGAAATTCAGGTGCACCACCACTCGGAAAATTTTCATTACCCATTGGCATATAACCATTAAACGGTGGTGTTTGAGATGGATTTCCCATCATAGATCCATTATATGGATGAAAATTTGGAGGATGTTGGTTGGAAAATTGATTTGGATTTTGATAATAGTTGGGATTTTGATAATAGTTGGGATTTTGATAATAATTGGGATTTTGATAATTGTTGGGATTTTGATAATTGTTTGGATTGGTAGAAGAATTTTGGGTGTTGAAATTATTATTGGAATCCATTTCACAAAAAAAAAAAAACTAAAACTTCAAATTAAACACTAATTGAAAGATAATAAGAAGATTAAGAGAGTGAAAAACTTGATTTTTTTTTTTCTGTGTCCAAATGAAACAAACCAAGTCTCTATTTATAGAGAAAAAAAAATCATGAATTTTGGTATAAAAATAAAAAAATCAAAAATTAATTTGCAATGAAATAATTGAGTATAAAGATAAAATGAGATTGAAAATCCGGACAGCCAATGAAATGCTGCCACGCGTCCCTATCCAACCATTTCCGTCTTCTCTCTCCGCGTCTGCTGCTCCCCCACTCGCCGTGCAGCGCGTGTTCTGCACGCGCCAAAAACAAACCAACGACATGCTTCCGCGTGTCCCCCGCGTCAGCTCTCAACTCTGTTGAAGTTCTTCAACACCTCTCTCCTCTTCAACACCCATTGCAGCATTTTTCTTTGTTGAGATGAGATTCAACACCCATTTCAACTGGCCATTGTAAGTGGTCTAATGTGAATTGTGCTAGAGTGGAATTATGACTCACAACTAGTGTGAGGTGTTGGCTAGGTGATAGATTGATCCCTTGAGTGGAAGAGTGACTCAAATGGAGGGAGAGTTTGAATTGGCTAATTAATTCAATCCCATCGCTTTAGTGTTTAGGTGTATGACTTAAGTTTAGTTATAATCCAACTAGATACACACAATACACTTAAACATTTGTTAAATTAAATTAACCACCTCTCATTGATCTAAATTTTAATAGATTTAATCTAATTAAAATCAATTAGGCAATTTAGAAATTGGGGATGTTACAAGATTGGTGGCACCGTTTGTGGGGTCTGACCTCAAGTTCACATCTCCGAGAGATTGTCCGCTTTGAGGTTAAGCCGTCACGGTTTTGTCCTTTGTAGGAAAGACGCCTCGTTGATTCGAAAAGTGTGAGTGTTGTATATAAACTATTCTTAACTTCAATTATCAAGCGATGTGGGACTATTTGATTTATGCATAACAATACTTAATTTCAATTATGCTGTTTTTTAGCACGGTTTATAAACGAAATAATACTAGAATACAAAAGCATCACATGATATAAAAGAACAGCACAAACTATGTTGACCATGAACTCAAAATGTCAGCATACAAAAATTGGAACCAATTACTAATTTGATACTACTAGTTAACTAAGTTAAGTATATGAAGAAAATAAAATTGAAAAAACATAAAAGAAAAGAGAAGAGAGATGAGATAAATTTACTTCCCATGACCAGAAGAACTTAAATTATAATTTGAACATTCTCTAAAACATGACAACCAAAAAAGCTAGAAACTTACTCGAATACACAGCCAGACAAAACGTAAAATATCGAAAAGACAAAAATTAGAGGGTTTTGTTGTTCACCATAAATCAAGAAAACAAATAAAACACCTTCCTTACTCAAAGTTACATCACAATCATGAGTCAATTATTGTTGTAACGTTGTTCTTTGCAAGTTTATCTAGTTGCACATGAATAATGGGAGTCATTATTCCAAGTGGATCCACAGCCATAGCAAAATTGATTACCACATCTGCAGATAAATTTGAGCACAATTCAGAATATCAGTAATTAAGCAAGCGCCCAAAATCAAAATGCTAAATGCTCCTCCCTCTTCTACTTTTTTGTCAATTTTAACACAAACATTTTTATTAAATTAATCAAACGGATGGTTAAAAGTTAATGAGGTTGTTTATCAGAGTAACTAAACTAACAAGTTATATAGAGATTCGGATCCTCTCCGATTTGTTGTCTTGTGTTTTCTATTTTATTCAAATTGAACATTTTAATTAAGGGCCATGTTAACTTGTGCCCTAAGGACACATGATAAGGTATCTTTATATGGAAATTTTGCATTTAATAAGCTAAGAAATTTAATGCATCAAAAGTAAAAACACACAAAATTCCAAAACATAATTTCTATATTTGTCTTCTTATCATGTGCCTTAAGGGCACAAGTTAACATTCTCCTTTAATTAATCTATGATTGAGAATTATGTCAAACCATTTTTTACCAGTCAACTATTGGATCAAATCCAATAACCGACAATTACAATAGAGATAAAATTAGAGAAGAATGATCGGAGAGGATCCTGATCCATTATATAGTAACTAATTAAACATGAAGTTTCTACTTTCTAATATTAAAAGATATAGCTAGTGTTAAGTTGGTTGCAATTCAGTTAGAAGAGAGAGAAAATAGATCTGAATGAAGAAAGAAATTATTCTCATTAATTGTAAAAATGAATTAGAGAGTACATATATACACATGTTTTGGTGTATTATTTACAACTAAGTACAAACTAAGTGAACTAGCTTATCTAAGGTCTATGTACAGTAACTACGGTGTATCTCAACACCCACCCTCAAGCTTGACATGGTAAATGTTGATCATGTTGAGCTTGGAGATGAAATCATGAAACTTGGGTGGAGCCAAAGCCTTGGTCAGAAAATCAGCTAGCTGGTCATTTGTTGAGACTGGTAGTAGATTGAGAATGCCTTTCATAACCTTTTCACGAACTAAGTGACAATCTATATCAAGATGTTTAGTCCGTTCATGGAAAACTGGGTTTGAGGCTATGTGAACGGCGCTTTGATTATCACAGTAGAGGATGGGCAACCTGATCAATTGGACCTTCAGATCTGCTAACAAGTAAAGAAGCCATTGCAGCTCACAGGCTGCTGAGGAGAGGGCTCTATACTCTGCCTCTGAAGAGGATCTGGAGATGGTTGCTTGCTTCTTGGCACGCCATGAAATCAAGGATTTACCCAAGAAGAAACAGTATCCAGAAATTGACTTCCTGGTGTCCATACAACCTGCCCAGTCAGCATCTGAATACCCCATCAGCTGCAATTCAGAACTTCTACTAAAAAATATTCCTTGGCCTGGGCTATTCTTTAGGTACCTTAGGACTCTGCAAGCTGCACTGAAATGTGTGTTGGTTGGTGCATGCATAAATTGACTTAATTGCTGTGTTGCAAAGGCAATATCTGGTCTTGTTGTGTTTAAGTATAGCAATTTTCCAACCATCCTTCTATAGGCAGAAACATCATTATAAGGGGTGCCTGAGGAGCTGTGAAGTTTGATAGAGGTGTCAAGGGGTGTACTAGCAGGCTTACAACCAAGGAGGCCTGAGTCTTTGAGCAAGTCCAAACAGTATTTTCTCTGTGAAATTGTAATACCTTCTTTTGAGTGAGCAACTTCCAAACCCAGGAAGTACTTCAATTGTCCCAGATTCTTGATTTTAAAGGCTTGATCAAGGACAGTTTTGATTCTATCAAACTCAGCCAATGAATTACCTGCAAGGATCACATCATCTACATACACTAGCAGGGCAGTAAAAGCATTTTCCTTTTGCAGTGTGAATAAAGAGTAGCCAGAGGTTGATTGTGTGTAACCTTCCTTAATAAGCAAAGCAGTCAACTTTTCATACCACTTTCTGCTTGCTTGTTTCAAACCATACAAACTCTTTTGTAACTTACACACCATGTTTGGTTTGTCACAAGTAACTCCTTCTGGTATTTTCATATAAACATCCTCTTGTAAATCTCCATGAAGGAAGGCATTATTGACATCTAATTGATGTAAGTGTCAGTTCTTAACAGCTGCTATGGCCAAGAGTGTTCTTACTGTAGTGAGCTTGGCAACAGGAGAGAAAGTCTCAAAATAGTCAATTCCCTCAACTTGGTTGTACCCTTTGGCAACCAACCTGGCCTTGTATCTTTCTACTGTGCCATCTGACTTGTGCTTGATTTTATAAACTCATCTACAACCTATTGGTTTGGTTTGAGGTGGGAGCTCAACAATTTCCCAAGTACAGTTTTTAGCTAAAGCATCTAACTCAAGTTTCATGGCTGTTCTCCATTGTTCAAATTTGCTAGCTTCCTCATATGATTGAGGTTCAGTGCAGTGTGTGATTGACATACTAAATGCCTTGTGTGAAGGAGATAATTGTGTCAGTGAATGAAAAAGAGAAAGAGGGTATTTTATACCTGAAGAGGTTGTTTCTATTGAGTGTAGAGATGAATTGTTGCATACATAGTCAGACAAATGCAAGGGTGCCCTCCTTTGTCTGATGGGTCTTTGAGGGGAGGAAAGGTTAGTGTTGGGAGAGTTATTGTGGTCAAAAGTGATAGGTAAAGTGACAGGATTTTGTGTGACAGAATTGGGTGATGGTGACTGATGAGGAATAGGTATGGAGGTATCAGAATTCATGGGATGATGGAGAGAGGCTGATGGTGACTGATCAGAAATCATGTGATCAGTAGTAGGAGAGAGGGATACAGCTGATGGTGACTCATCACCAGGATGTGACAAATGTGTAGGAAGAGGAGGAGGAGATGATAATCCCAAGGTACTTTAGGTGAATGAGACATATATGGGAAGATGTGTTCATGATGTGTCACATGTCTTGAAATGAAAATTTCTTTATTGATAATATCAAAGAGGATTGTTCCTTTAACACCCTCCTTATAACCTAAAAACAAACACTTGCGTGCTCTAAGGTCAAGTTTTGTCCTGTGACTTTGTAAGGTGGAAGCAAAAGCAAGGGATCCAAAAACTTTTAAAAGATGCATGTCAGGGACATAATTATTCAAAAGAAAATAAGGGGATTGATTCTTTAGGATAGGAGAGGGTATTCTATTCATAATAAAAACAGCATGAAGGACAGCATAGCACCAAAAGGTTTTAGGTAGGTTAGCTTGAATTAGAAGTGCTCTACCAATGTTAAGAATTTGTTGGTGTTTTCTTTCCACTCTCCCATTTTGTTGGGGGGTCTCAACACAACTAGTTTGGTGAATGATGCCTTTAGAAGCATAAAAGGAAGGCATAAGGAATTCAGGTCCATTATCTGTCCTAACTATCTTAACATTATGATGATATTGATTTTCAATGAGTTTGATGAAATTTTGGACATGGTTTCTTGTTTCAGATTTAGATTTCATTAGGGTTATCCAAGTATATCTAGTATGATCATCAACAGCAGTAATGAAATAAGAATGGTTATGAACAGATTTGATGGCAATGGGTCCCCAAATATCAAAGTGAATCAAATCATAAGGTTTTATTGATTTATTGTAACTTTTTACAAAAGGTAACTTTCTGTGCTTGGCAAAATGATAGATATCACAGACAGCACTAGAATCACAAGAAATATATGGAAATTGAGACTTTAAGGCATCTATCCTAGGGTTTGACAAGTGACCTAACCTAAAATGCCAAAGGGCAGTGTCAGGTAGGCTTACATTATTTGCTGAAATGGGAAATGAAGGCTGAGTTGAAGCACAATCTGCACGTGTCTGAGCTAAGTAGTATAACCCATCTTTACCCTCAGCCGAACCAATCATCTTCAGTGATTTCTGCTCCTGAATGATACAAGAAGTGTCAGTGAAATTGACTAAAACAGGTGCACTGTGGCATAAGCTAGAAACAGAAATCAAATTGATATTGAAATTAGGAACAAATAACACTCCTGTCAAGCTAAAAACAGGAGAAAAGACTATTGTGCCAGCATATTTAGTTGTAACATGATCACCATTGGGTAACTTGATGATCATGGGATTGATTTCATTGTAAGAATGAAACCAATGTAATGAAGCACAAATGTGGTGACTGGCTCCTGAATCAATGATCCAAGTGCCAAGAGTGACATTATGACAAGTGAAAGAATTAGAATATGAAGTGGAAACTATACCTTGTTTACCTGCTGATGAAGGACCAGCAGACTGGAAATACCTAACCTGATGGGAAGTAGCAGAAGTTGAACTATGGTTAACAGATGAAGATTGAATCAGAGTCAGTAGTTTATCAAGCTCTTCCTGAGTCAAGGAAGGTACTGAAATTGTTCCTTTGGAATCAATAGATGCAGCTGAAGAAGAATTATCAACCTCACCCCCTTCAGATGCAGCATTATGAGCAGAACCTTGATAATTGCGCATCATGTGTGGAGGCACACCATTCTTTTTGAAACAGTCAGCAACCACATGATTATTCTTATGACAATAAGTGCAGTAACGTTTAGAACCTGAGGAAGCACTGAATCGAGCATTATGAGAGCCATGAGAATTGCTATGAGAAGCATTAACAAGAGCCTTAGAATCATCAAGGCTAGGGGAACAATTTTGGCGCTCAAATTGAAGCACCATAGAAAAGATTTTAGTCATGGAAGGGAGAGGATCAAGAAGAAGAATCTGAGACCTAACAACATTGAAACTATCATTCAATCCAGTCAAGAAACGCATGGCTTGTAAAATATGGTGATTTTTCCCAGCAACACGCATTGCAGTACATGAACAACGAATGTGACACGTGCAATTAGGGATAGGCATATAGATTTCCAATTCTTCCCACAAAGTTTTCAAATCAGAGTAGAAAGAAGTTACCGATCTAGAATCTTGTGTGAGAGCATAAATCTCCTGTTGGAGTTCGGAGACGCGAACAAGATCGCCTTGCGAGAATCGTTCCTTCAGATCAAGCCACACATCTGAGGCGTTCTCCATGAATACAATTGATTGAGCAATTGAAGGATCAACCGAATTCATGATCCAACTGTGAATCAACATGTTGCAGCGGTTCCAAGCGCGATATGACGGATCAAAATCATCGGCCGGCATCGGAATCGTGCCGTCAAGAAAGTCGAATTTGAGTTTCGCACCAAGTGCTCGACGCATTGAACGCGCCCAGGCATGGTAATTGGAACTGGTGAGGAGCGGCGTGACTTTGACGGTGGAGGGACCGTCACTGGAGTGGACGTAATAAGGACTGGACGGATCGGAGGAAGGATCCGGAGCTGCACGCGGTGCCATCACGGCGGAGATGGAAACGGAAGCGGAAGCGGAAGGATCTATGCGAGTGATACCATGTTAAGTTGGTTGCAATTCAGTTAGAAGAGAGAGAAAATAGATCTGAATGAAGAAAGAAATTATTCTCATTAATTGTAAAAATGAATTATAGAGTACATATATACACATGTTTTGGTGTATTATTTACAACTAAGTACAAACTAAGTGAACTAGCTTATCTAAGGTCTATGTACAGTAACTACGGTGTATCTCAACAGCTAGAATTGTCTATACCTGCATGAAATGCGAGTACATCCTCCCTCACTTTTTTCCACATAGAAGCTACATTTTGGACATCTTTTCCATCTCTTGTTCTTAATTAGCAAGTTCCATAGCCATTAAATCTTCTCTCCCTCGTTCACCATCTTTCAAGCTTTGAAACTCTCTACAATCAACACCTACATGCCAAGAAACCTTACATTGTGCACAGAACAATCTATGACAATGTGGACACTCCGCAGTAGTCACAGCTTCCTTTTCATCATTCATCAACATAGCTGAACAATCATTGAAAGGACAATAAAATTTTTGTGAAGCTATAACCATATTCTCACAAAGTGCATTTCCCCATCTATCAAACACATCTTTTGGTATAATTGAAATACAATTATGTGGCTCTAAAATACCATTGCATTTTGGATCAGGACATTTTATCATTGATATATTTTCTTGAATTTTTGCAGCTACATATTTTCCAACACAGTCTTCACAAAATGAGTGTGAACAGTTTCGGTTTTCAAACATTTCTTGAATAGATTTAGAATCCATGCAAATACCACAGTAGGAATATTGTTTCAATTGAGATGATGAAGAAGAAGATTCACCTTCAAAAGTCTCTTTCTCTTTCAGTTTGAGTTTTCTCGAAAAGGTGTTATTGATATTATCAATTTCATCAACATCAACAACTTCAATTTCTTTGTTAGTATTTGAAAGCAGAGAAAAATAATGCTTCTTGTAATTGCATTTTCTCTGCATATTTCTCATCAGATATTGGAAATATTTCTTCAGAATGATCATCATGTGTTGTAGGGGATGATGAAGTTCCCTCCATGTCCCCACAATTTTCTTTTTCTTTTCTTGAGGAAGTGTTTACTGCATGAAATAGTATGAAAGGTAAAACATGAATTTGTGTTTTGAAGAGCAATGATGTTTTGAAATTGTCGATTTGGGTTTTGGTGTTTGGTGGCATTCCAATTGGGCTCATTCTAGGGTGGGTAAGTGAAGTGGGTCTCCCACCGTGGGAGACTTATTTTCACCAATAGATTACTAAGGTTCACACTAGATTATCATAAAATTTTCACACCATATATTTTCAACTATTGTGCTTCTTCTCTCTCACCATTGTTACAACGTCTTCCTTTAGCTAAAACCTTTGAATCTTCAAAATAATCACTCTTCAGCATCCCCTTTACAACACTCTTCAGACAACCCTCTTCTTACAACAACTCATTTTGCTACTAAATATTGACTAATTTTCCTGATCAATAATTTTTAGAAATTAAATAATTTTAAAATTTTCCATTTTTTTATCAATTGGGTTGTTGACAACATCAATTTTGGAGCAATGAGAATGATGCATAAGAGTGCATCTCTCTAAGCAAAGTTGAAGCCAAGTGAACCTCACCAATCAAGACAGCTTTGTTGAAGCCACCATCGGTGGTTTTAAGGTCGGGAAGGAGAAGTGACGAAGATGATTGACTGGCGCTGAAAGAGGAACCCATATCTTCTCTTTTGTTATCTTCCTCCGTAGAAGTTCCTTGGCTGGTGTTTGCTTTCCACAACAACAATGATAATAAAAATGGATATTAATTTTTTAATTTTAACCAAAGCATATGTTGGTACCATACTATTGAAATTTGAAAGAATCGGAGAAATTAAGAGTAGTGGAAGAAGGAATTTGAAGAAAAAAATTAATCAGGAGAAGATGTCTAAACAAAGAACACCAAGATGAAAATTTGTGATGAATCTTTATCATTTTAGTTTGAAATTCTGAATCAATGTCAAGCTGTCGGTGGTGAAGAGACGAGAGAAACAAGAGATGATGGAAAGAGAGAAAAAAAAAGGTATAAGGTACAGGCAGCACATCATTAAAATGTTAATCTAACGGCTCATATAGTTTGCTCACGGTGGGAGACCTATTAGCCTCTCCCACCCTAGAAGGCGTAGTAAAAGCTAGAGGGTTGCAATCTAGGAATTTGGAAAGACCTTTGGCCATTCCCATGATGGTTCTGTTTTCGAATAATAACCAAAAGAATATGAAACGTCTGTGAAAAAAATATATAGAAATTGTTGCGATAAAAAAATATTAGAAATAAAATACCATTATTTCATTCAAGAAAAAATATCAATGTTTCTCCATAGGAATTTGCTTCACCATTTAAAATAGATAAATGCTAACGAGTACCCTTTAAGTACTTTTTAAGGTCTTAAATAGTAAATTTTTTATAGAATTTTTATAGAAATACATAAAGTTAACACATTGAAAATTATAATGTTTATTTTTTGGATAAACAATTTTTTTAAATGGAATACTTAAAGAGTGCCCCGGGGCACTCGTCAGCATTTGCCTAAAATATTTCATATTTAGGACCTCTTCATCCTGGAGAGATTCTTCAACCTTAAAATAATATCAAATTTCTATTATTTTAAATCAAACTAGCTCTAAAAAAATTGTATAGTTTAATTATAAAATAAATCAAAAAATTAAAATATTATTGCGAGTAAAGTGTAATTAAAAATAGTTTATAAAGAGTCCGTTTGAATTAACATATTTTTGAGTTTATGCAAACAGCTTATGTAATTTTTATGTATTATTATAAGTTTGTTAAGATAGTTTATGATAAAATAACTTATAAAAATATAATTTTCACTAGTTTGAACTTATAAAATAGCATAAAACTTAATTTATATTGCATAAGCTGTTTGCATAAGCTCAAACATAAGCTAATCCAAAAGGACCAAAAGTACTTAAATATACATTTATAAATGTTATTTTAATAAAGTTTTCAGAGACGGAGTCCCCCTAGGACGGGGATCAAATCTCGTTCCCATCTCCAAATCTCTTCCATCCCCTCGGGAAACAGATTCCACATCTTCGGATCCCCAAACAGAACAATTCCCACGAGGATTCTCATTTACAGATTAAATCGACGTCCATATTTCTCCCTCCATCTCCTGTCACGTGGCCTATATTTTTACTCATACTAATAAGATTGTTTGTTCTTTGGTAATTTATGTGCGACCTACATTTATATTTATACAGAAACATAATTTATTTGTGATTAACTTAACTTTTATTGGTTTTAGTCTCTCCCGACTGCGTTTGTATTAGCTACCAATTAGCTACAAGAGTAGTTATTTTTTAACGGGAGGGACTAAAAGCAACAGTATTTGCACATTCCAGGATGTATTTGCAACAAAAAGAAATACATAGACTAAAACCATAAATTCGCAACACATACATGGACGAAAATGATATTTAAACCTATAAATATATGTGGTATTGTGGGCCTAATAAATAGTGTTATGTACCCAAAATAAAAATTTATCGATGGAACAAAATTTGTCTGAATTTCTTAAGAGTTGCTTAATCCTACATGGCACAATGGAACCCATGTAAATAGTGTTAAGAACCCTAGTTTAAATACCATGGGATAAAAATGTTCTAAGTAGTGCCTCAAGATACTAGTTAGCAATTTTCTTTTCTTTTTTTTGGTACAAAGTTAGCAATTTTCTTTAATTATTAAGAGAAAGAAATGGTAACTTTTTATTTCTTTTCATTTAAAAGTGGTCTTGGACAACAAAATTTTGGAAAAAAATCTTATATATTAGGAGGAGATAGTACATTGAAAAATCTCAGTGGGCTACGATTACAAAATTCACATGGCCCAATATTAAAAGCCCACAAAATATATTATTTTTTACTTTTTTCACAACTATTGCTACATTTATATTTACAACCTTTAAAACAATTGATATTAATTAACAACATTTTTTTCTTATTCTATTTTTTTCAACAAATACTATACCCTTTCTAGTTTTTTTACCTTTTAATCTATTTCTTACCCAATAAAAAGTTTATTATTTCATGTCATGAAGTCGGGAGTGGCAAAGCCGCAACACCCGTGTGAACGCAGCACTATTGTTAGTAGAGATTAAAAACGAAATATTTTAATCACTTGTAAAAAAAAATTATATATTTATAGGGCTAAAATAATATTTTGACATAATTTTTTAGTCTTTATAAATATATTTTTTGTGTTTTTTTAGTATTTCTATACAATGCCACGTATGTAGCATATTTTTTTGGTACAAAGAGATAAGAAAGAAAAGACAACAGAAAAAAAAAATTATCTAGAAAATAAAGTCCCACTAGCATCAGCTAGCAAGAAGAGACATGTTCAATCCGGAGGAGCTGCTAGAAGAGAATAAGTATCGGGGTTATAAGCTCTAATCTTGGCTAAGTAGTTCGCGCAGACGTTTTCCTTTTGGAGAATATGCACCAGTCTGAGGAGCTCTTTTAATGTTATAGATAGATTATCGCTGCATAATGATATCATTCATTAACATGGTCAGATAACAACTTGATAATGACTTTGTAATCAGAATAGCACCAAAGATTCTTCCTGTCCAACTCCCACGCCAAACTTAAACCATGGTACACTGCAAATAATTCTACATGAAGTATATTCGAAAATCCTATATTTCCAATAAAACTAGTGCTGAGCACGGACCCGCGACCCGACTCAAACCCGATATAACCGACAACATATTGAGATGCAAATTATTATATTTTCTTCTCTCGCTCCATCTCTCAATCTCGTTATAATATAGGAGAGAGATGTTATAATTTATAAATTACTTATAATATGTTGATAAAGGAGGTGTGAAATATATATTTATATCACTAAAAGAAAACAACAATTTATTGGCTGCCATTTGGTAGCTAGAAAGTAGGAAAAACGGTCAAAAAAAAAAAGAAAAAAAAAACAGCTTTTTTACCGGAGGCCAGAATCGGCCACAAAATAGCTCGACGCAAATACTTACATGGCCGCCGAAAAATAAAGTATGTCGGTGACATATTGCAGAAAATTTAGCGGCGGCTATGGCCGTAGCAAACTGTTTTTTTTTATAATTATTTTATTATATTTATTTTTAAAGTGTATTATATAAAGAATTGTATTTTATTTATTTTATTATATTTATTAATTTATAAACATAAACATAAAATTATGTTTATTGTATGTTTATTTATAAAAAAATTATTTAAAGTATAATTATGTTATTTATTTATATAAATAATTAAAAAAATTGGATGGAGAAGTTTAGAGAAAAGGTGGAAAAATTTAGAGAGAAGGTGAAAAAAATTATTAAGTGAATGTGAAAAAATTTAGATGGAGAAGTTTAGAGAGAAGGTAGAGAAATTTGTAGAGAGAACGGATGAAATGAAGAAATGAATGGGATTGAGTATATATAGAGGTTGGTGAAGAAATGAAGTTTTTTTTTTAAAAAAAAAAAATAACTATTACTTTGCGGCGGCTTAAGCCGTCACTAAATGTTCTCACTTTTTTATTTTGTGTTATTTTGCAGCTGCCATGGCCGCCGCTAAATGTTCCCGCTTATTTTTTTTTTTTTAATTCTGTGTTATTTTGTGGCGGCCATGGCCGCCGGTCAATTATTCACGCTTTTTTTAAAAAAACAAAATTGTGTTATTTTGTGGCGGCCATGGCCGCCGGTAAGTGGTAGAAATAATTTTTTTTTTTTTCCGTTTTGCTTTATTTTGCGGCAGCTTGGACGGCCACAAATTTACTGGCTGCCAAAGTGGCCAGTAAATTAATATTGAATCCGTCAATAAAATGATGTATTCTTGTAGTGTATGTCTTTTCTATTTAGTCTATTATTGTCATTGGATCTACAAATTTTAAACAAAGTAACAACATCTCACCGTCTTTGTTTTTTCATTTATTTCTATAATTTGTTACATTGTGAACAAGAAATATTAAACTGT
This sequence comes from Trifolium fragiferum, assembly GCA_954870985.1. Classification (NCBI taxonomy): domain Eukaryota; kingdom Viridiplantae; phylum Streptophyta; class Magnoliopsida; order Fabales; family Fabaceae; genus Trifolium; species Trifolium fragiferum. The sequence continues at coordinate 23,359,913 of OX940790.1, read as the reverse complement.
TTGAATAATAAAGTTTTAGATGTAAATATAATTTCAATCAAACCCGTAATAAACGACTCGTTCTACCCGCCACCCGTACGACTCGCCACTCTAACAAACTGAAAATGTAGTCGGTCGAAATTGGGTCCAAATTAAATGGTTGCGTTTTTTGTCGATTTTGTGATTTTCGACCCGAACTCGACTGATGCTCAAGCCTAAGTAAAACCATGGACCCATGCCCCATCAGAGTTCCAAGTAAAACCTTCGAAGTCTGAGACACCAGGATTACTGATGTTACTCCTGTCATACCAATACCACCTTGGGCGTTACAGCGAACTGTAGTAGTAGTTGGACTAAGTTCCAACGAATTAAACAGCTGAGCAAAGTTCTCGGTGTTCATGCTGAGAATAAAGTAAGAAGTTACCTCATTATTCATACACAAGATTCCCCGCGTGTCAAACCCGCCACACTGCAGGCAGAAACAGAAAATTACAGACGAAAAATATTTGAGGAATTAATGTTTGAAGATATTTTTTGTTTGACTAATACAAGAAACTATATACTCTAAATATCACTCATTGAATTTATATAGTAATTTTTAGAGAATAAATTGGAGTAAAATAAATTATACTATTTCACAGGCAAAATTGATGATTTATTCTTCGTAATATCTTAGACCATCTCCAATTGTAGTACTTATTCTTATAAGAATTGGTACCTATTAGGTATCTTTATTGGAACAATATACACAAATTAGTACCTAATAGGTACTAGTTCTACAAACATTGATATCTATTTCACTTTTGTGAGACACATTTTATAATGATGTAGAGTTATTGGTTAAATATGTTATTAATGAGACCCATTTAGAATTTCTTTTAAAGATGTTGAGTTGGAAGAATTAAATACTTATTTAGTAATATTATTAAAAAATAATAAAAGAATAATGTGTACATGTGAGATCAATTAAATACTAAAATATGAGAAATTCCATTATAGATGCTCTTAACTCAACTTAAAATTAATAAAAATAATTACATTTTGTATAAATTAATAACTCTTTTTGATCCATTTGTTTGAGTTCTGAATCCGTCACCGATCACTTATATGGAGTTGCTGAAGTTGAGCCATCTAGATGTTGGATGTGTGCTGAGATGTCCGCATATTCTGTGAACCCACCCTTCATCTCCGCCGCCGAGTAACCGTGTAGGCCCACCTTATGTATATGGCCATCGTTCATTGAATACCATTGACTTTTATTCATAACAGTCATAACCATGGTTAATATGGAGACACCAAGCCTTTTGTTTCCTATGGTCCCGCACCGGCAAAACTTGCTTGATTTGGTTGCTTTCTTTTTTATTTTATTTTATGATAATGATGAAGATTGCTATCTCTTCTAACATTATTAGGAACACATTGCCACATCAATGACCATATCTTATTCATTATATGAATTTCATATCTTGTGACTTCCACGAGTTATCCGACGAATATTAGTTATTATTTATGGTAGTAGGAATTTTATACCAATATCATAGTTAAAAAAAAATGTAATCATCGATTTAGCAAGTGATGCTAGATGTTCTATGTAAGGGACTTTTATGATGAAAAATATATGTTCGTTATTATCTTTTACCTGTACGATTTGAAAATGATGGCAAGATGATGAAATAGGTCTTGCTAATATCCCCAAAACACTAATTAAGGAATTAAAAAAGAAAAATAAAAAAACTGCATTGAGAAAACCAAAATGTAAGTTTTTAAGATGTTTAACTATACAACTTTCAAATTTTTTGTTTTCTGAGAGTATTAGTTAACATTTGTCTTTTGAAATACTACCCCTCTCATATTATAAGTAAGAAGAAAAAATACACTTACTAAGAAAAATAAATATAATAATTGAAAGTATGACTTTTCGTGTTTTTCATGAATTAAGTTTTATGAGAAGATATAAAACACATTTTTATTTGTTATTAATTATAGGGAAAAGAAAAAAAGAGTAAATTAAATGTAATTTGCATTACATTTCATAAGAATAAGTAAAAATAAATTTTGAAAATAATAAAAGTTACTTCCTTAGTGACATTTTATAACCAGATACATTAATTATGTAATGAACCTATAAATATAAAATTTGCTTATAAAATATCACGAAGGAAGTAGTTATATTTGTTTATATCTTTTTGATAAAAAATAAATTTTTTCTTATAAATTGAAACAAGGAAGTATAGTAAGTCATACTCTTAGTATTATCTCTATGGCCCAAAGAGGTGGAAGAAATGCATGGATCAAGTGGTGTAGACCAAAAAGTAGAGGGGATAGGTGACCACGTTTAATATAGATAACACAATTTTTGTAATTTCGAAGGGCACGTTCCAAAAACGGTAGAATGACAGAAGTAATTGTCTATTTTTATCATGATCAAGTTAATTTTTTACCATTAAATTAAATAGATAACACAATTTTACAGTAGTCTTTACTCTCTTGACACTATTTCACTCATCCACTACAACACATCTCCCTCCTTGCCCAATCATCACCAACAAACTCAAGGTTCGTATTCAAACTCAAATTATTCTTTTTCAAATATATCAATCTTTCAATAAATATATAAAAGAGTACTTTTTTTATTAAAGATTAAAGGGAGTAGAAAACAATTAACTCCTTGTTTCAATCTCAAACACAAGAACATAAAAACTCTCCAAAAATATAAAACCTTCAAACATAAAGAAAACCCAAAAAAATAAAATGGGGGAATACTAAAAACGTTTTGTGACTGGTAAAAAAAGCAAAGAAAACTTATTGTAACATGTTAGATCTTATTGTTGTCAAGGATATGTCAATAGCGTAATTTCTGAGATTAGTGTGTGAGAGTTGATGATGAGAAAAACATAAGAAGGAGGGTTGAATTGTGTTGACTTTTTCTTACATAACTCAAGTGTTTAGATATTTTAAGAAAAGTGTTTGCAGCGGTATGAAGATAAGCACGAGAGAGGAAAAAAAGAAAAACACACAAGAGAATAGATATTTGTATCTTCAACTTGGTCTCTTCCTTATATAGGCAATAAAAATAGAGTTGTTGAATATTTGTATCCGTCGAGAAGCTTGAGGTGTGTTGAAACTTGTAGATAGTTTGTGAGCTTTTTCTGCAAAGTGATTTTGAATCTTTTGCAAGATGGTTAATAATTATTCCATTGCTTTTGATCTTGAAGATATTGTCTATATCGTTTGTGGAAAAGTATAGGCACGCCACTTACACAATAACTACCTTTTCAACTTTATCATTTTTACAAGAGTCTGAGTCGAGCTATCAGAGTTTGTTGTACTAGAGTTTGATTCTTTCGACTCTAGTATTTCAGAATCTGATGCTTACATAGTCTGAGCTTCAGATTTAGATGTGATCTTCATAGTCCGTTTTAAGCTTTCAGCTTCTATAGGATGTCTTATACTCTTGAGTGTACGCGTAAATTTTATTTATTAATCCTGCACACTTAAGCAAATATTAGCATATCCAATTATACTTTTAATATTTTGGTATCATCAAAACTATTATAGAGATTAATAAATCAATTTTCTTCCAACAAGAGTGAATGATTCTTCATGGTGCCACCAATCAATAATTGAGTTTGAGTTTCAGAGAAGGATAGTTGGAAAGTTGTGTTTGATGTTGGTGGCGGTGAGTGAACAGGGCATAGGTGAGAGAGTTTGGTGGTGGAAGGAGAAAAATAAGGGAGCTTCTATGGTACGGTCCCAATTTGGACCTTTTCAATACAGTCCTTTTTATTGATCAATGAAATACCATTTTTTTCCACATCAGCGCATGTCCATGGTGAGGCCTCATTTTTTAACAAAATTTGCATATGAGTCCACCATCAAGTGAAATATTATGCACAAAGTAAAAACAAATTTAAATTGAATTTAAATTGAATTTAAAACAAAACATTATAATTTATATTTTACAATTTCATTTTAAAATTCGACTAAGTCATAAAGAAATTTCATGACCCTAAATCCCAAATTCCCACTTGTTCTTTGTCCTCAAAAATCCTAAATCCCAAAATCAATCTCAAATTCCCTCTTATTCTTCTTCATTTTCTTCGTCTTCTTCTTCTTAATCTTATTGATTTTCGTCATCCATCGTCTTCTTCCCTCTCATCTTGTGTTCCTACAGTCGATTTGTAGCTTTCAGAGCAAATGTTTGGAACTATATCCGTGTTCGTTGTTCTATGGTTGATCAAAGCAATCGTTCAATGTCGTCGTGTACTTCATAGGTAATTGTTCGTATCCATCTCAATAAGTACCTTTTGCTGTCAGAAATTATTGAATTGGGGTTTGTAATTTGAATTGAAGTTGATTTGAATTCTTACCATGAAACGATCGAATTAGGGTTGTAATTCAATTTTAAGTTTACATTGCTTTGAATTCAATTATTACCCAGAAATTATTGAATTGGGGTTTGTAATTTGAATTGAAGTTGATTTGAACTCTTACCATGAAACGATCGAATTAAGGTTGTAATTCAATTTTAAGTTTAAGTTGCTTTGAATTCTTACTGCATAAACCATCTATTTAGGGATTAGGTTTGTATTTACAATTGAAGTTGGATTGAATTCGTACCCAAAAACCATAATTTTGGGAATTATTTTTGTAGTATATATTGTAGTTGACTTCAATTATTACCCAGAAATTATGGAATTGTGGATTATTAAAATTTTAAATTTTGAATTTGATGTGAATTGTTGCCGAGAGAGTATGGAATTGAGGATTTTTGTTTGTATCTATCAAATTGATAAATTGTGCTTCTGAATTTGATTTGGATTGGAAGATAGCTAAGTAAGATATTTTCATTTGAATATTTAGGGTTTGATTGTGAAATTAGACTCTGATATTATTCATTCTTAATTAGTGTTTGCCAATATAACATTAGATTGATATGAATTGGATACATAATGACCACAATATATACCAGGTTTTATTCAGGGAATTGGGGAATTGTGTTTGTATTTACCAAATTGATAAATTGTGCTTGTAAATCATTCAATTGTAAACTTAGGGTTTTATTAGATTTGCGAAATTAGATTGTGATATTATTCAAACTTAATTAGTGTTTGTCAATAAAACCTTAGATTGATATGAATTGGAAACATAATGAGCACCACACTAGATTTTATTTAGGGAATTGGGGATTTGTTTTTGTATTTATCAAATTGATAAATTCTGCTTGTGAATGGATTGGAAGATAGTTAAGTAAGATTCATTCAATTGTATATTTAGGATTTGATTTGATTTGTGAACTTAGATTGTGATTTTATTCAACCTTAATTACTGTTTGCCAATAAAACCTTAGATTGATATGAATTAGAAACATAATGAGCACAATACCACTTGGCTTATTTATATGATTTTCTGTTAATACCTCTCAAATTTATATGATGTTGTACTGATGAAGTGTACAAGTTCAACCATATCTGATTACTGTTCATATATCCTGCAGTAAAGTAATGGATGACAATATATTGACTGTGAAGGAATCATGTGTTATGTGGTTATAAGAACAGATAGGATATGAAGGATCTAACACTCAATGAAGAAGGACTTGAAGGGTAAACAAATGAAGTTGAATAATGTAAACTATTTAGTTAATGATATGTATTTGAGTTTAATAGGCAGTCATACATAAACTTTGAGTTAATGATCTGAGGTCATTGCAGATTTTTAGCTAATGCTCAGTGTCATAATTGAATAAGCTATAGTTCATTAATAGTTTAACTTGAATTATGTAATCTCTTGACTTTTGTATTTTAGTTGAGTAAAATGTACCTTAACTGATTTTAGAACTCCAAAATTTATTCAGGTTATGATATATGCAATGTAATGAGAAACATGCAACTTTTTAGTTACAATTACTGACTGTTCAATGTGCCTTAACTGATTAGTCGATGGTTTAATAAAGGTTGTTGAATGTACCTGATGTTATTAGAGTAGACCAAACTTGTTGATAGGTTTAGTTAAGTAATCATAAGAAAGAAAGCTGTGACTTTGTTAAGTTTTAGTAAGTTTTGGTAAAATATAATGAGAAATTATAGAACAATGCTTTTAATCCGTGAAGTTTCCATGATTTTAATGATTAACCTCAGATTTATTGAAATTTGAAACAGGTTACATAACTAAGAATGCATCATGGTGATTAGACTTGAAGTGAATCATGTGAAGAAGGAGAAGGTGAATGAAATAATTCGTTTTACTTAGTCATATCACAATGAGGTACGTTTGACATCAACAATGCTATGTGTATTTGAATATTTTTTGAAACAAATAAACTAAAGTACGAATCTAATAGTAACCATAATATTTGATCTGATATAGTGTGTCAAAAGACATAGCATCACATAACAACCATAATATTAACTAAAGTAGGAATCTAATAGTAACCATAATATTTGATCTGATATAGTGTGTCAAAAGACATAGCAACAACTTAAGACAAACATAGAATAAACCTTAATCATATAAATTGCTGTCAAAACAGTGTCAATATTCAAAACACATGGCAAAATAAAAGATCATAATATGCAGCTTACAACCCACTGATTAAGGTATCATGGGTGGGCATGGTTTAAAACCAAAACTGCATAAAAACTGAACCGAACTATTTTTACAGTTCAGAAAATCAAAACTGAACCGTTATTAGAAACATAAACTGAACCAAACGGTTCAGTTAACAGGTTAATCGATTCGGTTAACCACTTAACCGTAACTGATTTTTTTTTATTTAACATTTTATTTTACAATTTTTATTATTTATTTTTTACAAACTTAACAAGTTCATTATAAAATTGAAACGAATCAAAATCTAAACTTTTAAAAATTACTAATTGATCAAAAAACCTAAAATCAGCCGAAAAATTTTAAATCGACAGAAAAAGCCCACAAATCGATCGAAACCCCTAAAATCGGCAACAAACCCTAAAATTGAAAAAAAAACCACAAAAATAGACCGAAAAACCTAAAATCTGCCAAAAACTCTAAAATCGGCAAACAAAACCCCAAAAATTAGCGGAAAAACCTAAAATCGGCAGAAAAATAAAAAATTGGCGAAAAACCCTAAAATCGGCAGAGAAACCCAAAAATTCGATCGAAACCCCTAAAATCAACAGAAAACCCAAAAATCGGCAAACAACCACAAAAATCGACCGAAAAACCTAAAATTGGTCAAAAATCCTAAAATCGGCAGAAAAACCCAAAAATCGACCAAATACCAAAAATCGGCCAAAAACCCAAAAAATCGGCCGAAAAACCTAAAATTGACCGAAAACCCTAAAATTGGCCGAAAAATCTAAAATCAGCCAGAAACCCTAAAATCGACCGATTTAAGGTTTATAGTCGATTGCTCTTCACATGGTGAATGCATGAACTGGCTTACAACACTTACAGCATAAGCTATATCAGGCCGTGTATGTGCCAAATAGATTAGTCTCCCGACCAGCCGCCGATAGCGGTCATTATCTGTAGGGACTTGGTGTGGGAAGATTCCAAGCTTATGATTCATTTCTATGGGCGTTTCAGCTGGTTTACAAGCAAGCATGCCAGTCTCGGTTAAAAGATCTAGCACATATTTTCGTTGCGAGAGAACAATCCCTTGTTTCGATCTTGCAACCTCAATTCCCAAAAAATATTTAAGTTGTCCCAAGTCCTTCATTTCAAATTCAGCATCCAAATATTCTTGTAATGCTTTTACTTCACAAGGATCGTCCCCTGTAACAATCATATCATCAACAAATACAACTAAGATGGTTACCTTCCCTTCTTGGTGCTTTATAAACAAAGTATGGTCTGAATTACTTTGCTTATATCCAAAATTCTTCATGGCTGAAGAGAACCTTCCAAACCAAGCTCTAGGAGACTATTTTAGTCCATACAAAGACTTTTTCAACTTACACACTTCCTTTTTACATGAATTACCATGCTTAACTCCAGGTGGCAAGTCCATGTATACCTCCTCTTCTAGGTCTCCGTTAAGAAAGGCGTTTTTAACATCAAATTGTTGCAATGGCCAATCTCGATTTGCTGTAATAGAGATAAGAATACGAATTGTATTGATTTTAGCAACTGGTGCAAAAGTCTCTTGGTAATCAACTCCATACTTTTGCGTATATCCCTTTGCAACTAATCTTGCTTTATATCTATCAATACTACCATCGGCTTTGAGCTTTACTGTGAACACCCATCTACATCCCACCGTCTTTTTTCCTTCGGGCAATGGAACAAGCTCCCAAGTGTCATTCTTTTGTAGAGCCTCCATTTCTTCGTTCATTGCCTTTTTCCACTTTGGATCTAGCAGTGCATCCTGCACACTACTAGGAATAGTAATATTGGATAAATGATTAACAACAAGTGCATATGATTCAGACGATCTATGTGACGACACATGGTTATTAATGGGGTATTTAATTTTGGCTTTGGGATCAGGTTCATATAGTTTCTTTGGGATTCCCTTATTTGATCTTTGTGGATATCTAGGAGCTATATCTTGATCTATGGGAGCATGTGTTTGATTAGGTTGATCAAAGAAGGGATTTGAAGTTACCTGTGGTGGACCATTTTCAGTTGATTCTGCGGTTGATGGTGAAAGCGTGGGCAACTCTACAGATACTGACCCAGGAACAGTAGGGGCGTCTGACTCTTTTTCAGGAAGAATCACCGAATCACCCTCAATTTCAACACTTGAGGGCACATGCTTCAATAAGGAACCATCAGAATCTTTTTCAATTCTCCGATTAAAAAACTCATTTAATTCTTCTAAATTTTCAAATTCAACTCCTTCCCCTATTTCTTGTAACACATTCTCTTCACTATTTCTCTCCCCCTGAAGAGAAGGTCCAGAAACTCCTTTGGAATAATAAGATTCAGATTCATGGAATGTAGCATCTAAAGTCACGTGTAACTTCTTAGCTGTAGGGTAATAACATCTATATCCCTTTTGAAAATCAGAGTAGCCAACAAAAACACATCGTTTTGCACACGGCTCAAGTTTGTTACGCTGATGCTTAGGAATATGCACATAAACAGTACATCCGAAAACTCGTGGCTCAAGGTTTGGGAGATGAGGGACTGAAAGTAAAGAATTCATCTTTTGTAGAGGAGTCTCGAAGTTTATGACTCGTGATGGAATTCGATTAATAAAATAAGCAGCAGATTTTATTGCTTCACCCCAATAGAAACTGGCATGTTCATCCCAATAAGATAAGCAGCAGATTTTATTCTTTCTTTCTGCCAGCCCATTTTGCTGCGGAGTATAGGTACAAGAAGTTTGATGACGAGTGCGATATTGACTGAGATACTTGGAAAAAGATGTGTTGACAAATTCAGTACCATTATCAGATTGCAAAACACGAATTTGCTTCTGGTATTGGGTTCTAACCATACTATGAAATTCTTGAAATGCTAAATAAACATCATTTTTATGGTGAAGTAGAGTAACCCAAGTCATTCTAGTGCATTCATCAATAAATGTAACAAAGTAACGAGCATGAGACAAAGAGGGGATCTTTGCAGGACCTCATACATCAGAGTGGATAACTGCAAACGGTTCTGAACTTTTATTCAAACTTGGTAAATAAGAAACACAATGGCTCTTAGCCAATTCACAAGTGTTACAATGAAAATCTAAATCATTAAAAGATGAAAAAAGATGTGGCTGTAATTTTTTCAAATAACCAAAAGAAAGGTGTCCTAATCTTCGGTGCCATAACCAAATAGTTAGTCTTGTTTTGTCCTCGCTACTAGCTTTATTTGCTTGACCGAATTTTGTTCCCACACCTTCTGTCAGTTCCAAGTAGTAGAGTTTGCCTCGCTTAATACCATAACCAAGAATCTTCCGAGTCACAATATCCTGAAAAACACAATATGAAGGCCAAAATGTTACAGTGCAAGCGAGAGAAGATGTGATTTGGCTAACAGACAATAGATTACATTCAAGGGTTGCCACAACAAGAACATTATCCAAGGTAATGTTTTTAGAAAGTAATACAGACCCTACACCAGTAATAGGGGAGGTACTGCCATTAGCAGTGGAAATAATGGTTTGAGGGGAGGGAAAAAGGGATTGTAACTGACTATAGTCACTAGTCATATGATCAGATGCACCTGTATCAATAATCCAAGTACTATTCTTTGAGGTTGCAGAGAATACATGTGCCTTACCAACAATACCTGTGTGAGCAACATTTGCCGTAGGTTGTGAGGATATGTTATCCTGTGTAGAGGTCACCATGGCTTTCCTAGCAATCTTCTTTTTTGGTTTCTTTGTAAAATCCCACCATTCAAGATAACCAATAATTTCATAGCATCGCTGCTTTGAATGACTTGTTTCGCCGCAGTGAGTACAAAGCAAGCCGCTGGGCTTTACGGTAGGTTGAGAGTTTCGATTCTTTGACGAAGAACCGAGATGGTGAGTTTGATTGGCTAGCATAGCAGCGTTCTCCGAGATCGGATGGGAGCCTCCCATTGTCTGCCTTTTTTGAACTTTACGTCTGACATACGCATATGTACTTTCTAAGTCAAGTTTTGGATCTTTTCGTAATATCTCCCCACGAACCTGATCAAAATCAGAATCAAGGCCACTAAAAAATATATGAACGCGAAGCCTCGCCATTGCGGAATGCAGATGGACTACACCTTCAATGGTTCCCTCTTGAGAAAGAGTCTTGTGATCAATTTCCTGAAAAATATCAACAAGTTCATTATAATAGGTCGATAAAGGTCGACCATTTTGTTTAGTTGAAAATGACCGCTGATTCAATTCGAAGAGGCAAGTTTCGTCAGATCCGTCATATAAGGTTTTCGATACAACATCCCAAATTTTATGCGCAGTGGGAAGGCGAATAAATCGCTGCATTAGTGATGGACTCATTGATTCAATCAACCAACTTCTTACTTTGTGATTCTCTGTAATCCATGATCCAAGGTTGTGATCTCCGAGTGGAGGTTTTTTTGTTTCTCCGGTCAAGTATCCACCTTTGTTGCGAGCACCGATACGCATTGCCATGAGTTGAGACCATAATGGGTAATTGGTCTCATCTAGGATAACACTGTTTGGAAAGACAGAATTTTCTTGGTGAACAATAATTGGAGGTAGTGGGTTTGGTGCATGGTTTTGTTTTCCAACAGATGAGGAGTTTGTATTGGATGTATTGTTTGTTTTGGGTGAGGTAGGGCTGGTTGGGGTTTCCATGGAGATTCTGATGAAAAAAAAAGGAATACGAGAGGAAAAAATAAGAGGAAAAGGTTGATACGGAGTATGACTTTCGGTTCGATTGCTTTCGGCTACAGGCAGGATCGGTCCTGCTCTGGTACCATGTAAGAACTTACAGTATTATAATTTTAGTATATTTCTTTCATCACCCAAGAGGTGGAATATATAGTTACAACTTACTATACAAAATAGGAAATATTCTAATTTAAGGAAAACAAATATCTCTAATTGTAATCTGTCAACTAATAAGATCCTTATGATTAGCTACAACATCTATTAGCAATTATAACATGAATATCCTAATGATACTGTACAGCTCATGCTTACAAATACTTTCATAGCTTGTGTAACCTCTTTGAACTGTCAATAAAACCCTCAAGTAATACAACTCACCAGCTCCAACTGGAACATATGTAAGCCTTCCATTACTACAACCCTGCCTTGGACTCCAATAACGATCCGTTTCATGATAAATAAACTTTGACGAAAATTCAGCATATGTCAAGTTGCGTCCTTCTCCATACTCTTGATTTGCCTTGAACCATGCAAGAAACATTGAACCCATCATTTAATTATAACTAACAACATTATGGAGTGAACTTGTATCCTTATAAGTAACACATTGTTGATTTTCCAAATGAATGGATAACCTAATGACGACTAAATATTTTTGATGAATGTGAAATTTCAATGTCCTCCAAACGGCCTCTGACGGAGACAAATACCGACAATCATACCAGCGCTTGATTTCATCAACAGCCTCTTTTTGATTTGTAACACCTTTGCCATTTGTGATTTCAAGATTAGATCAATCAGGACCTTTATTAACATATTTTAAAAAAATACTTGATGGCGTTTGACTTGTTACAGGCCTCAACATTTATATGTGCTTGATACCTCATCAAAAGGATTGTAAGGAACAACATAACCATTGTCCAACTTAACTCCATTTTTTTGTACAACAACTCCGGTATTACGTCTCTTGTATGACAGATAACCATCTTCATCAATAGTTGTGCATGATTTATACTTTTTTGGGAAGTATTTTGAGCAATGATTACCATCCATGCAAGGAGAACTTTTATTTGCCTTACCACATGGACCATGCATCATATATTTGGCAACAACACTATGTAATTTTGGATATAATTTTGGATGAGGAATTTCAGCCAATATGACCTTGTCGATGTCACGACCAATGTTGATTTTGTGTCCAACACCTAACCACAATAACATATGTGCATGTGGAAGACCTCTTTTTTGAAACTCAACCATATACATCCCTATGATCACAAAAGTATAGTTTGATATTATTAGTTAATGGAATATAAACAGAACTAAATTATAAATTAGCAATGGATATATGCATAAACTTGTAAGTATATTGCTTGACTTGCCTGTTATAACCTTGCCAAATATCTCAAATTTTTTTAAGTCTGACATCATTTGATCTAACTTCATTTTAAAAACTCTACATACAATGTCAGGCCGATTAGATGGTTGAAGACCTTTGGAATAAACAAAAGGGTAAATAGGGTTTTACCCCCCTACAATATAGGCGAGTTTTGTTTTTCCCCCCTATAAAAAAAATTATGACTCGCTCCTTGTAAAGTCAAAATTATCTTCTTTACCCCCCTGAGTGGACAACTTGACAAATAATCTTAATTTTTGCTGATGTGGTAAGCTTAGGTTGTATTTTTATTTATTTTATTATTTTAAAATTCCAGCTGGCTTATTCTATAAAAAAAAGGAAAAGAACAACAACAATGTCATCGGCTGCACCAAGAACATCATCAACACCATAGTACCATGAGTTCCAAGACATAAAATTCCATGACATAACTGAAACTACAAAACCACAAAATCTGGTGGATGAACAATGAAATCAAAGAATATTTGTTCTTTCTCATTCATCAATATTCCTCATCATCTTAATTCTAACAAAATATCTAAACAACCACAACCCAAAAAATCAAAAAATTCTTCACAAAATTCTCAATAACAAACCCAAAAAATCAAAACTCCAACACTAGATACATTAGAATCAAACACCCAACTTCAATATCACCACCAACAAATATAACCAATCCCTTCTCCCTTTTCCTTTCGTGCAAGAATCCAAAAAATACAAAAATTCATGCTTCAAAAATCAAACTCGTCAAACTCAAAAAATCAAATCCTTGAGAGAAACCGGAAGAGAGAAGATACAAAATCAAATCCATGAGAAAAACTCGAAAAATTCATGCTTTAAAAATCAGATCTGGATTCATTGGGTTTTGGCTCTGTATGGCAAAAATAGCTTATGGCCGATAAGGTAGCTAATAGCTTATACCTGATGACTGATGGCTGATAGCTTATAGCTGAAAAGCTAATTGCAGTGTTTGGTAAAATTAGCGGTTCAACTAGCTGATAAGTGTAAAATGACATAAAAGGACATTCCTAATTAATAATATACATTTATATTTAAGATAATAATTTAAATTTATTAATGTAGTATTTAAGATAATAATTTAGATTTATTAATGTAGTATTTAAGATGATAATTTAGATGTATTAATGTAATAATCTTTTATATATTATTATCAAAACATTGAACAATATTATCAAATTAATTTGTGTAAGCTAAATTTTTTTTTTTATATTTTTTTTTATTTTAATGTAATATATTTTTTACAGTAAAGTGTACATGTACATTTGACAACTTGTGACACTTAAAATTGATTCAACCATGTAAAAATACTTATAAATTTAATAATATAATATAGGGTTAATAGGTCTTTACCCCCTGCTAAGTGAGCGTATTTTGCGTTACCCCCTACTAAATTTTTTTTGAAGATTGCCCCCTTGCAAATTTTTTTTTTGGTTTCCCCCCTTTTCCTCTCTTGGATGCAAGAAATTTGAACTTTTTAAATCGGTTGAACAAAATAACCGATTTAAAAAACAAAACTTTTTAAATCGGTTGAACAAAATAACCGATGTAAAAAGTGCGCTCAAGGGGGGAAACCAAAAAAAAAAACTTTGCAAGGGGGCAATCTTCAAAGAATTTTTAGCAGGGGGTAACGCAAAACACACCCACTTAGCAGGGGGTAACAACCTATTAACCCTATTGTAACGCCCCAACTAAAAATATCTAGAATATTTAGTCGGAACATTAAAAACTGGAATCTGAGTACATTAATTAAAAGGAATATAACTGAATAATGCATTACCATTAAGATAATACTGAATATTTGGTACAAACAGCGGAAAAGAACTACAACAGAACAACAAGCTAAAAAGAAACAAGGAAGAAGACAAAGTCTTCTAAGCTGACAATCCAAGCACAGCTCCAATCGTCGGGTACAACCTGGTCCCTGCTCCGAAATAACCTGTCTTACCTATATCAAAAAGGGAGTGGGGTGAGACAGTCACTTTGTCCCAGTGAGTTCTACTACCCTCCTAGGCTATAAAGCCGGGGCTCCTAATCAGTCCATAATAATAGCTAACATTATAATATCATAAACATAATTGATTAAAGTGTAACACACAAAATATCTTATTGATTTTATTCCGCTAAGACACTTCGAGGTGAGCATGTCTCGAAGGCCCGCCATATCCGCTGACCGATTCGACCACGGCATTAAGCTCACAATCATTTTCCTAATGGGTGGTTCCATTGGAAGCCCATAAGCAGCATACTAAACCGCACATGATTGACTGATACTAATTGTTGAATTACATACTACCATAATTATCCCAAACCCGGGGAACATGCAAACTTAATTCTAAGTTATCCCTAAAATTCGGAATTGTGCTTGACTTTCCGTTTAACATTAGATACATTATATAACTGCAAGCTATCTATCTCAGGTGAGGATATAAAACGAGTGCTTTAGAAATATTTTAGAAAAATGAAAATATGGATCTTACTACACTTAGCTCGCTACAGCGAGTTACTAAGCTCGCCATGGCGAACTACAGGTCCTGGCCTAAATCAACTCGCTAGGCGAGCAGAAGCTCGCCATGGCGAGTTTCATCAGCCCAGCAACCCCAGCTCGCCATGAGTGCTCGCTAGCAACTCGCTACGGCGAGTTCATGCAGAACATACCCTATTTTACGAAAATCATTAATTTTAAAAGGTTACACCTACAATCATCCTCTGAGATAGTGCAGAAACATAATATAATTAATGTCGAACAGAATAGAAGAGAAATTGGGAGTAATTACTCTTCACACAATTAATTCCTAATTCCTATGTTAACATGCAAACATTTGATTCGGGAAAACTAACTAAGCTAGCCTAAGAACCCACCTGATAAAAGAAGCTTTAACTCGCTCCTTGGGCTCTACACAGCTACAACACTCCTCAGCAATACCCACGAACACAGAACACAGCACGAACAGAGACACATGCAGCAATTGCTGCTGAACTCGCCATGGCGAGTACTCCTGCTCGCTGTGGCGAGCTTGACAGGCTGAGACACTAGGTTCTGCCATTTTTCCCCATTTCCACTTTTCCATAGTAGCCATCACAGACCCAGTGATCAAGAATTCGTGTTTTTGAAAGTATACATACATGCAGCAAGGATTCCAAGTATGGGTTAGGATTGTAAGATTGAAAAATTGAATTTGAGAGGAAGAGTTTATGTGCTTGTTGTTGCATGCATGAGAGAGGGAAGGGAGAAACTTAATGGATTTGCTTCTGATATTGAGGGTACTCAGTTGATCTTGCATGTGAAGGATTCTTTGTCATGTTGAAAGATATGCCTAGCTCTAGAGTTTTGGAAATTTGAATTGTATGGAGGGTGGGATTTGTTGCTTGGGCGTGAGAGAGAGAGGGAGAGAATGGTTGTGTTTCATTTTCTGATTATGCTGAAGAGAGAAAAGATGAGAGGATAGTTTGGTTTGTATGCATGTATAATATGTAAATGAAAGGAAGTATTGAGGTGTTGTCATATTAAAGTAGGTGAGGTGAGTCATTGATGTGAGTCACTAGCAAGAGAATTATAATGGTGTTACAAGAGTAGTAAGGGAAGGACACGAGAGGGAGAAAAAGGAAGAGAAGATTTCACTTCCTTGTGGTAGTTAAATCTTAAGTGTGAGATCCATGTATTATTGTGTAGTCTTGGTCCAATTAGAACTTATAATCTTACATACAATTCACTTAATTCTCAAAACTTGATTTAATTAACCATCTCTAATTAATCTTTGAATTATTAGACAAGCTCTAATTAAAATTAATTAGATAGATAAAATTGCGGGATGTTACAATCTACCCCCCTTAAAGAAATTTCGTCCTCGAAATTTAAGAAATTTTTCTTTAGAAGGATTAGGGATAACTTTTCCCATGACAGATTCTCATTCTGAAGTGAGTTAGTCGTTATGAGGCTGAGTCCATTCGACCTGAATTATTGGAATTCTCTTGTTTCCGAAAGATCTTAACTTCACAATCAACTATACGAACTGGATTCGGCTGATAAATTAAGGCTGACTGACTATCAACCTCTAAAGAGTGATAAAGATCGAGAATGAATTTTCGAAGTTGAGACACATGAAACACGTCGTGCAACCCTGACATGGATAGAAATAGAGTTAACTGATTGGTTACAGGACCGACGCGTTGAAGGATCTGATAAGGTCTTATATACTTCAGATAGAATTTCTTCGTTTTGAAAACACCTCGTAGTTCCAACTTGGTGTTATTCTCAGGAATACTTGATTACCTTTATTCCTTGGAATAAAACTTTCCTCTCTCAAAGGGTTATTCGTCCAAATTGATCGTCTAACGATATTTTCGCCTGATCTCGTGCTGCGCACTCTGATCCGACTACTTATAGCCATTCCTTTTTATCTGCGTCAACATGACCCTATTCCAATTCGTTTAACACAGTGACGCACCATCTCTTCTTTTCTAATTTACTTCCACCATTACTACGTCTCTCATTGGATAACCTCATAAGGTGATACTGGTTTTATTTTGTGAAAGCAGGTATACGACGGTATTCTCGACACTCTACTACAGTCCAATACGTTCGCTACATCTTAGCAATACCGTCCTCAATATTTCCTCGCACAACACTTCCACGGTCGGTATCTGGCCTGGTTGTCGCTATATGAATAGCTGAAAGGAATAAATTTAAAGGTTGGTATTAAAAATCCAAAACTTCTCTTCAGGGTTTTCTCAATACCGAACACTGCAGCTCGTGATACGTCATACGTTCCACTGTCCCATAGTGCCGTATAAAAACTCTAAGATTAATTAAAATATAAAACGAGTGGAGAACGATTAAGCACTATAGATCCTTTCGCCAATGAGTCAGACCCATCTGCAACCGATTCCATAGTCCTACAGAATTTTCCACCTACTATTCCAATCAATCCTAGCACAACACTATGGTCGAGTAATACATTTAACATATCAAGAACTGAGGTTCGAATTCTTCCTTCAATGATATTGTTAGATTGGCTGGATATTTCACTGATAGGTTGACATGAAAGAATCTGGCTAAAGTAATTGGATTCTAATGATGGCTGACTGGATACGGAAGATTTGCACACTCAACACAGAGAATGGCTTTAAATCCTTCATTCACCATAGTCAATGTGTCAGCGTATGAATTAAATTCGCAACAAGGAAACTCTTATACTCTACACGAGGAATTTGATTAATGATGATCTGAATTTATCGTTGATAAGGTTCAGGGAACTGAATCAGTTGATAGAGAATGAAATGGTTCAAACTCGATTTCAGAGATTAATTCGAAGGAGATATCTAGTTACTAATACTTCTACTAGCTCCTATTTCTATATAACTGGAAAGGTCTGAGGCTTAACTAGAATTTAGCTGATAAGACTCAGAAAGATCAAACAATACAATTGAATTAATGATGAATCGTTCAGATGCTACTGACACTGAACAGAATAGTTCGGCGGATAATTGACTAATGATGCTAATTAAAAGATCTCTACGATGAGTGAGAGCTTGAACTGAATTTTCATGTGTCATTTCCAGATAACTGGATTCCACGGGTCATATATAGTCACTAACAACTTAACTGGAAGGCTGAAAAGATTGAACAAGTTTACAGATAAGTGACGTCCCACAGTTGTCAGTTTGACTGACCAATGCCGAGGAATTTGGAAAGTTTACCTTCCAACTACTCCGAGTGATAATTACGACTAAGAGATGATAGGGCACGAGGAGGAATTATCTGTCCGGGACATAATTAGACAAGTTAGGGAGTGAACCCGTTCCATGTTCCCATGTCTAATGGATATCCAATTCAAAGTGGTTTGATTCGAAGAACTTAGCTTATCAAAGGTCCGAAGGTATGGTCATGAATTGGGAATTTGTCTTCTAAGGGTTTCGGCTCAAATCAGGGTATTGATAGGCACTCTTAATAGAAATCTGATTAACTCTAACATATTCCTAACTCCCAGGTATGAATAGATGAGGATGTCAAGTGGCTGATAAGGAATAAATCCAACTTAGCGATTTCGTTTCGGACAACTAACATAAGTACTCAACGATTGATCTAGGTGGCTGAAGGCGCTACTGATAACTCCTGATTTTTTTTTGTTGTTGCTAATTTGATCAAGGCTTGAATGTTGTAGATTAAGTATGAAGATTAGCTCTAAAGGAATAGACTAACACTACCATGTCGGGTGTTAATGGTGATACACTGTGTGATAATATAGCAGACTTGCGTTTAATAACATGGGTGGTTCAACTTAATTCCTCTCACAAGGTATCTACCTACGTTGCAACACTAGGCTACTAATTTGGAGAAATATATGATGGTGTCTAGTACGCTTCCTGATAGACGAGTATGGCTAAAAATGTTTCTAGTTGTTATCGAAGTAAGTTACGTCCTAAGTGGTTGATGTGTTCTCCTAACACAATATGTATTACGCTGAGACTATCTTACTTGTCATGTACCAATATCTTATGTGCTAATATAATAAGTTGGAAAATAAGAGATCGTTGAATCAAAGGTGGTCTAATCCGACTAAGTTCCTATATTCATGGCTGGGTAGCTTGAGACACTAAGTTATTAGTTCAAGATAATGGAGTAACTACACCTAATAAGTCTATATGGTAAAAGTTTAGAAGATGAAATTCTTAATTGTTGCATCTAATAGTGCTCAACCTCTAGTGATAAAGTACAACTATTGGTTGCTACTTACAAGGATTAAATCAGTTGATTCTTGTTTCTACTGCTCACGAGTGATGCCTTATGCATTAAGTCAGGTATCTACATGGTTTTGAAAAATAATTCCTAATTGTTACTCTAATCAAAATTGGTCTCTAATAGTTTGCTGAGTTAACTGACCTAAGTTGGTATCGAAAAAGAAATCCTATTTATTATGCTTAACAGATCCTGGCTTCTCGCGGTATGGTAAGAATACAAGTTACGATGTTGAAATGCTAAATTATTCTTAGGGAGGCATTAAAAGTTGGCTTCCTATAGGATAATCTATTGGGAAGGTTCTCAGATAAGTGTTGTTATGGGTGAATATTCCAACTTGGTTTCTCTAGTATGGTATTGAACAGATCTAACATCACTGGTGAATCTCACGGCTGACAAGTAAGGTTAAGTATTTAGGAAGAGTTATGATTTACTGAAAGTTGAATCTTACTTAGCTTATGTTTTTCTTATAAACATGTTCGTCAGATGGTATGGTTACTCTCAAGTCCGGAGAATTTACCTAACACCCGGTGTCAGTTGGATACTATAACGACCTACACACCTACGTGCTCCCATGAAAAATTCTACTTTGAGCGATTAGTACTTCCATCAACTGTTCTTACTCTCTATAATCTTAACAACTGCTTCCTTACAATCTCCAGAATTTCTTAGTACCATGATCTTAATCCATGTAATCCATCTTAACTCTTAGTATACTCGTTGGCGTTGCACCACTTACTCCTTTAGTCCTAACTATTTCAGCTCTAACACCCGGTTAGAGAGAATTCTCGCCAACGATTGCTTATGAACTGCATCTCCACTACGATCTTCTTACTTAACCACCGAGGTCCACTTCGGTTCTCAACCGTAATACCCTGCCTACCATGCACAATACTGAGCTGATCAGACTCAGCACGCGATGGTTTCAGCGTAAACAGTCCAGACTCCAAAGGGTCCGTACTACTCAGAAATGAATTGTAATGACCCATGGCAAGGTCCGATACTAGATCGACCTGCTCTGATACCAATTGTAACGCCCCAACTAAAAATATCTAGAATATTTAGTCGGAACATTAAAAACTGGAATCTGAGTACATTAATTAAAAGGAATATAACTGAATAATGCATTACCATTAAGATAATACTGAATATTTGGTACAAACAGCGGAAAAGAACTACAACAGAACAACAAGCTAAAAAGAAACAAGGAAGAAGACAAAGTCTTCTAAGCTGACAATCCAAGCACAGCTCCAATCGTCGGGTCCAACCTGGTCCCTGCTCCGAAATAACCTGTCTTACCTATATCAAAAAGGGAGTGGGGTGAGACAGTCACTTCGTCCCAGTGAGTTCTACTACCCTCCTAGGCTATAAAGCCGGGGCTCCTAATCAGTCCATAATAATAGCTAACATTATAATATCATAAACATAATTGATTAAAGTGTAACACACAAAATATCTTATTGATTTTATTCCGCTAAGACACTTCGAGGTGAGCATGTCTCGAAGGCCCGCCATATCCGCTGACCGATTCGACCACGGCATTAAGCTCACAATCAATTTCCTAATGGGTGGTTCCATTGGAAGCCCATAAGCAGCATACTAAACCGCACATGATTGACTGATACTAATTGTTGAATTACATACTACCATAATTATCCCAAACCCGGGGAACATGCAAACTTAATTCTAAGTTATCCCTAAAATTCGGAATTGTGCTTGACTTTCCGTTTAACATTAGATACATTATATAACTGCAAGCTATCTATCTCAGGTGAGGATATAAAACGAGTGCTTTAGAAATATTTTAGAAAAATGAAAATATGGATCTTACTACACTTAGCTCACTACGGCGAGTTACTAAGCTCGCCATGGCGAACTACAGGTCCTGGCCTAAATCAACTCGCTAGGCGAGCAGAAGCTCGCCATGGCGAGTTTCATCAGCCCAGCAACCCCAGCTCGCCATGAGTGCTCGCTAGCAACTCGCTACGGCGAGTTCATGCAGAACATACCCTGTTTTACGAAAATCATTAATTTTAAAAGGTTACACCTACAATCATCCTCTGAGATAGTGCAGAAACATAATATAATTAATGTCGAACAGAATAGAAGAGAAATTGGGAGTAATTACTCTTCACACAATTAATTCCTAATTCCTATGTTAACATGCAAACATTTGATTCGGGGAAACTAACTAAGCTAGCCTAAGAACCCACCTGATAAAAGAAGCTTTAACTCGCTCCTTGGGCTCTACACAGCTACAACACTCCTCAGCAATACCCACGAACACAGAACACAGCACGAACAGAGACACATGCAGCAATTGCTGCTGAACTCGCCATGGCGAGTACTCCTGCTCGCTGTGGCGAGCTTGACAGGCTGAGACACTAGGTTCTGCCATTTTTCCCCATTTCCACTTTTCCATAGTAGCCATCACAGACCCAGTGATCAAGAATTCGTGTTTTTGAAAGTATACATACATGCAGCAAGGATTCCAAGTATGGGTTAGGATTGTAAGATTGAAAAATTGAATTTGAGAGGAAGAGTTTATGTGCTTGTTGTTGCATGCATGAGAGAGGGAAGGGAGAAACTTAATGGATTTGCTTCTGATATTGAGGGTACTCAGTTGATCTTGCATGTGAAGGATTCTTTGTCATGTTGAAAGATATGCCTAGCTCTAGAGTTTTGGAAATTTGAATTGTATGGAGGGTGGGATTTGTTGCTTGGGCGTGAGAGAGAGAGGGAGAGAATGGTTGTGTTTCATTTTCTGATTATGCTGAAGAGAGAAAAGATGAGAGGATGGTTTGGTTTGTATGCATGTATAATATGTAAATGAAAGGAAGTATTGAGGTGTTGTCATATTAAAGTAGGTGAGGTGAGTCATTGATGTGAGTCACTAGCAAGAGAATTATAATGGTGTTACAAGAGTAGTAAGGGAAGGACACGAGAGGGAGAAAAAGGAAGAGAAGATTTCACTTCCTTGTGGTAGTTAAATCTTAAGTGTGAGATCCATGTATTATTGTGTAGTCTTGGTCCAATTAGAACTTCTAATCTTACACACAATTCACTTAATTCTCAAAACTTGATTTAATTAACCATCTCTAATTAATCTTTGAATTATTAGACAAGCTATAATTAAAATTAATTAGATAGATAAAATTGCGGGATGTTACACCTATAATATAATATATTTGACACAATTATGTAAATTTGTCCCTAAACATATAATAAAAATTAAGATAATATTAACTAAGTTTGCTAAAAAAAATAATTTTGATTACAATTATATTAATAAAAAATAATATATGGCATACGGTTGAGAGCGGAGCATAAACGACGAACGATATTGTGGGTATAAATATATGAAAAATAATTGTTAATTTTTAGATGAGATTAATTTATTTTTTTTATTATGGAAGAATGTTTAAATTCTAAAGAAATAGTTATTTTAATTTAAATTAAAATAAAATATAAAGGGTATAAGTGGGCTTCAGTTAAAATAACAAGGGTAAAAATGGAAGAAAAATGATAAGCTATAAGCCCATAAGCTACTTGGAATAGCTTATGAAAAATAAGTTATAAGTCAGTAAAATAAGCTATAAGCTCTTTATCAAAAGACTGTTACCAAACAGGACTTTTAGCTTATAAGCTATAAGACATAAGCTATAAGCTAGCTTGTTGTGCTTGCCAAACAGAGCCTTTTTAGCTTCGAATTTGGAACTCAAAATCAGAAGAGAGATGATATAATACTGTCGATTTGAAACTGTAATTCCTTGAGATTCCTTGAGTTTTGTTGATTTGGATGATTGGGTTAATGAGAAAGAAAGTGCTTTTGCAATTCTTCTGTTTATGGTTTATGGGTTTGTGGTGGTTTGAGGAAGATAAATAAAGGGGTTTTGCAATTATTTTCTATTCCTTTCAATTTCTGGGTTTTGAAAATGTGTGTGTTGTAAGGATAGGGAAGAAGATGAAGTTGGATACTTCTGTGTTTGTTCTTCTTCATCTTATTTTGTTTTTTTTATTATTATTTAGTTTTTTAAACAGGTTTTAAATTATAAAATGTAAGATTGAAATAAAAAAAATTAAAAAGAATTATTAAATTCAAATATCTTGCCAAATCAGCATATTTTGCACACTCATATCCTAATCATCGTGCCACATCATTAGAATTACACAGTCAGAAGCCAAAGGGGGGTAAAGAAGATAATTTTGACTTTACAAGGAGCGAGTCACAATTTTTTTTTATAGCGGGGAAAAGAAAAATTTACTTATATTATAAAGGTAAAGACCTATTTACCTTTAAAATATTTAGAAATAAAAAAAAAAAAAAAAGAAGGGAAAGAACGTTCGCAACACCATCATCGGTATCTTCTTCAAAGCATTGTTCTTCAAATTTATTCATCTCCCAAACTATCTTTCTCATCCATCATCATCTTCATCACAAAGAGATTACAAACATGCCAAAAAAAGACTAAAAACCAAATGTTCAAAATTTTTTTTTTCTGCAATCCAAAAGAACAACAATTGAATTTATATAAATGAGTGTCAGATCCAAATCTCAAATCTCACTTATATTTCAATTTCTCATATCCAAACCCAATCTCCATCGTTGCAGTTCGTACACAGCGATTGGTTTCGTTTTGATGGAAATCGTTTGGTTTCGTTTTCATGGGATTTGTTGGTTTCATATCGATGGAAGAGAAGAAGGGTGTAGCGATGGGGTGTGGGTAGTTTCAGGAAGAAGAAGAAGGGTGGGGAGATGAATGAATGTTGTGGAATATTGTTTTAGGAAGAAGAAGGGTGGAGTGCGTGATAGTGTTGTTGTTGTTTTTATTTTTAAACTAGGAATAAACCCGCGCAACTCGATTAAAATATATAATTAAAATATTTTTATAAATGAAAAATAAAAATTGTGATAAGTATAATCACATATAGATATTAATTTAAAATATGTATATATTTATTAATATATGTATAAAAATAAAAAACAGTTTAGAAATATGAGATTTTTTATTGATTTATATCGTAGTTTTGTTGTTTATATTTTAATATAATAGATCTCTTATAATATATATTTTTATATCATATAATATTTTTTAAGTTTAAATAATATTTTAATAGTGTAATCGTATAATATCTTAGTTTTTTTTTATCTGAGTTGCAATTGTATAGTCACGTGTCACTTATTTTTTTGAGGTATCCCTTATTTCAAAATTATGTGATCTCGTTTTTTAAAAATTAGAAATCAAATAGCGTAACTGTTTATTCTTTTCTATGCAATTTAAGGTACTAAATAGCTTTTTTACTTCTCTCCTGTTCTTTTAAAGTTTCTTCTCACATATTTACTTGGTGGAATTTTATCCAAAACTTTATTAGTCCCGATTTTTTTAGTCTATTGTTCTGTATACATTTTTTTTGCTTTGTTCTTTTTTTGGGGTTTGTTTTTCTTTTTCTTGGTGAGGTTTATATCCTTTCGAATTCATTGTTAATTTTTGTCTCTCTTATTTAATAATATTTGCTTGAATATTTAGTTTATTTTTTTATAATATAAACTTGAATATTTTTTGTTACCAATATATAAGTTTGAATGATGATTTCTTATATTTGAATTTATGTTTAATTATCTGGCTCACGAAGAGAGGATTTATTATTTTAGAAGAATTTAACATGTCTTTTTATTTGCTTTAAAAAATGTTTATTGAGCCATGACTTTAAACACATATACACACACTATCTCACTATTTTAGTAAATTTCAAAACACATATACACACACACACTATCTTTAAACAATAAGATTATTTAAATAATCTTATTATTATGTTGAATGTATTTATGTTTTAATATCAACCATTTTTACAATTGATGATTTTTCATCTTATTCTTGAAAAATTATAACTATTTACTCTACTCCTTCATATAATTTACGGTTTCTCATATTAATATAAAAGACGATTCTTGTTATGATAATCAATTAATTTTTATTGAAGTTTCTTTTCAAACATTCACTTGGCAGAATAATATTCCATATTTTATTGGTCCATTTTCAGAATATATTTAGCCAGCGATTTTATTTATCTTCATTTTTATTGATTTGTATCGCAAATTTGTTTATTTAATTTTTGTATGTACTAAAGGAAGGAGTTGATTACAATGAGATTTATTTAAGGGGTTAATCTCTTCGGATAAACATTTCACTTTAAGAATAAATAATATAGTTTGCAATGAATCTCTTATAATATTTTATTTGATAGTACATTCGTGAATAAGAACTTAGTTTTCTTTATATGGTTGTAGTTGTATAAACATAATTCATATTACTTTTTATTTTTCTATATCTCTTATTAATATTTTATTCTAACTCTTTATAAAAGATAAGGGGTGTATATATATATATATATATATATATATATATATATATATATATATATATATACACTTGCTGGCAATATTGGTCATAAGAAAATGGAAAATATCATTAATATATGGTGTTTTTTTTAATGATGTGATGTCATACTTTGAAAATTACGTATCAAATAGTTTAACTATATATTTTTCTCTAAGAAATTTAAGTTCTCTTATATTCAATGAAAATACAATTCTTATGTTGATATATTGACTTTTTTAAAAAATTTCTTTTTATATATTTACTTGGTGACATTTTATTCCGGATTTATAAGTTCCATTTTTTTTAGATTGTTACTTGGTTTGTATTAATTTATTTATTTTCTTCATCGATTTTGGTTTCTTTTTCTCTGTGAAGTTTATGTCCCTTCAATTATTTTGTTAGTTTTTATCTATCTTATTTAATAAATAGTATATTTTTTTACACTCCTCTATTCAATTTAAAGTCTCTAACAAAAACTCAATTTATATACTGATATATTGATTTCTTTTAGAGTTAAAACTCAATTTATATACTGATATATTGATTTCTTTTAAAGTTTTCTTTCAAACTTTCCCAACTTTTATTGATCCAGAATTTTTTATTATGTTATTTGGTTTACTATTTTTTATTTACTTGCACATTTTAAATTTTGTCTCTTTTTTTTTGGGTACAAACCTCTTTATAAAAACATGCAGCGCTAACCAATTTATTATTAAAATTTATTTTGATTTGGAACTTACAACCATTCATTAACCTTTTTAAATTGCACTAATTTATTCAAATTCATCTACCGTCCTTATTATTTTTTATATATTCAATGCAATTTTGTTTTTGTTTTAAGAGTTGTACATATATGTTTAGATTAGACTACAATCATTGGTAAAATAAAAATATCTTATAAAAATTAATTTTAAATGAATAATTATGTGTGATAGAGTAATTATAGAAACACCTTTTCAATTATTGGGATTATCAAAACTTATATTTTCATCCTAAAATGTTAAGAAGGATTACAAATGATCAAGAACAAATAATAAACTTTAGGATATCTAAAAAGAAAAAACAACAATTTTAGTACTTATGAATTAACTATTGTACAAATATCACTATGGTGAAAATGCACTTAAAGATAAATACTTACGCGAACCATCATATTTCATAGACTTCCAGAATATTAAAGATGCAACAAAGGTAAAATTAAAAGCCTCTTTTACTCTCTTCTCCAAATTCACATGAAAAAATTGTAATATCCACATTGAGAAATAAAAGAAAGTTAGAAAAGTAGACAAACAAAGATTATATCAATAAAAAAAGTAGTGCAAGATCATATAAAATAACTTTTTGCAAGAAGGATGAAATGGATATATTTTTTTTAACATG
The DNA here is from genome assembly GCA_954870985.1 of Trifolium fragiferum. Taxonomy (NCBI): domain Eukaryota; kingdom Viridiplantae; phylum Streptophyta; class Magnoliopsida; order Fabales; family Fabaceae; genus Trifolium; species Trifolium fragiferum. Next base: position 23,332,746 of record OX940790.1, on the reverse strand, counting down.
AAAGGAATATACTTGTTGGCACATTTTACTATGATGATGCATGTTGGAGTTGTAAAATACAAAGAAGTCCATATGATGTTACAGATTTATACTAAGCAAAAATAGATTTACTCTTGCAAATATTTTTTCTTCATATTGTAACCAACATGTTTTTCCTTCATCATGGTGGTATTTTTTGTTGAATTTGGAGAGAGAAAAAATAGACACACAAAAAGTATGAGAAACTAAAGATTTTTCTTTTGCAAAATGTTCAACCCTCTCAAAATAAAATTTCACACACTCATTTGTAAACATGAGTTGTACATAAGGCAATATATAGTGAAAGAGCAAGAAGAATTTTGAAAGGTTGCAAAAGTACACAAGAAAACATTAACATGGATGCATCATTTCACCTTTTACTACAATTTATTATAGTGTAAGTTATAGAATTGTAAAAGTTAAAGAATTAGGAATAAACTATAAGTTTCCCTTATTTTTAAATATTTTATATTCTTACTACTTGATATCCCTTTTAATTACAATTTATTAGTTACAATTTTTATTAATTAATTACTATTGTCCTAATATTTTTTAAAGAATAAATTTTGTCACGCCAACCTTTAAACTACTACTTTTTTCAATTCCATAACTCTTTTTTTTACTAATTCCAATTCCATAACTCTTATTCCTTAACTATGACTCACTCAATTTATCACTATATATTATTTTGATATAATGTATAATATACCTCTCGATAATACATTATTAATAGTTTTTTTAGATTGAATAAATGTTATTTTAGATTTAATAAACAATAGAAATATGTAGTTTTTTCAAAGGTGCCACATAGGCAAAATGCTTGCCTAGGAGCAACTTTGTTATATACATATTTATACTCTCTCCGTTCCTTTTTACTTGTCTTTTAGGGCTACTAGGAAGATAAAATGCAAATATACACTTCTTTAATTTGGTGTTACTATAATAAAAAGACAAGTAAAAAGGAACGGAGGGAGTAATATTGTAACGCCCCAACTAAAAATATCTAGAATATTTAGTCGGAATATTAAAAACTGGAATCTGAGTACATTAATTAAAAAAAATATAACTGAATAACATATTATCATTAAGATAATAAGAGAATATTTGATACAGACAGCGGAAAGAAACTGTGATAAGATAACAAGCTAAATAAAAGCAAGAATGAAGACTAAGTCTTCTAATGCTAACGATCCAAGCTTAGCTCCAACCGTCAGATCCATCCTGGTCCCTGCTCCGAAATAACCTGTCTTACCTATATCAAAAGGGAGTGGGGTGAGATAGTCATTTCGTCTCAGTGAGTTCTACTACCCTCCTAATAGCTATTAAGCCGGGGCACCTAATCAGTCATAGCATATTCATATCATAATATCTTAAAGCATAAAAATAAAAGTGTAACACTGGTTAGTCTTATTGATTTTAACCGCAAGACACTCCGAGGTGAGCATGTCTCGGAGGCCTGCCTTGTCCGCGAACAGAAAGCGTTCCGGCGTGAAGCTCACAAAGTTTTACTGGTGGAACATCTAAAACGAAGTCCACAAGCGATATCACAATCGCACATAATTCGACTGATTCTAAATTGATTACATGCTACCATAATTTCCCAAAGCCCGGGGAGCATACATAATTCTAAATTCCTAAGTTATACCCTAGGATTGCATCGTGATAACAAACAACTCGTAATTTATATAAATTCTATTGTTACAAAATATTAATTTAATTCGAGGATATAAAACAAGTGTATTAAGTTATTGAAAACGTTTGTGAAAAATAAGACCAATACACTAATCTAGCCCAAAGAGCACTCCAGCAAGCCCAAGCAAGCAACAAGTTCAGTTCTGATTACTCTCGCCGAGAGAGCTATCTCTCGCCTGGCCAGCCTAAGCTCGCCGGGCCAGTGAGAGCTCGCCGGGCGATTCGTACTCTGCCCAGAACTTGTTCGTTCGCTAGAAGGCTCGCCGGCTGCTCGCCGGGCGAGAACTGCGTATTCAGACTCTGTTTTGCAGAAAATCACCATTTTTGAAATGAACACCTACAATCCTCAATTTAAATCATTGTAACAATATAATAAACACATTTTACGACTGTTTGGAAGAAAAATTGGGAGTTATTTCTCCTCACACATAATTTCCCTAAAACTCCTATGTTTGCATGCATGTTTAAATTGGGAAAATATAAACTACCTAGCCTAAGAACCCACCTGGAAATTGAAGCTTTAATCCACAGAATTTCCAGCACAAACTCTGCATCAGACCTCCATCTTAAAATGCGTCCACAGAGCTCATTTCTCGGCTAAAATTTATGAAATTGGTCTCCAAATGACCGGATTTAAGTTAGCTAACTATACCAAAAAGAATCGTTTGAATCGGAATTACGAGGAAAGAGCACTTACTGATTTAATGCTGCCCTATTCATCGCATTTACTGTTTCGAACCTCCAACTTCAAAAATTCACACCGATCTCAATACTAAGATAAAAATTACGAAACCTACGCCGAAATGACCGGAATTGAGTTAGCTAACCACAGAAACTGGAATCTTTCCAATCGAAGCTACAGAGAGTGAGAAATTACCGTTTTAGTGCAGGTCTGTCATGAACACGGGTTTCACACCTACATCCCACTAAAATCTCTCATTTCTCCAATTTCTTTCAAATTTGTTTTGCTTCTCCAACATCAAATGTTATTCTGAAATTACCCAATAACAATTTTGATAAGTCTCAACCATACTCAAGTTCTAACAACAATTTCCAATTCCTCCACACCCATGAGGGTGCTTCGGCCATCATAAGGGAGGAAAAGGAAAACTAAGCTCTTACCATGTGCTTTGGTTATTAATACCTTCAGTTTGATTGTTTCTCTTCAGTTCAGACCCTGAATCTCGCCCCTAACTCATTGCTACTGCCACATTATCAACTCTCAAGCAAAACCCATAAGTTTTGAGCAAGAACACCATACATGCAAGAGATTATCTAATGGTTAGGAGTCAAAATAGAATTTGGGTCATTGGAGAAAGAGGAAAGCTCACGAGGGTGAGAGAGGAAGATATGTCAAACACTTACCTTAGCTTCATATTAGTACCCAAAGATGATGAGGAACAAGGATTCAACTCATGCAAGCTCCAATTTGAGAATTGGGGTTTCTAAATGTAGATTTCGGTCAATAGGACAAGGAGGAAGATTTGAGCAACATCCAATTTGAAATAGGTTCTAGTGACAATGGGTTTGTAGATTTTCTCACATGCATGTGATTCATTGAAGAGTTTGGTGAGTTAGAAAACTTGAGGTTTGCAACTATGTTGGGAGAGTGTTGTTGTTGTGTTACTTCTGCGTGTGAGAGAAAAATGAAAAGGTGAATCCTCTTATAACATGGTCTTCCTTATAATATGGTCATGTGGGTCCTCTTTGTACTAGTGTTGTGCTATTGTTCACGTGAAGTAAGGAAAAGAAGAGAGGAAATAGTGACAAAAGGTTTTTATCTATCTCTTGACTAAATATGGTGTGGTCCCACTATACCAATTGTCCTCAAATTGTCATACAATAAACCCTTTAATTATGAGTCACCAATAATTAACTCTAATTAATATTTTTCTATTAATTAAAGTTTGGATGTTACAAATATATTAGAGGGAAGTTTAATTTTAAATTACCAATATATATATTTTTTATTTTGTTTTATATATAAATGTAGTATATACTAACCTCTTATAACATATAAAGGGAATTTTCATTTTTAATTACCCGTAAATTAATTTTATATGTAAATATGTCATATATGTATAACCTCTTGATTTATATGTTTATAAAAAAAAACTTCTTGATTTACAAACATGATAAGCATCATAATTCTAGCCTATAACTCTATAATCAATCAATCAATATCAATCAATCAATCAATCAATCAATATACATTTTTACTAATTCTCAAAATAGGACTTAAAATAAAAGAAACAAATGCAAGTAACATAATATATGTTCAATACCTTACCTAAAAAAAATGAAAATAGATAAATAAAAAGTGACAAAAATTAATGGTACTAATAAAAAAATGAACATATATATATATATATATATATATATATATATATATATATATATAAGAAAATTTGATTACTTTTATTTTTGTACAAAAAAAATTGGTTAGTTATAAACAAATAATATATAAAACAAATTTATGTATACAAATATGTCTTTCATATTCCATAACTTATATTTCTATAACTAAGACTATTCATTCACTCATTGTATTAATACAAATTTTTAATTAATAAATTGGTAAGTAACATAATATATGTTCAATATCTTACCCAAAAAATAATGAAAATAGATAAATAAGAAGTGACAAAAATTAATGGTGCTAATAAAAAAATGAATATTTATTTTTCTTAACTTTTTACTAATCCTCAAAATAGGACTTAAAATAAAAGAAACAAATTGAAGTAACATAATATATGTTCAATATCTTAACCAAAAAAAAAATGAAAATAGATAAATAAGAAGTGACAAAAATTAATGGTGCTAATAAAAAAAATAAATATATATATATATATATATATATATATATATATATATATATATATATATATATATATATATATATATATATATATATATATATATATATATAAAAGAAAATTTGATTAGTTTTTATTTTTGTACAAAAAAAATTGGTTAATATATAAAACAAATTTATGTATACATATATTTCTTTCCTATTCCATAACTTATATTTCTATAACTATGACTATTCATTCACTCATTGTATTAATACAAATTTTTAATTAAGAAATTGGTATGTTATGCTTTGTACAAATTGCTATTCTCCAATCCATAGTCTTTGTGTGTATAAATACATGATTTTATACATTTTGGATTCACTAATCATCATTTTCTCTAAACAATTTTTCAAAGAGTACTCTTCAATTTTGTATGGTAGTTTTTGTTTTATTTCTCGGTGTTCGCATATGTCTTATCTATTCATTATTTTGATACCCATTACCCTATTATATTGATTTTCCAAATATTTAAGGTCTCATTTTTAAGCGATATAATATTTTTTAAATCTAATTTTCAAGCACTCTTCTTATTTTCTTATTCTTATATTAATTATTAATATGAAAATAACTATGATTATTATTTTCATGTGAATAAGGAGAACAGGATAAAACAACCTTTCGTTTTTGCTTTTGTTGCATCCTTACTGCGCTCTTGAAGTGACAACTCATGTAAGGATATGTATTTAACTCTAATATTTGTATAAACAGTATGTAAGCCATCTATAATGTTTGTAATTTGACTAATTTTTTCTTTTTCGTGGATTATTTTATTAGTCTAATGTTTTAGCGTACTTATTTCTTATTTTCTTAGGTTGATTAATAGGAGGCTTAAATATGCTTTTGGTCCCTGCACTTAGGGGTCGTTTGAGTTTTAGTCCCTACAATTGAAAAACCTTTCAAACAGGGACTACACTTTCAGTCAACTTTTAAAAAGGTCCCTGGCTTGACTTTTTAGCTGATGTATCACTAATTTTGCCATTTGTCACTGACTGTTTGGCCAGGTGGGCGCTGACTAAGCTATTTTAAACTTGAATGGACAAAAATGCCCTTTGGCAATCCTGGCTTTCTGAAAATGACGATAATACCCTTGTGACTGTTAATTGTCTGAAATAGTAACCAAAAGGGATTATTTCGTTTTAGGGTTTATGCGTGCGAAGAAGAAACGATTGTGATACGATTCAACCTGTAGAAGAAGAAAACGAGTTCGAATTGAAACACGAAGACGAAATCTCTTGGTTAAAGCAAACGATTATGGGACGAGAAGGTATGTTTTTCTTGCTTACTTATTGGTTTAAGTTCGTGCTTACTGATAACGATGCTAATTAAAAATGAAATGGATATGCTCGTGCTTACTGATAACGATGCTAATTGATAAAGACGACTGCTATTTTATGTTTTATTGTGTTTGTTTTGGTGTTTACTGCAATGTTAGAATAGTGATAAGCCTTGTGTTTGTTTTGTTGTTTACTGCAATGTTAGAATAGTAAATTAAGCCTTGTAATTAGGTCAATATTAGAATAGTGATAACGATGTTTTCACTGCATTGTTTTGGTAGGGACCATACCCATGTGATGTTATTAGTTTAGTATTAGATTAGTACTTTTTTTTTGGGACCACAAAAAATAATTTATAATTTTTTTATAATTTTGTTTATGTTTTATTGTACAGTCATGAGATGGTCTGTTGCTTTTCATCATGGTGGTAAGTTTGTTAGAGATTGGATTATATGTTACAGAGGGGGGGATAAAGCAATATTTAAACTTAAGGATGATGATGACTGGGGTTATGATGAGATGTGTTGTTTAGTTGAAGATGACTTGAAAATTAGTAAGGGGTATAGGTTGTGGTGGATGGTTGAAGAAGATATCAATTTTAGGCTAGTAAGTGTAGATGAAGATGCATTTGAAGTTAAGGAATATGCTGTTAGAAATAGCTGTGTTGCTAACATATATGTTGAGCATGATGTGGGTGAAACTAGTGGGTTAGTAATTGGTCCAAACTGTATCAATACTAGTCAAGGGTGTGATAGTTCTTAGGTTATAGATAAAGAGAAGGGAAAAAATGTTGTTGTTGCCTCTGATAATGAAAAAGATGATGAGATTGCTGAAGATGATGATGATGCTAGTGCTGAAGATGATGATGGTTTTAGTAGTAGTGAAGATGAGGCTAAGGGTGTGAGTTTTGATGACAGTGAAGATGAAAGAGGGTTGGGACTTGAAGATGGATTTGAAGTTCCATATGCTAAACCTAAGAATGGCACAAATAGGGTCATAGTTGAAGGGAAGTCATTTAGAGTTAAGCATAGAGCTAACAAAAACCCAACCCCAACTAAAAAAACTGAAACACCCAAGAATAAGTCAAATGTTTGTGACCCTGAGTGGGAGAAAGACTACATGAGTGAAGAGTTAAATTCAGATGATCCTGATGATTCTGACAAAGAAGGTGGGTCCAAAGCTGTAACATTTAATATGGACCACTTGAATAAGGACACTGAGTTTAACTATGGTATGGACTTTAAGTCACTACAGGAGTTTAAAGATGCAATTAGAGAGTGGTCAGTGTTAAATGGGAGAGAGATAAAGTACTTAAAAAATGACAAAGTTAGGTGTAGAATTGGCTGTGTCAATAATTGTGGCTTTATTGCTCACTGCAGTAGAGTAGGTCAAAAGCATACTTATAAAATAAAGACATGGTATGGGACCCACACATGTGCAAGGACTTTAAACAATAGATCTGCAACATCTAAGTGGGTATCCAAGAGTGTTGTTAAAAAGTTGATGGTTACAGATAAGGTAAATGTCAAAGATATCATGCAAGAGATGAGGAGTACTTACTTAGTTGGAATATCATTTAACAGAGCCTGGAAGGCTAGGATGAAGGCTAAGGAAATTGTAGAGGGTGAGGCAGCAAAACAATATGGTTTGTTATGGAGGTATGCAGAGGAGCTTATGAGGGTTTCTAAGGGCAACACTTGTAAGATAAATGTGGAAAGGACATTGGTAACTAGCCAACCAAGATTCAGTAGCTTCTATTTTTGTTTTGAGGGGACTAAACAAGGATTTTTATCAGGCTGTAGGCCTTTTATTGGGGTAGATGGATGTCACTTGAAGACACAATATGGAGGGATTTTGTTAATAGTAGTTGGGAGAGATGCTAATGATCAGTATTTTCCTCTTGCTTTTGGGGTGGTTGAAAATGAATGTAAGGACTCCTGGAGGTGGTTTTTGACCTTGCTGTTAGAAGATATAGGAACTGAGAGAAGATGGGTTTTTATTTCAGATCAGCAAAAGGTATATTACTTTAATTTTTTTTTATTTGTTATATTACTTTCAATATTTGATTTTTTATTCTTAATTATGTTTGAATATGCAGGGATTAATGCAAGTTTATGAAGAAATGTTTGATAGAGTTGAGCACAGACTGTGCCTGAGACATTTGTATGCCAACTTCAAGAAGAAGTTTGGAGGAGGAACTCTGATAAGAGACTTAATGATGGGTGCAGCAAAGGCAACTTACATCTAGGCTTGGCAAGCAAAGATGAATGAATTGAAGAAGGTTGACTTCAAGGCTTGGGAGTGGTTATCAAATGTGCCTACTAAATTGTGGTGTAAGCATGCCTTTTCATTTTATCCTAAGTGTGATGTTTTAATGAACAACTTATCTGAAGCTTTCAATGCAACTATCCTAGTAGCTAGAGATAAACCTATACTAACAATGTGTGAGTGGATTAGGACATATCTCATGAATAGGACTTCTACTATTAGAAACAAATTAAGTAAATGGCAACATGATATTATGCCTATGCCTAGGAAAAGGTTGAATGTAGAAGTAGAAGGGGCTGGGAATTGGCTTGCTACATGGGGTATAAATATGGAATTTGAAGTAGAGCTTGTAGGTGGTGGAGGTAAGAGATTTTCTGTTGACTTGACTAAAAGGACATGTTCCTGCAATTTTTGGGAGTTAGTTGGTATACCATGCAGACATGCTGTAAGTGCCATGAGTAAAATTGATGCAAATCCTGAAGACTTTGTTTCTGAATGGTACTCTAGACAGAAATATGAGACTTGCTATAGTTACAATGTCAGTACAATCAATGGCCAAGACATGTGGCCAGAGATAGAGTATGAAGAAATGCTTCCTCCATTGTACAAGAGAGCACCAGGTAGACCAAAGAAACTAAGGAGAAGAGGTGGTGATGAACCTATACCTGGTAAATGGTCTAGAAGGGTTCATGGATGTGGTGATACCAATAGATGTACAACATGTAATGCACCTGGGCACAATGCAAAGGGTTGTAAGAGTCTGACAATTGATCCTGAAGCAGCAAAAAGGAAGGTAAATGTTAATTACTTATTATCTGACTTTATTATCTGACTATGTTTGTTTTTAGCTGACTTTAATATTTGTCCATTTTAATTTTGATCAGAGGAATCCCAAAAGGAAGGCTCAAGTTCAACAATCTAAAGTTCAACAATCTGAAGCATCAACCTCTGTCCCAAGCCCAATTCAAGCATCAACATCTGTACCAATTGAAGGCCAAATTCAACATTCAACTGAAGCAACACAAGTGGTACCTGGAACTGGTAATGACTCTGAACCCCTCACTAAAAAGAAGAAAGTTAATTCACATTTCAAACAACCTGCAACTACCAAGCCTGGCAGTACCAACCCTGCCACTACTAAGCCTAACCCTAACCCCAAGCCTACCACTACTAAGCCTAGCCCAAAGCCTACCACTTCTAAGCCTAGCCCTAAGCCTACCACTTCTAAGCCTAGCCCTAAGCCTACCACTACTAAGCCTAACCCCAAGCCTACCACTACTAAGCCTAACCCATCATTGATTATCAAACCATCTGCACATATCAACACAAATGTCCAAAATCTTTTCAAAAACCCTGCAAAAAGACCATCTGATACCATGGCAATAAAACCATCTGCAAATGTTACCACCTCTGCAAAACCACATACATCTGCTAAAACTTTCATTAAACCATCTGCACATATTAACACTTTTTTTCAGACATATGGACCTACTAACATTCTTGTCCAACCAACTGCAAATGTTGATACTGTTTTTAAACCATTTGTACCTGTCAAACCATCTGAACTCAAAAAGGTAAAACTAGAGAACATAGAGAAAGCAAAGGTTGATCTTACAAAGGTTAGGAGGAGTAGCAGGAATATTATGAAAACGAATATGAATGGGCCTGGAAAAGACAAAGATTGCCCAATAGAGATTGCAAATGAAGAAGATGAAGGTGATGGTGGTCTGACACAAGAACTTGATGATGATATGCCTGCAAAAGTTGGTCCTTGTTTGAACACATTTAGGGTGTTGGAATCTGATGACCCAGTGAAGTTGAAGAAGTTGGTGGAGGAAATGTTGCAATCTAAGAAGTAGTTTGTTTATTGAACTGTTATGTGGTAAAAGTCCTTGATTACAAGGCATTTTGTAATATGAATGTTTGCACTGTTTGTGACAATTACAAGTCCTTGACTACAAGGCATTTTGTGACAATTAAAAGTCCTTGATCACAAGGCATTTTGTAATATGTTTGACCTATTATCAATTAAAAGTTGTTAATTATGTTTTGCACTGTTTTAGTAATGAGTTTGTCCTGTTTTAGTTAAGCCTGTTTTGCACTGTTTTAGTAATGAGTCAGGCCAAATTGCAGGCCAAAGCCAGGCCAAATTAAGGCCAAAGCCAGGCCAAATTAGTGGCCAAATTAGAGTCCAAATGCAGGCCAAATTAGAGGCCAGATTTTTCCTGTTTTAGCAATTAAACATGTAAGCTTAAAGACATGTAACATGTAACCAACATAAATTCCATTCATTCATTAAATTAGAACAACTGTAATATCCCGACTTCTAAATTACCTAATTAATTCTAATTAGAGTTTTGTCTAATAAATTGGAATTAATTAGAGGAGATTAAATTAATTAAGTCTTGAGAATTAAGTAAAATTGTGTGTGAAATTAGGAGTTCAAGTGGACCTAAACTACACACTAATACATTTATCTCATACTTATGAATTTAATTGACGCAAGAAATTTAATCTCTCCCTCCCATTGCTCCCTCACGCCTCTCTAGCTCACACTCACATATAACAACTACTCATGAAACTCTTATTCAAATAGAATCACATGTAAGTTGATGACTCATTTTCCACTCAAACCCATATTTTCTCTTAAAAAAACACCTCATCCCAATGACTCACTTACTCTTTTTTTTCTATGACCAACACATCACCACACATGCAACCAACTAACACCACATACAAGGATGACTTGATAGTGTGCATGCAACCCATTCCCTCACCTCTCAACAATCAGAATTTTCTTCTAAGCTCTCTTCTCCTCTCTCACGTGACAACAACAAACACTTCCAAACTCTCAACACTTCACAACACTAGAAAATTGTCACCAACCATGAAACAATATGACTCCTCTCATGTTATCAGAAATTTCCTATCTGCAGCAACTCAAACAATTATTCATTTGAAACACTCCATCTTTCACATTTCTCAAACTCACCAAGTAAACTAAACTACACCAATTCCAATTCTACTATTTTTTTTTCCATTTCTTAAGAACTACATGCAAACAAGAGTTGCAATAGAACATACACCATTCTTGAACAATCAGTAATCTCTTAACTTCAACTGTATCAAATCAATCTAGCAATCTCTCCTTCAAAGCAACCATGAGAGAGTTCATCATTCTTGCCAAAATTTCCAAAATATGTCCAGTTTGGTTGTGGGAGCAGCTGGGATTTTTGTAGATGTGTAGAGCCCAAGAGGAGCAAGGATTAAAGCTCCATTACAGGTGGGTTCTTAGGCTAGTGTAGTTTAGATTCCAAAAATTATGAAATATGCATGTTAATTTAGGAATTAGGGACTTTGTTGTGTGAGGGGAATTAACTCCCAAATTTTCCCTCCGTTCTGTTCTATATTATATGTTTTACATTACTGCACTGTTATAAATGAGGATTGTAGGTATTTCTCTTTTAAACTGTTGATTTTCGTAAAACAGGGGTCTCTCTGCATGAACTCGCCATAGCGAGTATCAAGCGAGCATGCATGGCGAGCTGGGTTTCTGGGCTGATGAAACTCGCCATGGCGAGCACCTGCTCGCCTAGCGAGTTGATTTAGGCCAGGATCTATAATCTCGCCCTGGCGAGCTAGCTTGCTCGCTGTAGCGAGCTAAGTGCAGAAAGTCACTAACTTTTCAATTATTTTCTAAAAACCTCATACTCGTTTTATATCCTCATTGTCTTAGATAATTTGCAGTAATCTAAATAATATAATGTTAAACAGAATGTTAATCACAGATAATCATTAGGGCTTAATTTAGGGAATCTAGAAATGATGTATGCTCCCCGGGCTTGGGAAATTATTGGTAGCATGTTAATAATTTAGTGATCAGTCGAATTAATTATATGAACATGATATCAGTATGGACTTCGTTTTAGATGTTCCATTAGAAAATTTATGTGAGCTTTATGCCGGAGCGCTTTCTGCTCGCGGATAAGGCGAACCCCTGAGACGTGCTCACCTTAGAGGGTTTGCGGTTTAAAATGAACAAGACTAACTCTGTGTTACACCTTTATTTATATTGCTTATGATAATTATGTTATGAATTAGATTATGATATGACCGATTAGGAGCCCCGGCTTTATAGCCTTTAGGAGGGTAGTAGAACTCACTGGGACGAAGTGACTGTCTCACCCCACTCCCTTTTCGATATAGGTAAGACAGGTTATTTCGGAGCAGGGACCAGGTTGGATCTGATGATTGAAGCTGTGCTTGGATTGTCAGCTTAGAAGATTTATTCTTCTTCCTTGTTTTAGATTAGCTTGTTATCCTGTTATCAACACTTCCCGATGTTTGTATTGAACGATATAATATTATCTTAATGATATTGTAGTATTCAGTTATATTTCTTTAATTTAATGTACTCAGATTCCAGTTTTTAATGTTCCGACTAAATATTCTAGATATTTTTTTTAGTTGGGGCGTTACAACAACATTACAAACATTCCATTTCACTACAAGACAGAAATTAATTTGCAACTATAATTAAACTACATCAGAAACCTAAATTACATTCAATCATTTTTTTGCATACAAAACTAAAAACAACATCCAACTTATGAAAACCACTACTTTTAGAATTGATATTTTTTTCTTCTCATCACTCAATTTCTTCTTCCACTTTTCCTTCAATTTGTCATTTTCTTCAGCACAGTTGCACTTCACTATTGATTTTGACTCAGCTTCAAAATCAACTTGTTTGTCATTCACATTTGATATAGCACGACTAGAATCAACCATGGGTCTTGAACCTGGAATTAATTCATCATCCCAAACAAACAGATCACATGTTTGTTTTCTCTACAGCAAAAATAACAAAATGTCATCAATTTATCAACCAGACAACTATGAAACCTAACCTAACCTACCTGAAATAAAATTACGAAATTCATTAATTTCGAACCTGCCAAATTGGACATCTCCAGAATCTCCTCCCATAGTGTTTTCGTGTTTTAGCAATATACATCACCATGGCCATGGGACACTTGCAATCACATAAAGGAAGCATTTGATTGTGTGACAAAAACGAACCTTCTCCAATGGAATAACAAAAACGACTGGACGAATTGGTTGAGCTAGACATAGCTTAGCTTGGTTCAAACGATAATTAACGAAGAACAAAGAAGAAGAACAGAATGGGTCGGACAAAGAAGAACAACAAATAAGAAGCAAAGAGGAGAAGAATGGGTCGGAGCAAAGAGGACGAAGCAATTTCAATTGGGAATAAGAAAACCTAATTTTAAGAGAAGAGGGATAAGGGTATTATTGTCATTTTCAGAAAGCCAAGATTGCCAAAGGGCATTTTTGTCCATTCAAGTTTAAAATAGCTTAGTCAGCGCCCACCTGGCCAAACAGTCAGTGACAAATGGCAAAATTAGTGACACATCAGCTAAAAAGTCAAGCCAGGGACCTTTTTAAAAGTTGACTGAAAGTGTAGTCCCTGTTTGAAAGGTTTTTCAATTGTAGGGACTAAAACTCAAACGACCCCTAAGTGCAGGGACCAAAAGCATATTAAAGCCTTAATAGGAATATAACTTTCTTTTTAATGTGAATGAGTTGAAGAGGATAAAAGAGACTTCTAATTGTTACTTTTGTGTGATGCCATGAAATTTATAATGATTGAGGGTATATTGATGTTGGAGGCTTTCAATCAAAGGAGGACAAACCAAATAATTTACAAATATAAATATGTGTCTCATTTTTAAATGCAATCTTATCTACAATGTGTAGGTGATCTATTTGATTTCAAGAGAAATATCAAATCAAAATAGAGTAGAAAATAAAAGATTTTGAAGTTGACACTTATAACTTTATAAGTCATATATGATTCTTATAATTGTAATATAAGAAGTATATTGATTCAACTAGACTCGGAGATTGTCCAAATATATAATTTTCATGCATTTATCATGAATATATATATATATAAATTTAAATAGTAGACTGTATTTAGATTTTTTAAATATGATGCTAATTATAAAAGGAAAAATGACAATATATTAAAAATGACTATTTTAGTTTGCCAGTTACAAGAAATTGAACAAATTAATAAACCTCTCTTTTTTTTCCTAAGAATAATTTGACAAAAATTTTAAAAGAAAAATACATGACTTTATAGTGAGGTTTATAAAAAGAAAATTAACGTTTATTTCTTTAAGAATATATTAAAAAAATTGATCAATTATATGAGTTTAAATTCTTCATAGCATGGTTTAAATCCTAAATGTCATTTTGTTTATCAAATTGCTATAGTTAACTCAATTGCCACGATACATATGCATTCATGCAATCAAAGAAAAATAAATTAGCCTCCACATTAACAACAATAACAAACAATACAAGAAAATTTGATTAGTTTTTTTTGTACAAAAAAAAATTGGTTAATTATAAACAAAGAATATATAAAACAAATTTATATATACATATATTTCTTTCATATTCCATAACTTATATTTCTATAACCATGACTATTCATTCACTCATTGTATTAATACAAATTTTTAATTAATAAATTGGTAAGTTATGCTTTGTACAAATTGCTATTCTCCAATCCAAAGTCTTTGTGTGTATAAATACATGATTTTTAAATTAATTTAATTTAATGTGTAATGATATATTAATAGATAAAAAACATTGTGTAATGCATTAATAGATAATAAAAACTACTCCATAAAGACTATACATTACTACATTTTTTTATATTTATTTTTCTTAACTTTTTACTAATCCTCAAAATAGGACTTAAAATAAAAGAAACAAATCCAAGTAACATAATATATGTTCAATATCTTACCCAAAAAAATAAAATAAATAAAAATAGATAAATAAGAAAGCGGAAGACAGTGAAGTAAATGAGAGATACATAATGATGAGAATGGAAGCAACTCGTCAAGATCATCAATTGTATCGGTAGCATGAAAACATGTTATGGTAATCATATCATACTCTTTCCAAAAGCTCCTTCCACTACTCATGTTATAATTATGATAAGTGATAACACATACAAAATTTCTTTGTATTTTACATTACAATTTACAAAATAAAATTTATAATCATAAAGTAGTAGGTCCTAATAAAATTGTGAGTGATGTTAGATGTTATTGATTTGTCTCCTAACATAAGTTATATTGTAGCTTAAGTTATTATTTAAAGAAAGTGTGATGATATATTTTATTAAGAATAATCTAAGTTTTTTTTAGAATGTCAGGTCAGCACAATGGAAGTCTAATAAACTATGTAAGAGAGTATGAAAAACTTTTTTAGAGTGTCGCGTCAGCACAATGAAGATTTAATAATAACTTAAGCTTCCTCTCATCCATTCTTATACTTTTGTAGTGCCTTGAAATTTATAAAGAATGAGGGTATATATTTCTTTTTATTGTTGAGCACTATATAAACTATTTTATTATATTATTACTTTTTGATCAAGTGAATGTTTGAGAGGAATTCCATAAGAATAAAATTGATATCAAAGCAAGAATTGTATTTTCAATAAATATGAGAGATATTAAATTGCAGTGCGTAATTTTACAAGAAAATTCAAACGATGAAAAAGACAAAACCACCAGAGATGAATCATAAATCATAAACGAATTATGAAGATTTATTTAAATTTCATTCTCTTTTTATATCCAACAATCAATGTTTTTTGTTTCGTTCTCTCATTTCTATTTTGGAGTACTTTGAAACTCATTATTAAAAGTTCTTAAACATAACTAAAAATGTACAATACAAGTAATATTATTAATTAAGAGAGACAAAAAAAAAAATAACAGGGGATATAAACTTCACAAAGGAAAAAATCCAAATAAAAAAAAAGAATTAAGCAAATTAAAAAAAAACGTAAACCAGTTGACAACAAAATAAAAAATAAAAAAATATAAGAGACCTTATGATAAAACTATCAAAAAATGAAAATGATAATTATAAAACTACCGTATATAAATCACATACTAACTGAAACTTAGTAGGAAAAAAAAATCACAAAATATTCATTTTGTTTGATAGATATATTTTGTCTTATATATTTTAACACATTCGATCATTTAATCAACTATAAAGAGAATTTGGTTAACAATAAAAATTGTAAAATATATTTTATTTTATAGCTTTGACTCACTCATTAAAAAATCATCTACCTTTGGTTATGTTAAAAACTATAAATTAATACAAAATCTCTTTTTTTTTTTAAACAAACATCTTATTTTCAATACAAATTAATATTTTTATGTCAATATATTTTAAAATTATAATTATTATTTGTTATTTAAAAAAATTAAGTGTGTATTTTAATTGAACCCGTGCAACGCACGGGTTTATCTCTAGTTAATAAAAATAATAATGCATGTAACATCCCCAAATTCCAAATCACTTAATTAATTTAATTAGAGGCTATCTATTAAATTAGAAGTAATTAAAAGTGATTGATTAATTAAATCCTAGGAGCTAAGTGTGATTATGTGAGATTAGGCACTTCTATATGAACTTAGACTTCACACTAGAACACTAAACTCATGACTTTGGTTAATCAACACCATTAGAATTCAAATCTTCCCTCCTATGACTCACCAACACTAACACACCATCATATGTTAACACCTCCTCATCAAGGTGTGAGTCACAACTCCACTCATAGTTAATCAACCTTGTCACATGCAAACTAAACCAAAGTTCTCCTCATTTTCTATTCAGCAAAAAATCCGAGCAATTGAGCCTCTCTTTTCTCCCCTCCTTTCACGACAACAACAACATCAAACAAGGTAGCTAAACTCCAATCTCTCCATTATCATTAACTCACAAGTTTGGCTTCTTCTCTCACAAGCCAAGCTTAAACTTCTCAGAGATTCTCTACTGCAAAATAACATTAAACCAGCTCTGAACCTTCAGCAAATTCATCTGCTCTAGACTCTCACATGACACAATACAACAACCCCTTCACTTCACCTCAAAGCCAACCAATGATAATGCATGCATGCCTTGAACTGAGCCAAACTCAACACAGTTTATACTCAGCAATACCTACTATAAATAACCTTCAATCCAACTGAATCAACCATCAAACACACTCAAATTCGTGGTGCAAAAACTAAGGGTTCTTAGTGTCAAAGTCCAAATTCTGTCCAAGTCAGTTCGTGGGTACTAGAAGAGGATCCAGTAGCTGTTTGTAGAGCTTAGAGAAGGTTAAAGCTACATTAACAGGTGGGTTCTTTAGGCTAGTTTAGTTAGATTTCCCTTTTATGAAAATTGCATGTGAACTTAGGGAATTAGGATTTAATTGTGTGAGATGGATTAGCTCCCAAATCCTTTTCTATTCTATTCCATATTAATTATCTTATGTTTCTGCACTTCCTCAAAGTTTGATTGTAGGTGTTTCTTTTAAAAATTGTTGAAATTCGCAAAACAGGGGTCATTCTGACTTAACTCGCCATAGCGAGTTGCTAGCGAGCACTCATGGCGAGCTCAAGGTTCTGGGCTGAAGAACTTCGCCATGGCGAGCTCCAGCTCGCCTAGCGAGTTGTTTAGGCCAGTACCTGTAAGTTCGCCATGGCGAGCTTGCTAACTTGCCGTAGCGAGCTAACCTAGAATTGCCTCACTTTTTCCTATTTTAAAAATGTTTGAACACTCGTTTTATATCATAAACTGAGGAAGATATATTGCAGTTATATAATGTATTTGATTTGGTGTGGGAAGTCAGACACAATTCTGAAATTAGGGATAACTTAGCAATTAAGTTGTATGCACCCCGGGAAAGGGATTATATTGGTAGTATGTTAATCAATTAGAATCAGTCGATCAGGTGCGATTTAGTATACTGCTTATGGGCTTCCAATGGAATAACCCATTAGGAAAATGATTGTGAGATTAATGCCGTGGTCGAATCGGTCAGCGGATATGGCGGGCCTTCGAGACTTTCTCACCTCGAAGTGTCTTAGCGGAATAAAATCAACAAGATACATTTGTGTGTTACACTTTATTTAATTATGATTATGATTATTATGGTGATAGATTATCAAACTTATGGACTGATTAGGTGCCCCGGCTTAGTAGCCATTAGGAGGGTAGCAGGACCCACTGAGACTTAGTAGTCTCACCTCACTCCATTAATTTTTTTTTCCAGGCAAACAGGTGGATTAGGTAAGCTTTGGTCATGGAGCCGCTGCTGCAGTTTGGAGGATTTCATTTTAGCTTTATTGTTTCCTCATTATCTATTCGTGTTATCTATGTTTCCGCTGTTATTTCTTGAACTCTTGATGTATTTGGCACCTGCGTGTGCATTTGAATTGTGTTGTAATAATAATGAATTCTCTTATCAATAATAATATTCCACGATTATTCTAGATTTATCTATGGGGTGTTATAATTGGTATCAGAGCAGGTCGATTCAGATCTTGCGTGAATTCATTAGTATTACCTTTCCAATCCCAGTAGTTGTCTAGTTTCCCTACATACGTTCTAGGTGTCATGTCACTTTATGCCTAGCTAACTTGATTTGATATTGGCAGTTAGAGCGAAATGTCTGGACCGAGACGAGGACCTGGAAGGCCACCAAGAAGGCATGATAGTGATGAGGAACCAGAAGTGTTCGGAGATGCTAACGCCAACATGTGGGCAGAGATGATGCATCAGCATCAGCAGTTTCAGGCCCAGCAAGCGCAACAACATCAGGAGTTTATGGCCATGTTTCAGCAGTACATGAATGCTCCCCCTCCTCAGAACTTGGGGTCGAGCGCTGCCTTCCGAGAGTTATGTAGGATGAGCCCTCCAGAGTTCTATGGTGAATATAATCCCGCAAAGGCCAGAGAATGGTTGCAGAGAATGACTGGCATTCTGGACTCCGTGACTTGCTCAGAGACAGATAAAGTAACCTTCGTCTCCCGCTTCTTCAGGGGTGACGCTTGCAATTGGTGGGAAGGTACCAAGCAGTACATGGAAGCCAGCCACACGGAGATTAACTGGCAGAATTTCCGACGTTTGTTCATTGGCCATTACATTCCTGAGAGCTACCAATTCCAGATGGAACGGGAGTTAACTGAGTTGAAGCAAGGTAGTCTGACGGTAGCTGAATATACTATGAAGTTCAATGAGCTGGTCCGGTATGTTGCTGATGGTGACAATGCCCCTACCGAGGCCTGGAAAATGAAGAAATACAGGATAGGGCTTCGAGCTGACATAGCCCACGATGTGTCAATGCAGCAGATCACGAGCTTTGGTGATCTAGTGCAGAAAAGCTATCACGCCGAAGCCGGCCTCAGCAACATTCACAAGGAAAGGAGTGAGACCACGCAGAAGAAGAAGGGTTTGTTTGGAAAGTTTGGTTTGAACTTAAAGTCGAAGGGTAATTCCAGCATGGGCAAGCAGAGTCACTCTCAACGTTCGCCCAAGAATTGTTCAGACTGTGGATACCCTCACAGCGGCGAATGCATGAAAGGCAAGAATATGTGTTATTACCGCAAGCAACCTGGACACTTCAGGAACGAGTGTCCGAAGTTGAAGAAGCACGGTGAATCCAGTGGATCTGCAAAGAATAAAGGTCGGGTATATTCTTTAGACTGCAATGAAATACGATCTAATAATGCTTTAATTATGGATGTATGTTTGTTAGGACAGTCTAAGGTCTTAGTACTCTTTGATTGTGGAGCCACCAACTCTTTTATAGCCGTAGACTGTGTCATGCGGTTAGGAATTCCTTCTGTACCCCTCGTACCACAAATGTCTGTCGCTGTCGCTACTGGCGGCAGAGTTACTTCAAAGAAAGTCTGTCAAAATTGTCCCATCTTAGTCGGAAGTAAGGTCTACCACATTGATTTAATATGTCTACCCCTAAAGGACTTTGATGTCGTTCTTGGCATGGATTGGCTCTCAGCCAATACCGTGTACATCGGTTGTGCGGAAAAGAATTTATTCATTCCTTCAGAAACTTCTGTAGAAAGTAGAGCCTTATCTGCTTTATTGCAAAACACTCACCAGATGATCCAGTATTTAGGTGCCAGCAGCAAGTGTTTCAGTGTCTTGTTCACTATTGATCATGAGTCTAGTTTGAGTCCTAGCGATATCCCTATAGTTAGCGAGTACTTAGATGTATTCCCTAATGATATCATGAGTCTCCCTCTCGAGCGTGAGATAGAATTCTCTATAGATCTTGTTCCAGGTTCACAACCCATCTCAGTTGCCCCTTATAGAATGTCTCCATTAGAACTTCATGAGCTTAAAACTCAACTTGAGGAACTACTTCAGAAGCATTTCATTCGTCCAAGTGTCTCTCCTTGGGGAGCACCCGTGTTACTTGTTAAAAAGAAGGATGGCACTATGCGCTTATGCATTGATTATCGGCAGCTTAACAAAGTGACTATCAAAAACAAATACCCGCTACCTCGGATTGATGATCTTTTAGATCAGCTCAGGGGTGCCACTGTCTTTTCAAAGATTGATCTTCGTTCCGACTATCATCAGATCAGAATCAAATCCCCATATGTGTCTAAGACGGCATTCAGGACGCGTTATGGGCATTACGAATTCCTAGTTATGCCTTTTGGATTGACAAATGCTCCTGCTGTGTTTATGGATTACATGAACAGGATCTTCCAACCCTACCTCGACAAATTTGTTGTCATCTTCATAGATGATATCTTAATCTATTCTCGTAATCAAGAGGATCATGCTGAACATCTCAGAATTGTTTTGGAAGTTCTGAGAGAGAAGAAACTTTATGCCAAGTTCAGTAAGTGCGAATTTTGGCTTTCGGAAATTAAATTTCTGGGACATGTCATTTCCCAAGGCGGTGTGTCAGTCGACCCATCCAAAGTGGAAGCAGTTCTTAACTGGGAAATACCCAACAATGTATCAGAAGTCAGAAGTTTCTTGGGACTAGCAGGTTATTACCGGAGGTTCATTCTCGGATTTTCGGAAATCGCCCTACCCTTGACTCGTTTGACCAGGAAGGGCACTCTTTTTGTTTGGGATGCCGACTGTGAAGTAATTTCAGAACCCTAAAAGAGAAGTTGACCAGTGCTCCAGTATTGGTCATTCCTGACCCTAATCGGAAGTACGTGGTGTATTGCGATGCATCACATAAAGATCTTGGTTGTGTTCTAATGCAAGATGGAGTTGTGGTAGCATATGCCTCTCGGCAGTTGAAACCACATGAGCAAAATTATCCGACCCATGATCTGGAATTAGCAGCAATTATTTTCGCTCTAAAGATTTGGAGGCATCACTTTTATGGTGTCCAATTTGATCTTTTCAGCGACCATAAGAGCTTGAAATATCTGTTTGATCAAAAAGACCTGAATATGAGGCAGCGTAGGTGGATGGAATATTTGAAGGACTTCGATTTCAATCTCAACTACCATCCTGGCAAAGCGAATGTTGTGGCAGACGCTTTGAGCAGGAAAGCCTTATATGCTTCCGAACTCTTAATGCAGCAGTGTGGATTGTATGAGAAGTTCAGAGACCTGAATCTGAATGTTGTGTACAGAAAGAGCGGCATTAGAATCAACCGTATGGAGTTGTCATGCGATCTGCGTTCGAGGGTAGTGCAGGCGCAGCAAAGTGATATGGACCTTCAAAAGAGATTGAATAATCCAGAATTCTCGATCGCGTCAGATGGTGCCATGTTGTATGAAGGCAGACTATGCGTACCAAATGACGATGACCTAAACAGACTGATTCTTGACGAGGCACACAAAAGTGGGTTCTCAATTCATCCAGGATCCACCAAGATGTACCACGACTTGAAACAGAATTACTGGTGGCCGAACATGAAGGCTGAAATCGCAGATTTTGTGTCTAGATGTTTGGTTTGTCGACAAGTGAAGATTGAACACCAGAAACCTGGAGGTCAGTTGCAACCACTTGAAATTCCAGAGTGGAAGTGGGAACACATCACTATGGATTTTGTAAGTGGGTTACCCCGAAACCAGAAGGGTCAAGATTCAATTTGGGTAATTGTGGATAGATTGACCAAGTCAGCTCACTTCATTCCCGTGAAATCTACCTATAAGGCCACGCAGTATGCAGCTATTTTTATAGAACATATTGTGAGGCTGCATGGTGTACCCCTCAGCATTGTTTCAGATCGTGATCCAATCTTTACTTCTAGATTTTGGAAAGCCTTCCAGCATGCGATGGGTACTCGATTGAGAATGAGTACGTCGCATCATCCTCAGACAGATGGACAGTCTGAAAGAACTATTCAAACTCTTGAAGATATGCTTCGTGCATGTGTTTTGGAAGATGGCGGTAGTTGGAGCAACTACTTGCACTTGATTGAATTCTCTTATAATAACAGTTACCATTCCAGTATCGGGATGGCACCGTTTGAAGCTTTATATGGAAGAAAGTGTAGAACTCCGTTGTGTTGGACGGAAGTCGGTGATCGCGGATTGTTGGGACCAGATCTGATACAAGAGACAACTTTAAAGGTTAAGTCAATCCATGAAAAGATGAAGGTTGCGCAGAGTCGGCAAAAGAGTTATGCCGACAGAAGAAGGAGACCGTTGGAATTTGATGAAGGAGATCATGTGTTCTTGAAGGTTACTCCGAAGTTGGGTTTACGTGGTGTGTTTAGAACCAAGAAACTCTGTCCAAGATATATTGGACCCTATCAGATCATGCGACGCGTTGGTGCAGTAGCCTATCAGTTAGCTCTTCCACCTTCTATGTCAGGGCTACACGACGTGTTCCATGTCTCTCAGCTTCGCAAGTACATTCCAGATCCTTATCAGCCAATAGCAATTGAACAGATTGATCTTCGGCCAGATCTCACCTATCAACCTGATCCTGTTCGAATTGTCGATCGTGATGTCAAAACTCTTCGCAATAAGAGGATTCCCATTGTCAAAGTTGAATGGGCGCAGTCTCCGGACGGCGAATACACATGGGAATTGGAATCGGACATGATGAATAGCTATCCTCACCTATTCTAAAGGTAAATTTCCGAATTTCGAGGACGAAATTTCTTTAAGGGGGGGTAGATTGTAACATCCCCAAATTCCAAATCACTTAATTAATTTAATTAGAGGCTATCTATTAAATTAGAAGTAATTAAAAGTGATTGATTAATTAAATCCTAGGAGCTAAGTGTGATTATGTGAGATTAGGCACTTCTATATGAACTTAGACTTCACACTAGAACACTAAACTCATGACTTTGGTTAATCAACACCATTAGAATTCAAATCTTCCCTCCTATGACTCACCAACACTAACACACCATCATATGTTAACACCTCCTCATCAAGGTGTGAGTCACAACTCCACTCATAGTTAATCAACCTTGTCACATGCAAACTAAACCAAAGTTCTCCTCATTTTCTATTCAGCAAAAAATCTGAGCAATTGAGCCTCTCTTTTCTCCCCTCCTTTCACGACAACAACAACATCAAACAAGGTAGCTAAACTCCAATTTCTCCATTATCATTAACTCACAAGATTGGCTTCTTCTCTCACAAGCCAAGCTTAAACTTCTCAGAGATTCTCTACTGCAAAATAACATTAAACCAGCTCTGAACCTTCAGCAAATTCATCTGCTCTAGACTCTCACATGACACAATACAACAACCCCTTCACTTCACCTAAAAGCCAACCAATGATAATGCATGCATGCCTTGAACTGAGCCAAACTCAACACAGTTTATACTCAGCAATACCTACTATAAATAACCTTCAATCCAACTGAATCAACCATCAAACACACTCAAATTCGTGGTGCAAAAACTAAGGGTTCTTAGTGTCAAAGTCCAAATTCTGTCCAAGTCAGTTCGTGGGTACTAGAAGAGGATCCAGTAGCTGTTTGTAGAGCTTAGAGAAGGTTAAAGCTACATTAACAGGTGGGTTCTTTAGGCTAGTTTAGTTAGATTTCCCTTTTATGAAAATTGCATGTGAACTTAGGGAATTAGGATTTAATTGTGTGAGATGGATTAGCTCCCAAATCCTTTTCTATTCTATTCCATATTAATTATCTTATGTTTCTGCACTTCCTCGGAGTTTGATTGTAGGTGTTTCTTTTAAAAATTGTTGAAATTCGCAAAACAGGGGTCATTCTGACTTAACTCGCCATAGCGAGTTGCTAGCGAGCACTCATGGCGAGCTCAAGGTTCTGGGCTGAAGAACTTCGCCATGGCGAGCTCCAGCTCGCCTAGCGAGTTGTTTAGGCCAGTACCTGTAAGTTCGCCATGGCGAGCTTGCTAACTTGCCGTAGCGAGCTAACCTAGAATTGCCTCACTTTTTCCTATTTTAAAAATGTTTGAACACTCGTTTTATATCATAAACTGAGGAAGATATATTGCAGTTATATAATGTATTTGATTTGGTGTGGGAAGTCAGACACAATTCTGAAATTAGGGATAACTTAGCAATTAAGTTGTATGCACCCCGGGAAAGGGATTATATTGGTAGTATGTTAATCAATTAGAATCAGTCGACCAGGTGCGGTTTAGTATACTGCTTATGGGCTTCCAATGGAATAACCCATTAGGAAAATGATTGTGAGATTAATGCTGTGGTCGAATCGGTCAGCGGATATGGCGGGCCTTCGAGACTTTCTCACCTCGAAGTGTCTTAGCGGAATAAAATCAACAAGATACATTTGTGTGTTACACTTTATTTAATTATGATTATGATTATTATGGTGATAGATTATCAAACTTATGGACTGATTAGGTGCCCCGGCTTAGTAGCCATTAGGAGGGTAGCAGGACCCACTGAGACTTAGTAGTCTCACTCCACTCCATTAATTTTTTTTTCTTCAGGCAAACAGGTGGATTAGGTAAGCTTTGGTCATGGAGCCGCTGCTGCAGTTTGGAGGATTTCATTTTAGCTTTATTGTTTCCTCATTATCTATTCGTGTTATCTATGTTTCCGCTATTATTTCTTGAACTCTTGATGTATTTGGCACCTGCGTGTGCATTTGAATTGTGTTGTAATAATAATGAATTCTCTTATCAATAATAATATTCCACGATTATTCTAGATTTATCTATCGGGTGTTATAATGCATTAGTTTTTTTAGATTTAATTTAATAAATAAAAGAGTAATAGCAAGGTTTTAATAGAGATTATAATCTTTTTTCTTAGAGTGCCATGTAGGCATAATGCTTTTCTAAGAGCTATTGTAGCTTCCTTTTATAATGTATAGCACGGGTTTATCTCTAGTTAATAAAAATAATAATGCATTAGTTTTTTTAGATTTAATTTAATAATTAAAAGAGTAATAGCAAGGTTTTAATAGAGATTATAATCTTTTTTCTTAGAGTGCCATGTAGGCATAATGCTTTTCTAAGAGCTATTGTAGCTTCCTTTTATAATGTATAGCACGGGTTTATCTCTAGTTAATAAAAATAATAATGCATTAGTTTTTTTAGATTTAATTTAATAATTAAAAGAGTAATAGCAAGGTTTTAATAGAGATTATAATCTTTTTTCTTAGAGTGCCATGTAGGCATAATGCTTTTCTAAGAGCTATTGTAGCTTCCTTTTATAATGTATATTGATTGATGATTGATGATTGATTGATGATGATTGATGATTGATGATTGATTGATTGATGATTGATTGATTGATGATTGATGATTGATTGATTGATTGATGATTGATGATGATGATGATTTTATTTATTTTATTAAAAAATAATAGAAATAATGGGGCAATATCCGTCCTTCCTTTTTAATTTTTTTTTAAATCCATTCCATTCGGCCGCCGCTAAGTTGACAGGTTGCCTTATTTTGTGACGGTTTAGGCCGTCAGTAACTTTGTGGCGGTTGTGGCTGTCACTAAGATACTAGTTCATTTCAAAAACATTATTTTTTTAATTTTTTGAAAGCTTTATTTTATTTTGTGGCGGCTTAGGCGCCCAATAAGTTATTGGCTGCCAAAGCGACCAGTAAATTAATATTAAATTTGTCAAAAAATTGATTTATTCTTGCAGTGAGGAGAAGAATCAAAGTTTGATTCTGCTATATGTATGAAAAAGGGAATTTCTTGATTTTATGAACATTCTTTGCAAATCCAATATTAGATGAAATGGGTTATATGATAGTGTAGATTTAGAATGTTTAATTTTGAAACCATGGTTGGGGAAAACGTAGGATGTAATAGAGCTTTAGGGTGGCTATACAAGATAACTATCACTAAAATAAAAGAAAAAAAAGGAAAAAAGAGTCGGAAAAACATAAAAATTTCCCTAAAAATAAAGAGTCTCTTAAAAAAATGAAAAAGAAAGAGCTAAAAAGCGGAATAGTGATAGAAAATAATTAAACCAAGACACATCATATTCTTATTTTCTCATACCAAAGCAAAAAAATACCAAAACTTCAAAAAAATGAATATAGGGGGATCAAAACTGCATTTAAGCCTAATTTTTTTATCCTCTTTTTATCTTATTCATCACAACTTTTCTCTTCTTCTTAATACATCAGAGAGAGGTGATTTATGATCAATTTAGGCTAAAATCACCCCTCAAAATAGTTTTCCTTTCTATTTTAGTTTCCATACATCTTTAATGTTTCTTTCGTTGTCTAATATTGCGACAATGTTTGTTTTGATAGAGTAAATAGAGTAAAATGTTTTACACTTACAAGACATCAAAGTTGATCTCATATATACAAGTTATAGATTATACATGAAAGTAAAAAATATAAATCGTAAAGCCACTACATTTGGTCTATTGGTGAAAGATTTAGATAGTATGCATGAGGTATAAGTTTGATCTTTATTGGCCCCGTTGTAAAAAAAAACTTCTATTATAACTTATGGATATATATATATATATATATATATATATATATATATATATATATATATATATATATATATATTAAATTGATATAAACATAAATATTTTTTTAAAAAAAATTCTTCAATTTTTTTGGGTAAATTTTTTCTTCAAAATTTTATCACATGGATTTTTTATTTTTATTTTTTATGATATCACATGGATAATTTTATTATATATATATAAAGTAAAAATTTAATATATTTTACCAAATTAGATATAATTGTGTCGGATATTAATATTATTAAAAAAAAATAAACATAATCATGTTAGAATGATAATCTTAGTCTTACCCTTTATATATTTTTATAACATTATTGTATTAATCTCAAATATATAATAATAAAATAATATTTTAATATTTATTATTTTCTAATGAACATCAAAACATATGATAGGATATGATTTTATCATATTCACATTTTATTTTATTTTTGATCTAGATCATGTTCATATTTTTTTGGTTCAAAAATCATATTTTCATATATATATTTTTGGATTATTATGATATTGGTACAATATTTTCACCATTTTTTTAACAGATAAATTTTCACCGTTATTAGCTATATCTAATTTTTGTCGGAAATTTGTGGGGCATGTATTCTTCTCTTTCAATTGAATTTTCTTCATACATATGAATTAAAATTCGAACCCCTACCTACATACTTTAAGTGACCAAAACTCTTATCATTTAAACAGGGGCATATGCATATGTATGGCCATGGGGGCTCAAGCCCTCACCAAAAATAAATAAAAAAATTCCTTTAATCGTATGGGAGATGAATGATTGTTAGTTATATATAGAGAGTGACATATTTGATAATTGATACTAAAAAAAATCATCGAACATTTTCAAAATATAAAGCCTCGTAAAAGACAATTATAATTTATTTAAGCTTTTATGTATTTTGAGTTTTTTATCACTATAATTGTGTGTGTGTGTTTTTTTTTTTTGTCAATATAACTGTGAATAAGTTAAGAGGTTCAAACATGACGGATGTTGGATTGAATGGTATTGACTGTTGAGTTTTTGTTGATGATATATGATGCATGTTTTTTTTATCGAAAAAAATATAAACACCATTTTTTAGCCCCCACCATCTAAAATTCATGGATCCGCCACTGCACTTAAACCAATTTATTGTTAATAGATGATATTTTTTTCTTACAAATTCTATTGTGTCTTTTAAAAACTTGTTAGTAAAATATATAGGTTCATAATTATGATTAAAGTATGAGAGAAATGCTAATTAATGACTCTGACACTTGTTAAAAATGTGATAAAATTTTATTAGAATTTGTGTACTCAACTCTTTAAAAGATAAAAAATAATGTTTTGTCTAGTGAGTTTAGTTCAGTTGGTAGGACATTGCATTATATATGTATGTGGTCGGGTTCGAACTCCGATCATCCCATTTATTTATTTTAAGGATGAAATATTTAGTCACTACTCACTAGACTACCTGACAAAAATAAAAATAAAAAGTGATATTTTCAATATAAAATTTATTTTGTTTCGTTGATTAGTATTCGGGACACCAATTAGCATGATCATTATTATCTAGCATTCGCAATTGAATGATATTGTAAAAATATTTTACATTGAAATTTTAAGTATGTATAAAAGTTAAATTAAATCCATTATTTTAAAGCGTTAACAAATTTTAATTTAATTAATAAAAAATATCGAAATTGTTAGATCAGAAGAGTTTCCTTATCAAAAACCACACATGAGTTCAAACAAATTTCAACCTCTTCATTCATGGGATTGAGATTTGCTGCTGTAAAGAAGCACGCTGTTTTTAATTTCGACCGTTAATTATTAGTCGAACAGTTTAAATTGATAAAATTATCAAATTTATAAATTAGTCTCAAGTGTATGATTTAGATCGGTCAGTCATAAACTAACACAATGAGAAATTATGACAAAAATTTACCTTCTTTGTTTAGTCTAATCACTTTTTATTTTTTGACAAGCACTTTTCTTTTTTTTTTAATAATACCCGAAAACATATTTCCTCCAACTATATAAGTAAAATTTATCTTTGTGGAAAACATAAATTATATACAATGAATTTAAGAAATCAAATTTTATTTATATATAAAACTGAGAGTATTCCATTGAAGCCAAGAACAAGAATTTTGTGCTTTTCCGAGCCACAAAATTGACAGTCCCACTCCTCAAAGATTTTCTCCGTAGCCATTGAAGACTTGTTCGCAATTCTATCTTCTTTCTACTTTTTACCATGGTTAGTTAAACTGAATTAACCGACCTTAACCTCAACCGCCGCCACAAGCCGAACCAAACCCAAGCCGAGCCGCCAAAAATTTCACACCCGTTTCAATCACTTATCTTAAGCCGCGCAACAAATTAAGCTATTCTTCAAAAAAAATCACGCGTCTCTCTCTCTCTCTCTAATATCTTTCTCTCTGTCTCATTGTCTGAAAGTTTCCTGTCGTTGACGTAGAACATGACCGGAAACAACAATCTCCGGCAACAATTTTTCTTCTTCTAAACCACACCATTTAAACCGATCTGAAAACAAAAACTCTGATTAATTACTACTAATCACGATGGAAATTGAGAAAGTAAACTCTATAATTGACCTAGTGAATGAGATTGCTAACATCTCAGATTTCAGACCTATGGTGAAGAAACAGTATTGTAATTTAGCACGAAGGTTGAAGCTATTGATCCCTTTATTTGAAGAGATTAGGGATATGAAAGATTCAATTCCGATTGATACTTCAAAAGCTGTGGTTTTGTTCAAAGAAGCTCTTGAATCAGCTAGAGAACTTCTCAGATTTGGAAGTGAAGGAAGCAAGATTTACATGGTTTGTTAATTTTATTGTTATTGTTTTTTGCTTTTTGTAGTTAGCTTTTGCAGATGCAACCAAAAGTATTATTTTTAATCAGTAATTAGTAATATATATTTGAACTTTAGTATAAAGTGTTTTTTTTAATTAAAAATAATTATACTACTTTGTTTTGTGGGAATGAATTTTTTATTGACTTTGTTTTTTAATTATACTACTTTTTTGTTTTGTTTTGTAATTGATTTATGTTTTGGATTATGATTGTTGATAAAGCTTGTGTTGCTGGTTATGATCTGATTTCTGTTTATTAGTTCTGTGTTTTTTATGATTAGATTTGTTTCTGGTGGGTGGAGTGTAACCTTCAGAATTACGATTTTTTGTGCTAAATTTTGTATCGAGGATAGATTGTATGGTGTTTAGGAAATGAAAAGAAAAGGAATTTCTGAATTATGAGATTGTATGGTATTCAATGTTTTCGATCGTATTCGCCGAAGTTACAAGGCACTAAGCTTACAAATGTTGAAGATCTAGGACAATTTTTAACATTACTGGGTTTCAAATAGTTTTCTTTGGGGAAGGGGGAAATTATTATCGATTAAAGTCACACTAATGATCATTTTACAATTATTTCCAAGGGGATTTGAACTTCGTCCATTGAGGTTACTAGGTCTAAATTTTACGAGTGAGCTGATACCTCATGGACCGTGGATGTCTACAGAAGAATCCTCTCCCATTCATTTCTATTGTTAAACTGGCTTTTGATGAGGAGTTGAGTAAATATTTTTCTATGCTTTTTCTTTCTTCACTTAAGAGTTGACACAGTTTCCTCACTCCAGATCTAAAATTGGAAGATATAGTCTTGCACACATAAACACTAGAGGCAAACAGAGATTTCCGAACGCTGTGAATTTCACACAGTTGAATGACCATATAGTGGTCAGGTCACTTCCTTTTTGGAGCTGATGGTACTATTCGTTGATCTATTATACGGAGTTACGGACGGATGTGGATTATGTGCAGTCACTGCCTTCATGCTGTCACACAGTCAAAGATCTATGACCGTGAGATTGAGATTGGACGGTCTATATTTCAAAGTTGGTAGTTTTAGCTATATAAAAATCAAAATATTATTTTTCTGTGGACCGTCCGACCTTGATTAGACAGTCACAAATTGCGTGACTGCATGATTACACAGAATACACATCCTATAGTATACCAAGCATTTTACTTTTAATGTTTAATTACCATGACATATATGTTATGGATCATGATCAGTACTCTTCATTTGACAAAACCCTCTTTTATCAAAGGTACACTGGGATTTCGAAACCTTTTTTTTTTTTTTATCATAGATGTTTTGTGATTCTGCCACAATGGTCCACATGTGGTCCAAATGCTTAGGACCATTGTATTTAGATGGTTCTGGTTTTGTTGTGTGGGACTCTGCAGAGAAAGGTAAAATGTTGAGGTAAGCTAAGAGTATTTTCCTTTAATAGTGTCCACAGTACCGATTTCATTATGTCTTAGGGGACTTTGAAATGGTCAAACTAATCCAGGTTTTTGCAAAATTAATCAATTAATAATCTAATACTATTTAAGATATTTGTACTATTTGAGATCTAAATAATTTTGTTTATTTAATAATTGTTAGTATTATATTTCTTTTTATCATGCTTACAGTTACAGCTCAATTTTCTATGTGAATCTCACTCTTAAAGTTACAGGTTAAATAATATATTTAGAGAGAGCATTATGAAAACTTAATTCTAATAAAATGACATGTGCTGCCGTAGATGTTGATTCAGTTGTATTGACTCATGTTTACAGATCCTTGAGAGGGAGCAGATTATGAATAATTTCTACGAGGTGACAGCACGGTTGGAACAATCACTGGATGGAATTTCCTACGATAAGCTTGACATATCCGATGAAGTTAAAGAACAGGTATAAATACTACTATTATATATATTTATTGCCACACTATGGGAGTTTCTTTATCTTTACGTTTTTACAATTCATAAATAGTCTTCTCTAATTCTCCCTATCATTTCAGGTTGAACTGGTTCTTACTCAGTTCAGAAGAGCCAAAGGCAGAGTTGATGAACCAGATGCCAAGTTGTATGAAGATATGTCATCCCTTTACAACAATAGCAGTGATGCAGCTACAGATCCAGCTATTCTAAGTCGATTAGCAGACAAATTGCAATTGATGGGAATAGCCGATCTAACACAAGAATCACTTGCTTTGCATGAGATGGTGGCAGCAAGTAGTGGAGATCCAGGGGCGCGCATTGAGAAGATGTCAATGTTATTGAAGAAGATAAAGGATCATGTGCAAATAGAAAACCTAGTCAAGGATGATACTGCAATTGCAAAAGGTGTTTCTCCAGGATTTTACGGACTAGAGGAAAATGATCAGAATCATCAGGTCCCTGTTATCCCTAGTGATTTTAAATGTCCGATTTCCTTGGAATTGATGATGGATCCTGTCATTGTTTCAACAGGACAGGTATGTGCATTCTATGACACCCTCTGAAAGCTAATGAGTTTTGGTCATTTCATTATCATTCATGACTCTGAGATTTGAAAGTTCGAATCTTCCATATATGTCTGCTTGAATCATTGCTGCAAACAAACTTCAAATAATCTGTTTCCACTTATTAATTACAAAAAATTCCCCGGTTTTCGATTTATTTTCTGTTTTCAATGATTTGTACCAGAAATGGTATGACCTTTTCACCATTTAGTGGATGATCATTCTTTCATTTATTAACAAGAGCGGTTCATGTTGAGAGAGAGAAAGAAATAAGCAAAAGCAAAACGATTTTCGCTACTTTATTTTAAAATTTCTTCTCTAAGGCTATTGATCTTTGATCAGGTTGGACACATTATAAAATGTACAATTGCTTTATTTATTGATGGATTTCTATGGAACACAACTTTTGGTTGAATTTTGAATGTTTGTATAAAAATTGAAGGCTACATGATGATTCCAGTGTATTTCTACACACACTCATACACATCTTGTTCTCATCTGCAGACATATGAGCGTTCCTGTATAGAGAAGTGGTTGAAAGATGGACATGGGACGTGCCCTAAAACACAGCAGACTCTCACCAGTACTGTTCTCACACCCAACTATGTCTTACGAAGTCTAATAGAACAATGGTGTGAAGCCAATGGCATAGAGCCACCAAAACGACCCAGCACTTCTGAGCCTAGTAAATCAGCATCAGCCTGCTCCCCAGCTGAGCGAAGTAAGATTGAAAGTCTTATCCAAAAGCTAACATCTGGTGGTCCTGAAGACCAGAGATCAGCAGCGGGCGAAATCCGCCTTCTTGCAAAACGCAATGCAGATAACCGTGTAGCTATTGCTGAAGCTGGCGCAATACCTCTCCTTGTTGGTCTCCTTTCCGTGCCCGACTCCCGAACTCAAGAGCATGCTGTTACAGCGCTTCTGAATCTCTCCATATATGAGAGTAACAAAGGACACATTGTTTCTTCAGGAGCAGTTCCAGGCATTGTTCATGTGCTGAAGAGGGGAAGCATGGAAGCTCGGGAAAACGCAGCAGCAACACTTTTCAGCCTTTCAGTTATTGATGAAAATAAGGTTACAATTGGTTCTTCGGGAGCCATATCACCACTAGTGACACTGCTAAGTGAAGGTACCCAAAGGGGTAAGAAAGATGCTGCAACAGCACTCTTCAATTTGTGCATTTACCAGGGAAACAAGGGAAAGGCAGTGCGGGCTGGTGTCATTCCCACGCTGATGCGATTACTGACAGAACCTGGCGGGGGAATGGTGGATGAAGCATTGGCCATTTTAGCCATTTTGTCTAGTCATCCAGAAGGGAAGGCTGCCATTGGGTCTGCTGAGGCAGTGCCGGTCTTGGTAGAGTTTATCGGGACTGGATCGCCAAGGAACAAAGAGAACGCAGCCGCTGTTTTAGTTCACCTTTGTTCTGGTGATCGGCAATATATAGCACAGGCACAAGAGCTAGGGGTGATGGCTCCATTGTTGGAATTGGCACAAAATGGTACCGACAGAGGCAAAAGAAAGGCAACACAATTGATAGAGCGTATGAGCAGGATCCGTGAGCAGGAGCAGCAGGAAGTTCAGGCGCAAACCGAACTTCAAGCTCAGAACGATGATGTCCACCCGCCTTTGATCATTAACCTCGATATTGACACCTGAAATGTTTTGTTTATATCTTAATGTTTATTTTGTTTCTTTAAAATGTGTTGAAAAAGAGGCATCAATTCGGAGGAAAAGGTGGAAGATCACCTTCCTGCTCCGTTATGTTATTTGTTTGTTCGTTTGTGTGATATACAAAGACAAAATGCCATTGATAGCGGGAAGAAGAGATTGATGTAAACGAGAATGGTGTGCCTGACGTGAAAAATGTATAATCGTAACATGTGATGTACCTATTCTAATCATCCTCAATATTTAATGAAGAGATGTTTCGTGTATTGGCACCATAAACTTGTCCGTGTATTTTCACCTATAAAAAACGTTCATTTATAAAATGTTGGTCATATAATAGCTTCTCTTTGTTGGTTCATTATGCATTAAGAATTTCTCGAAGCACAAGATTCGGGCAATATGGTGTATGATACAGGCGTTGATATGAATATTCACTTTTTTCCTTTCTTTTTTTTGTGTTAAACTTTAGAGGAAAGAGATCATATATGTTGATGTCGGTCAAGAGGTAAGGAAAATTTGATTAAAGAACTGAAGCCGAAGCTTATTAATCACTTGAATTTAACTATTATCTAGTTTATTTTGCAGATGTACTTGGAAAATAAATGTAATTAATAATTCGTATTTAGCATGGAACAAATTTAACCACTTGATAGTAAACTAAATACTAAAAGCATCTCAAATTTGACCAATGAATTCGTAACTTTGATCTGCCTCCTATAATAAACAAAGAAAAGGAACCTCATTAAATAAATAATTAAACCGAGCCTTCAAGATTGAAGGAGAATATGAGAAAGACACATTCTTCTTGCAATAGTTTGATGACACAAGCTGAGACTTATTTTCTACCTACAAGCATTTGAATCTTCAATTCCAAGCTAAATTGATTCTAAGAAAATGAGCCATTTAATTTCAGCTATGTTGCAAATGTCCTTAGAGAAAGTCTTACACATATGCAAGCATTTAAATATAAAAATTTAGGCGCATATTTACAAATCAAAAAAATTTAAAAAATAAATAAATTTATCATATCAATTAATATCATTTATTTTCTTTTTAATTCTTTTACTCTGCTGTCAGTGTACCTAAAAAATAATTATTTAAAATTGTGATTGTATAAGTATTTCTCATATGATGCATAGAATATCAAACAGGCTAATATAATCCTATGCAAGGCCGGTCCCGACAATTTGGAGGCCCTGAATAGAATATTAAAAATGAATCATTTAATTAAGAAAAATACAAAATCAAATATAAAATAATCATATTCTAATTAGTGGGATGAAGAAGGAAAAAATACACAAGTTTCTAATTATATTTTTTTTTTCTAATTATATTTGAGATATGACAAACCTTTTTTTTGGTGTTCATTTTATTTTATTTATTAAAACATGCACCTAACCACTTTAAATTGGAACAAAAAAAAATATTAAGATTTTTTTTAATTCTTTTGAATAATTTTTTTTAAAAGACCTACTAGCACATAATATTATTTTTGAGGCCTATAAAAATTAGAGGCCTGGTGTGCTAGGGTACCCTGCACCCCCCTCAAGGCCGCCTGTGATCTTATGGTGTACAAAAATGATAGTATTGTAATATTCACAATTTTTACTCATCATTGGATAAATAATAAATTTCAACCTATTTCACTTTATCTAATTGGTGGATTTATTGATCTTTGTACATAGCGCAACACTTGTATCACTTGTACACTATAGACTAACATACTGATCTTTGTGCACTCCACCGTAAGTAGGAATGTCAATGATAATGGGTGGGAATTAACCGAATGATACTTTATCACTTTTTGTCCAATCATTTAAAGTGTTTTCCACCCCCATTTTCCGCTTCGGAAAGTATTTTTTTTCTTCATTCTCATCCCCATGGATCCCCATATTTTCCGCGGAGATCCATCAACCTTACAAAAAAGTATCAAATTTCTATTATTTTCAATCAAAATAGTTATAAAAGAAAAAAGTAAAGCTTAGTTATAAAACAAGTAAAAAAATAAAAATATTACTGCGAGTCTTATGATAGTAATAAACATCATACATAAACAAATGTATACACATATTGTATGAAAATATAATTAAAAATAATTTATAAAATACTTAAATAGTTAAATATACATTTATAAATGTTATTTTAATAAAATTTTCGGGGAAGGATTCACCGCGGGGCGGGGGGTAAAATAACGTCCCCATCTACAAACCTCTTCCGGGGGAACTTTCTCCTTCATCCCCATCTTTCCCATTTCCGAATCCCCAAACGGGGCATTCACCGCGACAATCTCCATTTATGGATGAAATTGACATCCCTGACCATAAGAGACATTTCTATTTATCAATATTACAACATTAAAACGATTAAATTGGACAGATCACCATTTTAGTTCTTGGAAGTATATCTCGTTATCACAATCATCCCTAAATGTATCAAAGTTGCAATTAGGTCCATAAGTATCTATTTTTTTAGTCATTCTGATCTAAAACTTATATTTTCGTTGGTCAATTTAGTCCATAAAATTACTAACAAAAGAAGTATTATAAACGTATTTATAATTTCGATATATTTAAAAACTAATATGACAGCAAGTTACACTGTGCCATATGCCACTCGGAACCGATGAGGATGAAGAGTGTTATTGCTGAATGAGGTACGATCAATGGCGTCTCCTAACTAGCACACTTTCAATGAAATGGATGCATAAATGCATTGAGTACACATAAATTAAGGATTCGGAGGCCCTCCATGTATGATTAAAGATGATTTGAAAGAATTGGTTACCACCACCTATTAATTCAAAACAAGTTGCATCTTTCATTCAAGAGCTCATAATGTAAGGATTTTTGATTTATTTGGTACACAGTGGAATGTGTCGTAGAGACTTTTCAAAATGCATGTGAATGGAGACAAAAACACATTGAAAAAACTTGGATTGGTCGGTGGAGCCCATTATTAATCTTGCAAGTAGCTTGAAATGTTAAACACAACACTTTTTCTTTTTTATTATTTCATATTCCAAAGTTGCAAAACAAACTTGAGGAACCACAAATATCACACAATAGATTAACATATTAAGAAATATAGCATTCAACCAATTACAATATGCATGATATATCTGACAAAAAAAGTATTCTCTCCGTCCCAATTTGATTGAGCCAGTTGACTGCAGTACTCATATCAATGATCAAATTGAGATGAATCCAACAACATCTTATATGTTAATATTTGCTTTTATAAATTAGTAGAAAAATATGGTCAAAACAAGATATGTGAAAAATGTACATGATCAAATTGGCTCAATCAAATTGGAACGCTTGCCAACATAATAATACTTTGGGGTGTTTAGGACTCAGTCTCTTTCTTTATTTTTTTAAAATTTTCTTAGTAATAAAACCCCAAATATTAAGCACATTTTGACAATTCGCTTCTAAAGTAACCTTTCTCCTAAATAAATTATGTCATGTAGGTAATTTTTCTCTAAACAATTGACAAGAAGAGATTATCACCTTAAATGGAGCAATACTCTTTGAAAACCCAATTATTCTCCTAACTTCTTTTGGGAATTGGGAGGCAAAATTAAATAAAATGAGTGATACACCTCCTCTTTACACATTACACTACATAACTCTCTCCTTCCTAGGCCCAACACACAAAAGCCCATATTTAGCCCTTTTCTATCTCTAATTAAATATTTTAATTATTCAAAATGGATTAATCACACAATTTTTGTCAAATTAAATAAATGCAAATAATTTGTACCTAAAAAAAATGCATATAATAATATTAGTAATTCAAAAACGGGATGTTACAAGGACGAAGTATATATATTTTTTTTTTTGATGGAACAAGGACGAAGTATATTATGTTGTTAATTATGAGAAATGCATTTATGTTATATTTGAGAAAATATCTAGTGTGCTAGTCTCTTAGATTTATGGGTTTTCAATAAGCAAAGATTAGTTATTAACTTAATATAATTCTAGCATGGGTAAGGGTGATAGGTCTCCCATGGTGGGAGACCAATTTTCACCTTTAGATTATAAATGTCTACAATAGACTATATTAAATTGTCTACACCAAATTTTTTCCTCTTTCACTAAAATCATATTTTAATTTATACATTATTATTAAATTAATTTTATGATATTATTACAGAAATTTTTATATGCCAAAATTTAATTTTAATATAATATATATTTCACGTTAAAGTGTACATGTACAATAATAAAGGTAAAAAAAATCTAAAAATCAAACTTAGAAATAGAAAAGGTTGAGAGATGAAACACAGATAAGAGAAAGTCACATTGTACTAAATATCTCATTTTATTAATTTAATATATTTTTTATAGTACTATTATTAAATTAATTTTTATCTATTGGAATTTTATTTTCAATTTATTTTCATTTTAGTTATATAATTTTGTTTGTTGGAGTATATTAGTTGTATAATTTGTCATCAAACGATTTATTATGTTATTTCTAATTTTTGTATGTTTATTTATTACAAACAGTAGGCGATATTTTTTTTTTTTTCCCGTTGTATGTATGATAAAAAAAACCATATATAAATTTGTGAAAAAAAAAAAACCTTATAAAAAAAAAAAGAATAATAAGTAATAACCACTCGTTTTTATATCTTTATAAATAAATTTGGGTAAAAAAATTGAATATTGGTCGCAAAAAGGGGTGAGTTGAGGGGGTACCGGCATGGTGAAAATATTTATTGGTATCAATTGGTTAGCTCTAGCACTTATATATTTATTTATTTTAAATATGCTATAAACTTGTTAAATAAGCTATAAGCTCTTGATAAAATGACTGTTATCACAATGATCTTTTTTAATCATATGAGCTTATAAGCTATTAGCTAAAAGCTAGTTTATTGGTCCTTCCAAACAAACCCTAAATCAAATTTTTGGTCTTGTAAAACAGACCCTGGGTAAAAGATGAGAAAATATAATTACAAAAAAAATAGCCTAGAAATGCACACAAGAGTACCATTAATCCCCTTGCAAAATTATACAAATAAATTGAAAATAAAATTTCAGTAATTATAAATTAATTTAATAATAGTATAAAAATGAGATATTAAATCAATAAAATGAGATATTTAGTACAATGAGACTTCCTCTTATTTGTGTTTCATTTCTCAACCTTTTCTATTTCGAAGTTCGATTTTTAAAATGATTTTTCCACCTTTGTTGTTGCACATGTACACTTTAACGTGAAATATATATTATATTAAAGTTAAATTTTGACATATAAAAATTTATTTAATAATAACATATAATTAATTTAATAATAATGTATAAATTAAAAAATGATTTTAGTGAAAGAGAAAAAAATATGGTGTAAACACTTTAATATAGTCTATTATAAATCTTTGTAATCTACTGGTGAAAATTAGTCTTCCACCATGGGAGACCTATTACCCTTACCCATGCTAAAATTGGCCATATTTTAGTACCTGGTGTTTAAGCTCTTAAGTATCATTTTCATTTTTTTGTAATGTCTAAGTCCAACTTCAAATAATATTTACAGTTATACAATTACGTGGATCCTATATAATGCATATTCAAAAAATAGTTGTTGATGTTGTGCAAAAAAAAAGCCGATGAAGTGTATATAGTATTTTAGCACCTCTTATTGAAATTTTGGGTGTGTAGGTTGAAATTAACTCAACATCACAAAATTGACTTTTAAAATAGGGAATTTTCGGTCATCACTAATAAATATATACTTAAAATGATCTTTCTTAATAAAATTATCTCTTATATGTTTTTCATAATATATATTTGGCTTAAATATACTTTTAGTCCCTGCAATTATGCCTTGTTTTGAAAAAAACTTTTGTAAATTTTTTTTTTGATTTTAGTTCCTGCAATATCTCATAACTTTTAAAATAGCCCATGACTGGATTTCTTCATAATATTGCAGGGACTAAAATCAAATTTTTATTTTTTTACAGGGACTAAAATCAATTTTTTATTTTTTACAGGGGCTATTTTCAAAACAAGACATAATTGCAGGAACCAAAAACATATTTAAAAATTGGCCACCTCAGCTCTAAATCCAGTCAGGGGCTATTTTGAAAGTTTTGAAATATTGCAGGGACTAAAATATTATTTTTTTTACAGGGGCTATTTTCAAAACAAGGCATAATTGCAGGGACCAAAAGCATATTTAAGCCTATATATTTCATGAAGTTCCCATGATTGATTGCATTATGCTAAAACAACTAAATGTGGCAAGTGCAACATGTTGGATAAGATGTCTCACTTCAAGTAGGACATCCTGTCCAGCATCAACAACATGTCAGGACAGACGTTCTGAAACAACATGTTGAACAGGATGTCATAGCTTGAGTAAGGCATCCTGTACAGGCAGAGAACGATCATCTTATCTTATGCGCGCATGAATCTTTCAAAAGGTTGTTACAAAACGCGATTAGAAGACTGTCTGTTGATTAAAGGGTTGTTACAAGAGATTTGTAACAAGTCTATGTGTTAGATACGATCGGAAATCAGAAACTAACTAAAGAAATGATTTACTTGAATCTTTTATCTTTTATGATTAGTTTTAAAATAAAGATTGTTTTAAAACTAATTTCCTATCATGGTGTAACTCAAATTCAGATCAAATCTAAGGAGCTGCAACATCTATAAATAGAAGACTCATTCATCAGATTCAAGCACCCGCAAAAATTGAATATCTCTAGAAAAAGCTAAAATTGCGAGTCAAAGATCTTATGCCCACTATGTAAGGTCAATTTACTTTCTCTAGAACATAGGTGCTAAGCAATAGAGTCCGGATCTTTTTAGTTGGACTGATTATTCAACGTCACTCCATTAGGTAGCTTTATTTGGCAATTACCCAAGCGGGGTGATCGTAGGAAAGTGGGTGGACTCTCATATTCACGGGAGTGAACCTCTGAGTAGAAGGTGTTGGGAAAAACCGGCATAGAGAAAATAAAAGAACACAATCAACAACACAAGAACATAACGTGCAAACTCCAAAACCGGAGAAAAAACCACAACCATTGTCTAAACCGACAACCAGAGAATAAACACATATGAAATTTTTTACAACATATAGACTTCACTCTCAACCACCCCATGACCCCAGTACACCCACACTCTCCAAAGTAAATATTTGAACTACATCTCAAATACTCTAAAACAAGAGAATAAGAGAAAAATAAACAAACACAAATATAAACTTAAAGTGTTTACAAGTGCTACTGTTTGGTATGTTGAAACAAGAAAATTGAGGTCACTATATATAGCATTGAGCTCCTCCACCATTCACTTCTCTAAGCAATGTGAGATTTCTCAAATATAATTTCCTTGACGTATTTTTCCTTCATTAGCAATGTGGGACTTACATTCCAATCAACCCCAACAATCTCCA
Source organism: Trifolium fragiferum (assembly GCA_954870985.1). Lineage (NCBI taxonomy): Eukaryota > Viridiplantae > Streptophyta > Magnoliopsida > Fabales > Fabaceae > Trifolium > Trifolium fragiferum. Next base: position 23,291,379 of record OX940790.1, on the reverse strand, counting down.
CCTTGATTGTAATGATCTTCAATCTTCATTGTCTACGCCGACAATCATTATCTTCATCGACAATCATAATTCTTGTTGTCTATAACGACAAATTAAATTATCATACTCCACCATATAGAGTACACTGCACTTGGAACTAAATCATTCCAAGAATTTTCTTCACTTGGAACTAAACCATCCCAAGAATTTCCCTCACTTGGAACCAAGTCATCCCAAGAATTTCATCTCGAAATCTTGCTGAAGATTTATGATACAACTTCCATGTTGGCTTTCTCCGAAAGTTCATCAGCCATCGAGATAATCGCGTACCTTGCAACAATGCCAACCAATGTCCGCATGCTATCATCACACACCTTGCATCCATGTCAACTGATGCACATGTGCCACTTGAACAACTTCAAACTGCTCTGAAACCGCCTTCAGGTCATTGTTAGGCTCCAACAATTTTCGTTTAGTTCTACCACCTAGTTAAACTTTGTTTCACTAGTCCAACTAAAACTCATGTTACTAACAAGTACCCACCTGAAGACCCACAACTCAACCACATCATGAGAATCGCCACTAGTATTAGATGCATGACTAATAGTAAAACCAACTATCTTTGCATCAGAGGAAATTTCTATAATTCCATGCTCAAATCTAGTCTCATATTTTAGATCACCAAACATAATTATAGACAACAAATTTCGCTTAAGTTTAGGAACATACCTCACATCATGTAAAAAGGAACCTCATCCATACAAGCTTTCCTGTCTCCAAGATGAACCACTTCACCTTCAACTAGCTCTAGGAATTCAAAGTATTCATTCTTCAAACACATGTGATAGGAGCACTCAAAGTCCACGATTCCAAAACTCCACTGATTCCAAACTTCACACCACTAGCACGTTCACATCCTCATGATAAAGTTGTTGTTTCAGTCGCAAACCGAGTATTATTCCACCGCCTCTCCAGGCCGATGTTGAGTATTTTTACCACTCAAAGCTGACCTTGTGTAACCCTGATTGCATCAACACATCCTTGACTTGATTTTTCACAAGCCAAACATGATTCTTCCACCCCATTATCTCTAGCCTAAACTTCACAGCGGAACTCCCTCCTCTCTAAATCAAACTAAAAGGCTCTGATACCAGTTGTTGGGAAAAACCGACATAGAGAAAATAAAAGATCACAATCAACAACACAAGAACATAACGTGGAAACTCCAAAACCGGAGAAAAAACCACGACGGTTGTCTAAGCCGACAACAAAAAAATAAACACTATATGAAATGTTTTAAAACATATAGACTTCACTCTCAACCACCCTATGACCCCAGTATACCCACACTTTCCAAAGTAAATATTTGAACTACATCTCAAATACTCTAAAACAAGAGCATAAGAGAAAAAGAAACAAACACAAATATAAACTTAAAGTGTTTACAAGTGCTACTGTTTGATGTGTTGAAACAACAAAATTGAGGTCACTATATATAGCATTGAGCTAATCCACCAGTCATTTCTAGCTCTAAGCAATGAGGGACTTCTTAAATATAATTTTCTTGACCTTTTTTTTTCCTTCATTAGCAATGTGAGACTTATGTTGCAATCAACCCCAACAGAAGGTGCACTAGGATTACAAAGAGGCACACACAACAATAGGCTTTGTTGTGCGTTGTAAGTCTAAGTACTAATTCAAAGTAGTAGCCTTCATTTCCTAGATTGGTATCCCTCAAACTATGTGTTTCTACATTGAACTAGGTCAACAATTTACTGTGTCTTTTATTCTTTCCCTTTTAATATTCTGAAAAAACGAATATATATATATATATATATATATATATATATATATATATATATATATATATATATATATATATATTATCCTGCATCACAATTGTCATACACGTTGTCTTAAACATCTTACAGAAAGGACACTTATCCCAGACAACGTGTTAGATATATGTCCTCTGACGAACATAATTTTCATTTTCTTTTTTTACAAAAGAGATGATATAATCATGTCACTCTTCATGACTTTTGGTGTTGTTGGGGATTAAAACAATTGCTTCTTATTGGTTATGATAATTTCAAATACATTTAATTAGACTAATGTTTTTCAATGCTCACTCACAAATTGTATTTATTGTAGGTTGAAATTACATGTATGGGGATACATGTGCTCCCAACAACATCAACAAATGAATTAGTTAAGTTTTGGCTGAATACAAATGAAAAAAACGTAGGCATGTATGATGATCGTCTCAGAGTTCATCTAAACTATGGTCGGAAGGTTGCATCACCCTGTTCTTGATGATGCATATGATTTCAACATTCTTAGCTTGTATTGTTAATGCAACTTCAATTGAAAGATTTCATAAAATATTTGCTTATTTATGTATTTTGTACTTGGTATTTAGTTTAAAGTTTATTAAATTTCTTGAATATTTGACATTTGAGTTTATATTATTTCCTTTTATTTTTCTTTACAGTTTGCCTTATGATATACAAACTTCTTTGTTTTTTTCTTGTTTTGAAATAATCAAGAAAATTTATAATTATTATAATTAAAACAAAGAAATTATTATACCATAAGCCAAACTATAAAGAAAAATAAAAAGAAATAATATAAATTCAAATGTCAAATATCCAAGAAATTTAACTAACTTTAAACTAAATACCAAATACAAAATACATAAATAATCAAATATTTTATGAAATCTTCTAATTCAAGTTGCATTAAAAATGCAAGTTAAGGATGATAAAATAATATGCATCAACAAGAAGAGGGTGGTGGAACCTTCCTACCATAGTTTAGATGAACTCTGAGACGAATATCTGTTGGGCCTTTATTTTTCTCATTTGTATTCAGGCAAAACTTAACGAATTCATCAGTTTGTTGTTGTTGGGAGCACATGTATCCCCATACATGTAATTTCAACCTACAATAAATATAATTTGTGAGTGAGCATTGAGAAACATTGGTCTAATTAAATGTATTTGGAATTATCATAACCAATAAGAAGCAAGTTGTTATAATCCCCAACAACACCAAGAGTCATGAAGAGTGACATGATTATATCGTCTCTTTTGTAAAACAAAAGGAAATTTTGAGGGTAATTTAGTATGTATGAGCAGAAAATTCATCGCACATAATATCGTTTACCACGGAAATTTTGAGGGTGGCTTATGGGTAAACTGCATTAAAATTTAAAGGAGTATAGACAAACACCAAGATCTTGCAATGTGTGCTCAACCCGTTTGATTGTCCGAACTCCAGCATATGAGTTTGAAACTTGCACCATTTCCTCAAGTGCATATGTCCTCAAATTAACAAGAAGCTGAAATATTTCTCACTATCAGATAATGCAATGACGTATGAGCAATTAAATTGCCTCTCATTAAATAAAAGTTATTTGAAATATTTTGATCATAAAAATCTCGGTTAATGTCAATGGCACTTATCAAAGTTTTGAGTTTACCTTGTCTACTGCCCTATGTTGTTAATCGCAGCTGCGACAGCCGCTATCACATCGCGGAAATTTGAAGCCCGCCGCAACAGAGCATGGCAGAGCAGTGCTTTATGTTGATGTGGGAGCAATTGTTGGGTTGCAGGTGCAATTTTGGTGTTGTGGTGCGGGTCGTCATAGGTTGAAGTGGCGCCTTAGTAGTGAATGAAGAGAAGAAACAATGGAGAAAAAAATGAATGAAACAGCCGCATGAAAGTCACATACTGATTTTCTCTCTCCGTGCAGGGAAAGCAGGCGACTGCAAGTTGGAGAGATAAACATTACGGTTTACTTTTTATTCATTTGACATAATATATTATTATTGGGCCAGACCCATAAGTAAATAATATGTTATTGGGCTTGCATCATAATGTCTGATCCAACAAACCCAACAAGATAAGTAAATATAGGTGATGGTATTAATACTTTTTTTTTCATTTAAAATACAATTCTTGACAAAATAGATTTTTCATTTATACTAATACTAAATATATTTTATATTAATAATAAAAATCAATTAATCATCTTTAATTTTTCATTTATATTTATACTTAATATATTTTTTTCATAATTTTTCCGTCCTTAATTAATAATATCTTTTTTAATATTAGTGTCCGCGTCACCGAAATAGCGCCCGCGTCGCCCTCCGCTTCCATGCCGCGTCAATTTTGGGGCTGACCGCGACGCTTTTCCACATTGATAACTTAGCTACTGCCTAACACAACTTTCTTCTTTTCTCTCTTGGTTAGGGATTAACTCTGTAGTGCAATATTAGACATAATCATAGGCGAATCCACCACCTAGCAAGGCTGGGCAGGTGGCCAGGCTTTACATAATCCAATTTTTATTAATTATATTTAGCGTTCTTATTTTAATCTAAGATTTCGAAGTTTGAGTAAGAATTAGTAAAATTTAAGTGTATATTCATAATCCTGATGAAATTATGAGCAAAATGATATATTTACACGTCCAATTTGGTGCAAGAATGAAAAAAACGATTTTTGAGGTTTTGGTGAGGTTGAAGATGATGAACAGTGACACAAAAATGTTGTTTTAATACATTTATTAGTTAAGCATGTAGAGATCTTGGTTTCAACTCTCACTTTCTCCCTTTTGTTTTTTACTTCATTTTCTTTAATTTGTTTATATACATTATTAAAAATATCTAAAAATTCTAAAAATATATTTCTTTGTTTTCTTTATAAAAAATACTAAAAATATTAACTTTGTTTCCTTTTTATAAAAATAGTAAAAAATATATTATTATTGTTTTTTTTTTAATTTAAATTTGTTACCGCATGCTTAAATATAATCCAAAATACAAAAAAAAAAAAAAAAATGTTTGATTGTTTTTTTTTGTTAATTTCAAATATGTAAAATATATTGTAATTCTACTTTATTTCATACGTAGGATTGTGGGGAGTTTATGACATTTACTTATGTAGTTATAATGAATCAAATATTTAGATTAAATATCCTTAAAATTAATTACTTTTATTATAATTTTAGTATATAAATAATATATATATTATTAGTTAAAAACGGTCGGATATGGATGAACCCCAATCCGAAAATTTTATTCCGATAAACATCTGTACATTTGCGGTTAAAATTATACCCAGACTTAATATTATTTCTGACTCCGCCACTGGACATAATCATTAAGAATATTTAGATTCCACTGATTTATAATTAGACATGATTTGCAATATGGTACTGTTTGAACATAGTGAAGGGGGAGGGGGGAAAGAGCAACTATTTTGTTTCTAGGGCTTAATTCAAACGAGCTTCTAAATTACACCATAGTCCATATATGATAATTAAGATAAATTATCATCCCATCCTCGAAGGCAAATTTTTTTTTGGAAAACACGTTTTGAAATTTTTTTTTGTGCAAATTTCAGTAAAATTTAGACTAAAATAAATTTGAAAAACGTTTCCCGATCTTTTTCGAGGCGAAAAACATATGGGATCAACCAGAAAAGAAAACAACTATCATATGTTGTGTAGCTATTTCCAAAATATGAACTAAAATTAAAGAACTAAGTGTATGTTTGGTTTGGCTTTAGACGGAATTGATTTTGATAGAATTGATTTTGGTAGAATTGATTTTAGCATAAGTGATTTATGTTTGGATACTTTCATATAAAAGTGAGTTGAACAAAATTTTAAGTGTAAATGTGTAAGAATCAATTCTAGAAACCAGAAGCTACTATTTCTAGCTTCAGGTAGAATCAATTCTGGAGGCAGAATCAATTCTACTTTTAAGAAACCAAACAAGCCAGAATCAATTCTACACATCCAGAATCAATTCCAGCTCTTCTAGAATTGAAACCAAACACACACTAAGAAAGTAGGACATTGTAAATTATCAACCCCGCATGTGATCACATCCCAAATTAGCTATTTGCATCCGCAGATACATTTGATTCGCAATACAATTATGGCAAAATTTTAATTTTGTTATTGAAAAATGGCGAGAAAACTATTAATTCTTAATATAACCATCAGTGTAAGTTAATCCATTAACAACACCCAAATATTAAGGTCACTTCTCCTCTTTGGAGGCCAATGCTATGGTGGACCACCTCATCAAGTGGTCCACCGTGGACAAGTGGTCAATACTATTATAACGAATACGAATTTTACAAAATCGACCGTTGGATTGAAAGTTTATATCATATAGATCATCCATAAAAAAAATTAGAAAAATTGAAAATCATTTGATATGTTATTGAGATCCATAAAGATTAACGGTTTATTAAATACTGTAAATCTTAATGAGTCCCAAAAACATATCAAATGATTTTCAATTTTTCTAATTTTTTCTGTGGATGATCTATATGATATAAACTTTCAATCCAACGGTCGATTTTGTAAAATTCGTATTCGTTATAGCGTTGGTCCACCATGGACCACTTGAATAAGTGGTCCATATTAGAATTGGCCCCTCTTTGGATGGTGGTATCCTTTGTCCATACTTTGAGAGAAAGGAAACAAATATCTTGATTGGTTAGTCAAGTTTGATGCTAAGATTTAAATTGTTCTTCCTCCTTAATTGCATATCCTCCTTCTTGTAGATGCTTTTGGGATGTTTAGGACTCATCTCTTTCTTTCTTTTTAAATTTTCTTAGTAATAAAATTCCAAATATTAAACACATTTTGACGATTCGCTTCTAAAGTAATCTTTCTCCTAAATAAGTTATGTCACGTAGGTAATTTTTCTCTCAAAATTGGCAAGAAAAGATTATCACCTTAAATGGAGCAATACTCTTTGAAAACCCAATTATTCTCTTAACTTCTTTTGGGAGGAAAAAAAAAAAGAGTGATGGACTGTCTTTTTTTTACAAGGAGTGATAAAGACTATAAATTGAAAAAACCGAAAATATATCATCATTTCATGAATATAACATCGTTTCTTTGTGACACTAAACATTAAAGTATGTGATTTTTTTTTTCAAAAAATTAAAGAGAAAAAAGAAAGTAGGAGTAGTTCAAGATTCAAAACTCGAAGAAGATCAAATAACAAGCTTTCCTCCCAAACTAAAAGTCTTTATTTGTGACACCAATTTGTATTTTTTAAGGAAGATTAAGTATATATATTATCAACTAAGATAACAGTAACCATCTCTTTTGTAGTTCTTATAATCAATTTTAAATTTTGTCAAAAAAAAAAAAAAATTTAAATCATTTGTTTTTAATTTAATGTAAATTAAATATTGCAATTAAATACATAAAAATTGTGAAAAATTATTATAATTGGAAATATATAGATTAAAAATTAGTATTTAGCATCTTAAATAATATTTAAACAAAGAAGCATCTTAATTGCGGGACGGACACTAAACTTGTTGTCGAGTACATAAGAATGAGTACTATAATACTCTGCTTAAAGGTCGTACATTGTCATCCTAATGTTATTTAGAAGAATTAGTTGATTTCTAATCTCAATATTTTTAAACTAAAATAAAGGTATGGATTAAGTCAAATTGGTAGATTATATAAAAAACAACATAAATTTTATATCGTTAAAATTGAAAATGCTGAATTTCCGAACAAATTCACAACATTTGATTTAATAGCATAAATCGGTAAGTTGCCTACAAAAGTGATAAAATTAAAGTGAATGGAGTAGGCATGCTTCGGTATCTATTAATGATCGAAATTAATCTATCAATTTCAACCGAACAAACGCAGCAATAAGACGGAAAAATCAAATTACACTGCACCAAGGATGATGAACAAAACAACAACGACACACTAAGAAAACGAAAGCACAAAAAACCTCAAATATATGCGAATAACAGAATTTGGATATAATGAGAGAAAAACGATACATATGAGTGATTTTATGCTAATTAAGTCATATTTCAGCTTGAAATTGAATAATGTATAAAAATACTTGACTTTTCTACTTAAACTTTATATTTTTGTTGTATAAATAAGTGATGAATTTAGTAAAAACCCACGAGAGGACTATTGCATTATTGCAAGTATCTCGTGGCACACAGTATATTCTTTTGTTTCAATCTAAATTCAGTTCAATTCCATTCTATTAATAGGTGCATGCTGGTTAGGAAAATTTTTAAAAAACTCCTACATATATTCCACACGCTAGCTGCTGAACCTGTGTGTCTATAAAGTTGGTAACGGTCTCTGCCAATAATGGGTGTAAAGGTCCCCCACGTTTAAGTAAAAAGATAAAGCATAGTAGTATAGTATTAGAAGAAGACGAAGAAGAAACAAATGAAGCAGAAGTACAGTAATAGAAAGGAAGCAAATGTTTATTAGGTCCTTATAACTTGATGAGTGTTGAATTTGGCTCATAGGCGTTGTCAAGTAGGCCGAGACGAGCTAGCAATGGCGCGTTGTCATGGATTTTGGGTCATGGGTTCCAACTTTCATAATTTTCAAAAGAGCTCACCGAGTCTTGTCCCTGATAAAATTAAAACTTACATTAATTCTTAATATTTTCATACTAAGAACAAATTAGTGTTTTGTTCATTATAATAGAGAGATTGATTTATCTTTAATATAAAAAAAAAAATGTCAGAGACTAGTTTAATGTAATGTTTAAATTTGAGGGGGGTCAAGACTAGAAAAACATTGAAAATTGGTATTAGTTTGAAGAGGTGAGGGGTGCATTTGAACACCCTGGCTACCTATGTGGCTCCGCCTCTACGAGCGAGTCATGTTACACGATAAACCCTAATTCAGAAGTATCCGTAATATTTATACACGAGTTGTAACAATTTAAATTTTTATTCATATGTAATTATTCTATATTTATTAATATGAACCATCAATATAATAAGACGAAAGTAGAACTACGCTACTACACTAGAGTCAGAACATAGGCATACTTGACCGAACTTCGAAACCAACATCACAATTCATTGTTGCTTTGCACTTTATTATTTCTTTTCTCTTCATGTATTATGAATACAAAACGGTGGAAATTGAAGGCTTTGAGCTATTATGGTTAAAAACACTGTTGAAAGAGAGCAATATCAGTTGAATGGTTCACACATATTGATGAAAGCAGATGAAGCATGAATTTCTGAGCCTCTGTGTTAGTACTTAGTACTGTACGTACCAATACCGTAGACTCTGCCCACACTCCTCTGTTTTTTACAGTACTTGGTTCTTTTTTGCTTTATCTTTCGCAATGTTTCTTTTTTGGAATCTGGGTAACTATTTACTTCCTACGTACAAAGACAAGGAGAGGAGAGATAGCTTTTGTCTGTGTTGCTGCTTTATTCGTTCTTCAAAGCTGTTTATCATAATCTAATCCCAATACAATCATACACCTCTAATTTAATTTTTTCTAAATCAATTCTTCATCATATGTACTAGTAGCATTGATAATTCATACTCCCTCGTCTCATTTTAAATGGGATTTAAATCTCCTTTAGTTTTTTTTTTCTTTCTTTCCCACATACTCCCTTCGTCCCATCGGTGGCGGATCCGGATTTTTATTCATGGGGGCTAAAAATTATTGCAACAAATAATTTTATTTTAAGATGTTCGATTTGTTGTTACCACGTTATAGATACGAAATTTTTACTATAATTTAACGATGATTAATCTTCGTTGAAGAACTTCTTGAATACAAAATGTGATTTCTCATCTTCCATCTGAAAGGAAAAAGAAATGGAGGTAATGAAAAGTTGAAGAATGAACTTGTAATAAATATATACTCCCTCCGGTCCTTAATATAGGAAAATTTTAGGAAAAAAATTTAGTCCTTAATATAAAAAAAAAAAAACACAACTTTTAATGTATATTCCATATGTAAATGTCATTTTTACCCTAATTAATTGTTTTACTTTATTTGTGATTTTCAATGTAGTATTCCATAAGTTAATTGTAGGTGCGTTTGATTTGCAAAATGATGGTTACTGGACAGAACAGTAATGGACAAGTGAATGAGTTGCAGGACAACTTTTTGTACTGCACTCTGTTTGATGATCGGTGCACAGGACAAACAATTTTATATTGTATCTTGTTTGATATGTTAAGCACTGGACAAAATAATATAAACTTTACTATAATACCCTTTTTGATATGCAATGGTTGATTTTGCCCGGTAGAAAGACACGAAACAAATTTTTGTAAATATAAAAATATTTTATTTATTAATTCAATAAAATAAAAATTATTTAAACAATTAAATTATGAAAGTTACATATATAAATTTAGTAATAATCAAAACAAATCATTAAAAAGTAATTAAATTTGTAATAATCAAAACCAATCATTAAAAAGTAATAAAATTAAATTCATAAAAATTAGTACATTGTAAACCAATATAAATTTATGTGTAGTGATAGTGACATGAACAAGAAGACAAAAGAAAGTAAACAGGACAGGAGGATGAAGCAATACAAAACTATTGGAAATGGAAAGAGAAAAAAAAAAGCATGTAATTAAAGAAAAATCAATTGAAAAAAAAATTCTTGATAGAGATGAGGAATGCAGTTATGCAATGATTGGCAGAGCAACATAAGCTAGCGTTCCAGTTTTGTGAAGAATTAGGAGAAAGAAGACGAGCGAGCGAGAGAAAGAAGGATAAAATTGTTTTTGTAAATTGGTTGTCCGCTGGACAAAAATTTGTCCCTTGCTTTAGCGGGTTACAAAAAATTGCCAACTTGTCCGGTCCATCAACATTTATTTTGTGCTGTCCTTGTGTGCATTTTAGCATCAAACATTGGACAATTATTTTTGTCTTATCCTATCCCTTATTTTTTAGCAAATTAAACGCATCTATAAAGTTGCATTTTCAAAAGAAAAAAAATGAGAGATCTTAAACTTGGGTGAAACCGTTTCAAAAGTCTGCAATTTTTTTTTCAACATTACAAGAAAAAGGATGCTTTTGTTGACACGTGTGGGCAAGTGGAGAAGTGTTAGTGTTGCTTCTTTTTTTATATAAGAACTAATCATTTCATTGCAAGGGTATATTTGGTAATTAAGTGTAAAAATTATAACAATTGATGAACTCCTTGATATTGCTGTTTTTTGTTTTTTCCTCTTATAATTGGTACCGGAGGGAGTAAATACTAGTTAGTGAGATAATCAATTTTGCAGGGGCTTAAAATAAATATTGTAGTAATTTATTTACAATAAAGTTTATATAAGAGTATTATCATGAACATAGTTTGCTTTTTTGTGGGGGCTCAAGCCCCCAATCCAATACACGTGCATCCGCCACTGCGTCCCATATTAAAAGAAAAAAAAAATATTTTTTCTTGTTCAAATTATAAGCAAAAGTAAATTACTTTTATCATTTTCAAAATTTATTTTTACTTACTCTCATGAAATTTAATGCAAATTACATTTAATAAGTGTGAAAAAAAGTCATACTTCAAATTATCATATTATACTTTTCTTAACTAGACTTCGACCCGTGCGTTGCACAGATTTTGTTGAGTGATAGATATACAATTTAAATTTTTATATCTATAATAAAAATTGCAAATAAAAAAAAAAACAAAATGATATCAAAATATAAAAATATTGAAACGTAAAATAGGCAATACAAACGGAACTAAACGGTATTAATATCATGACATAATAACCATTAAATTACATAGAAATCACATAAATAGGATAACAAATTATTAAACATTATGAAAAATTTATTTGTAAACTACATTTGCAATTGTATTTGAATTTTCACTTTCATTTGATTACTACTTTTCTTGGATAATCTACCAAAAGAACAACAATTTCCAGCTAATTCCATAAAGTCAAACTACAAAAAAGTCATAGATTCGTTTTGCAAAAAAAAAAAACACCGAAACAAAAAGCAAAAACTCAAAAAATAGAAAGAATCAAAAGAAAGAACAAAAAAATATTGCCTCAAGCTACAAAAAAAGGCATAGATTCGTTTTGCAAAAAAAAAACCGAAACAAAAAGCAAAAACTCGAAAAATAGAAAGAATAAAAAAAAGAACAAAAAAAAAATGCCTCAGCAAATTGAAGATTTCGAGATTCCTAAATGCAATGGTAAAAGGGGCATAAAATCAAAGCAAAGTTGTAATTTTTCTCTCACGTAGAGTAGAAGAAGAGAACTCCTATTCGACGTAGAGAATTTTCAACGTGGTGGTGACTGGAGAAGCTGATCTGAGCTCAGAATGAAGAGGTTGATCGGTTTGTTTATCAAGAGGCGGCCAACAATGGCCGAAAAATGGGAGAGAAGGAGGAGGTGGTAGGCGGCAAAAGGGTTGGCTACCTTGGGATTGTTTTAAAGAAGTGAAAGAAGCGTTTATTTGAGAAAAGAGAGAGCGTACAGTAAAAAGAAAAGCGAGAGAGAAAAATAATGACATACAATACAAATATAGCATTAAAGTTTTATGTTGCTCTATACAAAGAAAAAAAATAATAACATATAAAAACGTGTGCATAGTGTTTGCAAATTTAGTGAGAGAAATAAGGAGATCATAAATACCAAGAAACAAAAAAAAAAATAACATATAAAAATATGTGCATAGTGTTTACAAATTTGGTGAGAGAAATAAGGTAATAAATAAGTTGTTGGGGTGGTCATTAAGAAAGGGATTAGGAGGGAAAAATTTTAGGGTTAAATGATTGCTAAACCTTACTTTTATTAAGATTAAGATTAAGATTATAAGTGTAATTTTTTTTTCTTATAATATGGGACGAAGGGAGTATTGGTTATGTTGCAGTAATTTTAATCATTCATTCATTTTTTTCTTTCTCTTCTTAAATGGATTTTTGTTATATGTGATTTACCGACAATTGAATTAAGAAAAGGAGAAACAATAGAATAAAAAAAATTAGAGAGAATCCAAATCCTTTTAAATGACTGAGCATATAACATGGTGTTATAATTTTTACTAATATATATATAAAGTCATGTTAACTAATGTCCCAGACACTAGCTAAGGAAACCTTATATTGAAACAAACATTATTTATACATTTATAAAGTAAAAAAAATTTATTTAGTATATTTATAGTTCTTTAACAAGTGGCCAAAGATACTAGTTAGTATTTACCTTAAATAAATTATTGGTCAAAATGTCCCATAAGTCCTAGCTTAATTGGTAAAAATTTGTCGAAATTGCAAGGCATGGACGTCGGTTCGAACCCCGATTCTCTTACTTATGTGAGAATTTCTTATATTTACTTTGTCAATTCTACTATCTACCAAAAAAAAATTATTGGTCAAAATTATGTCTTGATATACATGAAACAGTAATCACTTAATATGGGATGGATGGAGTACTACAACACCAGGGCCGTTAGGGCTCATGTTTACAAGGCCCAAATTTATTTTATTTTATATACCTATTGTATTATAAAAAAATAAAATTATACTAACGTCAGTTAGTCTGATCGATCTGCAAACAACAAATCAAATAAAGAAGTTTTGCAACACGTATTGTAGAACATCCCTTTCTTTCATTTGTGTTTGCAAGTGGCTGATTTCTGTTTGACAAAACTATCAATTTTTAGGTGCTATTGTTATGTACTTTTGTAGTTTATTATTTTTTGAGTTATATGTTACAAATAACAATCAATTTTTCTTTTTTTGTTATTACTTTTGCGCAATTAAAACATATTATATATGTTAAATAAAATATGTTATTTTTTTAAATTTGACATAAGATCCATAAAATATTAGGAATGGGTCTAAACAACACCTGTAACAGTCGTATTAAAATAAATAGGAAAATATGTGATTTTTTGATTTAATGAATAATTATATTTTGGGAGAGTAAAAAAGTATTTAGTAATCAAATAGAATTATTAAACTAGTTGAGAACCTTCCATTAATTTAAAGTGAGTTAATCAGTTAATAGCCGGGGGGTAAATGAGCCATTAGAGGTTATGTAGTAAACCTCATTCTGCATACCTTTATTTAAAGGTGACTGCCAATAATTACAGAATCTAAGCTTTCATGCACTTGAAAATCAATGTAAAAATAATCAAGATTGAATGGTCTAAATATAAAAACATAAAAATTTACATTTTATGAACAATCATATTTTGAATAGACGGCCACCAATGCAATATCCTATGTAACCACCAATGAATTTTATAGATTATCATATTTTTCCTGAGTTTTTGAATGATAAAGTTTGTTGTTATTACCTGTATGGCGTGTGTTTTGCACAATCTAATTCGAATGGAACGATAACACTTGAATCCAAAATCAAAAGTGGCAAATAGAATGTGATTTGTGAAATATTATTGAGACCACAAAGTAGAAAAAGGTGAGACTTATTTTGACCGTATTCTTTTTCCTTTTTTCCATTTGAAATTCACACAAGTGCGTAATAAATAATTTGTGTTTGTTTTTTGCACCATTTTGTTGAAGAAGTTATAGAACAGTCACCCACTATAAGTTTTGTCGAATATAGAAAGAATTGCATGATTTTGAGTGGGGTTTTGGCGTCTTCTTTCAACCTCAAATATAATATCCAAATAATATTCACGTCCCATCTTATGAATCTAATCTTATATACGAGTAATTACAAACATCATAAGTTTGACTTTTGACTGAAGCACCAAGTGCATATAATATAACTAAAATAAATAAAATAAAAACTAAATAATGTTAAAGTAAAACTCATCTCTGTTGCCGCAATAATTTTTCCCGCAATTTCTCACCAGTTTTAATCACAATTAATAATTTGAAATCGAAGGATTGATATCATATTGTTAGAACGATAGGCATTGCCCTTTGCATTACTAATCAAATACTAACAATTATTGACTAATTAAATATAATTATTGTTAATTAAATATAATAATTATCTAATATATATATATATATTTATTAAATTCTTATTAATTGATTTTAGGGTTAATAGGTCTTTACCTCTACGCAAAGTAGATGTATTTTGCTTTATCCCCTATAAAAAATTTCTTTAATCTTTGTTTGCGAGTTGGGTTTTGGAGGGGAAGAGAGGGGAATGCTTATTTTTCTTTTCTAAATTGTAGGTTTATAGTTACTATTTTAAAATAATAATTGAAAGAAGAAAGATAAGTTATCACATAATACTTCAATCACACTTAAAATTATTTTTAAAAACATTTTATAATGTTCTTAATTTAGAAAACTTAAAGAAATTTTTTATATGAGATATACAAATAAAATAAAACAAAACACGTCTACTTTACACAGGAGGTAAAGTCCTGTTAACCATTGATTTTAATCATTGATTTAAATTAGACGGTTGATATCAACTATTGCATCAACGGAGTAACTTTGGGACTAATCCTATTTTCTTTCTCCCTATACCTAATTATCCACGAGTTGGATATTATTTATACAATAAATATTCAGTGCAATCACAGACTAGATGAAACATCAATTTCATTAAATTAGACAATAATTTTTTTTTTAATTGTTTCCTCTGTTTTAAATTTAAATTTGAATTATCTGATATTGATTGGACCATTGTTGATGTACTTCTGGATCCATCATTCACACTTTTTCCATTGCTACTCTCACTCCCTTCATTGATAACTTATAGAGCAAATAACTGATTTTCAACAAAAACAAAAAACTACCTATTAATACACTTATACTAAAAAGAAGTATGAGAAGAGCTTCCTTGGATCAAAATTTGGCACTATTGAAGAAACTAAAATTCAGACCATTAAATAATAACTGTCACATTCAAGTTTCCAAGAAATACTAGTAGAACTTAATATCAGATTCTGGATTGTAGTAAAGTAAAGGAAGGCTTTAAATTACTCAGTGATAAAGAAAAAAAGATCCGTACGAAAAGAAAAAGAGTAACAGAAAGGAAAGAAGCTAGTGTGTCAGAATCTTAAATCTGTACCTTGAATTATACATATCCTACTTTTTTTGGTACATAATTATATATCCAACTTGTGTAAGCTTTACTATTCAATTATATATGCATCATATATTTTCCATTATTAATTCCAGATGGATGACAAATATTCGCATCATAAAATCCAACTTTGCAATAAGAATATGTTTCACAAATTAATTAATTAAATAAAGTGTATTGTTCTATATAGTTTGAAATTTAAACAAGCTATAAAGCCAAAGTTACATTCTTTAGTTTTCTTTATAATCACATGCTTTATGTTTTTAGCTGAATCTGATATAGCAAACGATGGTGCAAAAATAGTGCAAGAAAACTAGCTCTATATATGTAGCTGGTAGTAGATAGGTATAAAGTAAGTAAACTTAAGGAAATGAGATTACAAAGTCAGATAGAAAACACACACAACATAACATTACATGCACACCAATAGTTATAGTTATACAACATAAAACAAAACAAGCCCATATATATATAGTACACAAATTAAACTTGACTTCATGGAAATGAAAAAAAAAAAAGCGAATTATTTCTGTACACATTTTTTTTGGATATCTATCGGTACATTTGCTAACGTGGACAATTTTTGTAAGTTGATAAATAGTGTTTATTAATTTTTTTATAATAAACTCAATTTGTAGATCAATCAGAATTATCCACCTGAACAGTGTACTGATAAATATCCAAATAAAATTTGTACCATGTTCACTATTAAAAAAAAAATAATGACCAGAAATTACAACTGGAAGAAGATCAATTCTATTACCATGCTTGCTATAATTAACATGAGTAATCATCATGGTTGAAGTTGTTGTGACCAACTATCTCTGATCCAAAGTTATGAGAGATGAGTAGTTGAAGAACCTGACCAAGTATCATGATAAATCATTCCACGAATAAAATTGCTGCTGGTTATTATGTTCAGTGACACCAAGAGAAGTTCTTGACAAATTTAAACCTCTATTTTCTTCCATTTTAAGTGGTGGTTGCTCTTGATTAACATTAACAACCCTAGGATTTGAAGCTATATCTCCAACAAATCCAGATGATGCTGCTTCAATGCTTTCTCCTTGAAAAGGATATGAATTGTTTCCACCAGAATTCGATTCAAAAGTGCTCATGAAAGGAAATTGTTGCAAATTACGCCACTGATCAGCAACACCTCCTCCGGCAACACCAGCAGAAACAGAAACTGATGAGTTACCTTTACCAACACCAATTTGAAACCCCATATGATCTGTTTGTTGTTGTTCTTGGATCTCGCGTAAACCGAGACCCATGTTAACGTTACCAACAACATAACGACTC
The DNA here is from genome assembly GCA_954870985.1 of Trifolium fragiferum. Taxonomy (NCBI): domain Eukaryota; kingdom Viridiplantae; phylum Streptophyta; class Magnoliopsida; order Fabales; family Fabaceae; genus Trifolium; species Trifolium fragiferum. The sequence goes on along the minus strand of OX940790.1, from coordinate 23,274,251 downwards.
AGATGATTCTGCATCGACGCCATGAAGGGTAGATTAGTAATTGTTTGTGGTAACTGATGACTAATTAGTTCATGATGAGAAGGGATTGCACTTGATGAGGAAGTTTGTTTTTCATGAGAGTTTGTTGAATTAGGCGATTTCGAACGGCTTCTTTTGTTCTTCTTGTTGTTTCTACCACACCCTCCCCCAACAGGAACATTTCTAAGTGCACCTCCTTTTGTCCAATAACGTCTACAAGCTTTGCAGAAGTGACGAGGTTGAGTGAGGCTATAGTTGTTGAAGTAGCAAAATTTAGTGTTGGTTGAATCGCATCGTGGACACTTTAGTGCTGGTTCTGGTGGTGGTAGTTTTAATCTACGAGCTTGATCAGCCATGGAGTTTGGTCTGATCGAGCCCATAGTACCACCACTACCACCAGGACCGATATTGTCTGCCACACATCGTATAAGACAAAATTTGTTCCATAACCTTTGTTTTATGTTTGTTCTGTCCTTTTGTCAAATATTTACATTTTACGGATCAAATTGATCCTTAATGAAACATCAATGTTTATTTGATTAGACAATATAAAATTTTAAATTTTTTCTTGTCTATTTTAAATTTAAATTTGAATTATCTGATATTGATTCAATGATTATTGATGTGCTACTGGATCCACATCCGCAGCTTTTTCCTCGCTACTCTCACTCCCTTCAGTGTTAACTTATAGAGCACTTAAGCTCTATAACTGATTTTCAAAACAAAACCAAAAAACTTCCTATTAATACACTTATACTAAAAAGAAGGATGGGAAGAGCTTCCTTGGAATCAAAATTTGACACCATTGAGGAAACTAAAATTCAGACCATATTAAATAACTGTCACACTCAAGTTTCCAAGAAATACTAGCTAGTAGTAGAACTTATTACCAGCTTCTGGATTGTAGTAAAGTAAAGGAAGGCTTTAAATTACTCAGTGATAAAGAAAAAAAAGATCCGTAAATAAAGAAAAAGAGTAACAGAAAGGAAAGAAGCTGTGTGTCAGAAATCTTAAATCTGTACCTTGAATTATATATCCAACTTGTGTAAGCTTTACTATTCAACTATATATGCATCATATATCCATTATTTATTCCAGATGCATGACAAATATTCGTATCATAAAATCCAACTTTGCAATAAGAATATGTTTCATAAATTAATTAATTAATTAATTAATTAATTAAATAAAGTGTAATGTTTTATATAGTTTGAAATTTAAACAAGCTATAAAGCCAAAGTTACATTCTTTAGTTCTTTATAATCACATGCTTTATGTTTTTAGCTGAATCTGATATAGCAAAAGATGGTGCAAAAATACTGTAAGAAAACTAGCTCTATATATGTAGCTGGTAGTAGATAGGTATAAAGTAAGTAAACTTAAGGAAATGAGATTACAAAGTCAGATAGAAAACACACACAACATAACATTACATGCACACCAATAGTTATAGTTATACAACATAAAACAAAACAAGCCCATATATATATAGTACACAAATTAAACTTGACTTCATGGAAATAAAAAAAAAATGCAAATTATTTCTGTACATATTTTTTTTGGATATCTATCGATACATTTGCTGACGTGGACAATTTTTATAAGTTCATAAATAGTGTATATTAATTTTTTTTTTATGATAAACACAATTTGTAGACCAATCAGAATTATCCACCTGAACAGTGTACCGATAAATATCCAAATAAAATTTGTACTAGATGCTCACTATTAAAAAAAAAATAATGACCAGAAATTACAACTGGAAGAAGATCAATTCTATTACCATGCTTGCTATAATTAACATGAGTGATCCAAAGTTATGAGAGATGAGTAGTTGAAGAACCTGACCAAGTATCATGATAAATCATTCCACGAATAAAATTGCTGCTGGTTATTATGTTCAGTGACACCAAGAGAAGCTCTTGACAAATTTAAACCTCTATTTTCTTCCATTTTAAGTGGTGGTTGTTCTTGATTAACATTAACAACCCTAGGATTTGAAGCTATATCTCCAACAAATCCAGATGATGCTGCTTCAATACTTTCTCCTTGAAAAGGATATGAATTGTTTCCACCAGAATTCGATTCAAAAGTGCTCATGAAAGGAAATTGTTGCAAATTACGCCACTGATCAGCAACACCTCCTCCGGCAACACCAGCAGAAACAGAAACCGATGAGTTACCATTACCAACACCAATTTGAAACCCCATATGATCTGTTTGTTGTTGTTGTTGTTGTTGTTGTTCTTGGATCTCGCGTAAACCGAGACCCATGTTAACGTTACCAACAACATAACGACTAAGATAATTCTGCATCGGTGCCATGAAGGGTAGATTAGTAATTGTTTGTGGTAACTGATGACTAAGTAGTTCATGATGAGAAGGGACTGCACTTGATGAGGAAGTTTGTTTTTCATGAGAGTTTGTTGAATTAGGCGATTTCGAACGGCTTCTTTTGTTCTTCTTGTTGTTTCTACGACACCCTCCACCAACAGGAACATTTCTAAGTGCACCTCCTTTTGTCCAATAACGTCTACAAGCTTTGCAGAAGTGACGAGGTTGAGTGAGGCTATAGTTGTTGAAGTAGCAAAATTTAGTGTTGGTTGAATCGCATCGTGGACACTTCAGTGCTGGTTCTGGTGGTGGTAGTTTTAGTCTACGAGCTTGATCAGCCATGGAGTTTGGTCTGATCGAACCCATAGTACCACCACCAGGACCGATATTGCCACCCACTTGAGGTGGTAAAGGTGGAAGCAGTTGAGTGTTTTCATTTCCATTTTGTTGATGATGATTTGGTTGCTGCAAATTTAAATATATAGACAAAAATTATAGAAGAGAATTATTTTTTTTAAAAAAAAAATCTAGTATATTCAAGATGTTGCAAGGAATATGAATGATTCATCTTTTTGAAGTTTTTTTTTTTCTTTACTTTCTTTTTTGGATTTGGAATTTGATGAAAATTAAAACTTTAATTACCTGGTGGTGCCAATTAGGTGGATCTACTACATAACCTTGAATAGAAGAGAAAACCATGGTATTGAAAATTCTTTTATATATGTCTTCTTTTATAAAGTTTTGATGGCTCTTTAGGGAGATGGTGGAGAATCAAACCAAGGGAATACCAGAGAAGAGAAAGAAAAGGAAAAAGAGCATTAAAGGAGGAGATGAGGGAGGAAGAGAAAGCAGCAAGAAGAGGCTTTAGTTTGGTTACTTTGCCCTTATTCCCTCATTCTCTCATCTCTTTTTGTTTTATTATATTTTTTAGGGTTTTTAGTGGGGGAAGTTTCTTAACCAATAAGCTTCTTCTTTTTTTAATGGGGTTGTGTATGTAAATTTGTTCTTTAAAAAGGTGATATAGTGGTGGATATACCATGCATGGAATAGAGAGTAACAAGTTACGATTACACCGTATATGTGTCAACATGTCTTTTCATGGGTGCATGGTGGAATCTAATGACATAATCAAGGAAAAGAATTTAGAGATTAATAACCATCAATCTCATAGATAATTGACATGTTAAAAGATGGACCTCATGCAATGTAGAAGTTCTTTTTGTTATCTCAGTGTAGAAGATTTTATTGAGTATTTTTTTTCTTTTTAATTAACTCACTTAAATTGGCATTGACGAGAATCGAACATGAAACCTTAAGAGGAGCACACTCTCAGATTTCAAGCCAATACCACTGAACCAACCCAAGTGGGTTAAGGGTTTTATTAAGTTTTTTAATAGCGGACATAAAATCTTGAAATTTTTATGTTAACAGGGTGTTTTTTTCTCCATATTACGTCCGTTATTTTAGTAATTTTGTAAGATGCGTGAAAAAATTGATAAGGTGACAAAAGAAATTCTCAATTTTATTGAGACGCTTTTTTATAGAGTCACTTGAAATATCTATTTTTTTTTTTTATGTTTATCAAATTATTATTTTGTAAGTCTCTTGGAAACAATGTAATGCACAATTCCTTAAGGTGGAATTTGATTTATATATTTTTGTTTTTTTCGTTTTTTTGATTTATATATTTAGATATGATGAGTTAAAAAAATGCAATAATATTTAAAAAGGATAATTTAACTATATATCCATTTGGTTCTACCTCATTTGATATATATTATTTTCTACAATTGTACAATATATTTGGGTTTCTTCTAATACAAAGAATCATGTAAAAAGAAAAAACACAACAAAACATGTTTACTAAAGGGCAAAGTAACTTTGTCCTCGAATAATATTATTGCTTTTGGAAAAACGAAATAAAAAACCTTTTATGTTTATATATAGTTTATCATTATCCAATGTATAATATTAATTTCTTCAAAATGCGTTTTTGCAAAGGGTGCTGCCGATGATTGAAGTAATTAAAGGAAGAATATGAGACAAGTAATTGAGAAAGAAAACGTGAAAGGGTAAAGGGAAGTTTGCAACATTGTCATATATAATGTGTTGTATAATTATAAAATAATTGATGCTATAGCTAGACTTTAATTGCTCTACTTTTTTATGTACTAATTTAGGCCCAGTAAAATTCAAGGCTTAAAGTTGTGGTCAGATCCTTTTTGGGCACAGCACCAACACTTGTGTGACATAATGCATCAAATGCTATGTTTATCCAACTTTATCAACAATATCTTTTTAATTTGTTGCTAGACAAAATCTTCTTCTAGTTGCCTCTCTAATAAACTTTAATAATTAATACTTCAAAATTGAGGGCGTTTGATTAATAAAATGTGTTTCTTTTGTCTATTTTGCTTTGCTTTTTTATTTTTCATACCACCCTACTTTTTCATGGTGCATAGACCCCCAAATTTGGTAGATAAAAAAACAATATATTCTTTTTGTAAGTGGGCCGGAGTCACACTCATATTTAAACCATAGTGAGTAGGGACTAGAATGATATGAAATGAAATGCAACTATAATAAGATCAATGTCGTTTCTTCATCAATAAGAAATTTCAACCTTATACTAAGCTTCATTCAACATTCATTGCCTTTTTGGATAACTTAGCTTGGAGGATTAGAGAACTGTTGTTGTACTATAGCTTAGAATAGATGTTTGCAATGAACAATTTTAACAATTCAATGTGTAAAGTTAATTATCGTCAAGTAGACACAGTATAAGCATCTAGTGGAATTTGCCTATCAATAATTGTTTTGGATCGGATCGAAATTGGTACTCGCCACGTCGTTTCGGTCTCATACACACAAAAGCCCAATCCAAAAAGCTCTTCACCTCCTTAGTGATAACTAACAACTGACATGGAATATACAGTATCAGATCGTAATATTCATACGACTTTTAAACAGGACATTGATGGATGCCGCCCCATAAAAGTTGAGTTCAATGCTCCAACAACCTCAATATCCTCTCGATAAAATGTGTCTATGACGAACACCTCAAGTTTGCATTTGTAATCCTAAAAATTCTTATTCTATATTCTCATACTAAATTGAACATTAAAGTATTTGCAGATACATTTTTCACCAAGGTGGATCTTAAAAGACTTGATAACTGATTATATTTCGCTCCATTTTAATATTGCTACTCAATTAATATAGTCCATGTAGATATACTTATGTTGTAAATTAAGAGACATCCGTTGACTTATGTCTAGAAACTAACAAATCATTAACTTTCTAATATTTTTCGTTAGTCCCCAAACAAAAAGTGTCTAAATTCTCCATTTATACACGAAAAAATTCAAAATATAAAATCGCTATGAGTGCTTCTAATTTTTTTTAACGGTCAAAATTTCCGTCCTTTAACTCGTTTAACCCTTCACATCCTACTATTTCCTTTTCAAACAAAGGATCAATGTAACATCTCTCTTGATGCATGCATATAGCCATTTCATGCCTTTAATGGTCAATAAGGTGAGTAAATTTTAGACTTAAATGACATTTTTGCATTATTTTTATCCCTTTTTTTAGAGTGATTTAACACTGTTTTTTCCTTATAGTTTGATAGTATTGTTTTTAATTTTCCCTCAAATTTACTTTGAGAGGTACATCTATTAATGTGGAATCCAACACTTATAGCTAGAACGATGTTTTTTTTTTCTAAAAAAATGAAGGGAAAAAAAAATTTAAATTGTTTGCAACACTACTTAGGGATTTCATTTTGCTTTCATTTGTAAGGGGATAACTACATTTTTGGCATTTTTAACTTTAATTTTAATGAAGGGCCACACTACCATTTGTAAGGGGATAACTTTAACATTAAGTTTTTGCCTTCTGTAAAAATCGAATCATATATCTTGAGTTCAAGTACATGTTCAATCTATTTCCACTGCCAATTGAGCTAGTAGCCAATCCATGGGGCAAGCGGGGGCACCAATTGTTGTGAATTCGTCTAAAATCACACCAACGAAAACTTGATGTGTGGGATAATATTAACCAAACAACCAATAATAAAGTGCATAGAGATAACAATAATCCAAAAGAAAATAACCACGCAAAAGGAACAAGAGAAAAACACATAATAGTTTGTTTACCCAATTCGATCACGTAATAATTCATTGTGTTAAGAATTTTTTTACTAAAGATGATCAATCAAATACTTGATATAGAGATTAATCTCCATAAAATTGTTAATTACTTGTATAGTTTGAAATATATAGTAGTTAGTAGTTATAACTACTAGATGGCATGCAATGAGAGGCAAATTCAGCAGGGTAGGGTGTACTTGTGCTTGCCATACAAGTGGAGTGGTGGGGTTAAAGTTTGTCATGGTTTGTACCATAATGCACACTAAGATGGAATCAATTAATGTCTATCATTTTTGTCATGAGATGCTTACGGTCGGAACGGGATCCTTATTGTAATCTCACACATTGGTGGGTCACATTACAATCTAAACACCACTCTCCTTCCTTACTCATGTCTCCTACGGAATATATATTTACTCTACGTGCTTAGGTTTCAATGGATTTGGACACTCCACAATTCAAATACTTTTCTTTCTTTTTTCTGAGACAACAAGGAAAGAGAGCTAATACAAAAATGAAATAGAACGGTGAACAATTCAAATACAGTCAATTACTCATTAATCATTTCCTTTCCATGCATTTTCCTATATCCACTAATTTTACACTTATTAAAAAAGTTAACTAAACCCAAATTCTCCCTTCATTCAAAATATATAAGTGTCGCATTTAAAAATTTCATAAAGATTCAAAAAAGATATGGAAGAGAGATGATGATAAATTTACCAAATTGTTCTTATTTACTATTGTGGTATTCTAATTTATTTTTAACAAAATTGTGGTATTTTAATTATAAACAATTAAAAGTGTTTTGGACCGAGCGTGAGACCCAATAAATGTGGAGTTTGTCCTTTCATGTGTCGAACTTAGCCCAATTGAATGCAAACCCAATATCGTAATCGTATTCTCCTGTCCAACGATCAAGGAAGTCAACCTTCTGTAACGATCGACACTGAAATAATTAATATTTACTGTCAATTATGACTTTTTAGTCGTTATTCTGACAGACATCATATGGTGATATGCCATATCCGTCTTCATATTAATAGTTTTGGCTCCACGCTCAGGACTATATAAAGTTTATAAACCTTCTCACGCAGAAAGTGTTTAATAATGCATTATCCAAATACTTAATCATGAGAATTTGATCTATATAAATAAAAGATTTATTTTCTTATTTTGTTAGGTAGTCTAGTGATTAAAAATTTTACATTTTAAGATGAATAAGTGGAGTGTACATGGTTTGAACCGCGACTCCTATTTATAAATTTGATATAGCTACCAACCGAGTTAAACTTACGAAAAAAAAGATTCATTTTCTATGTTATTATCATTACAAAAAATGAAAGTTAGATATATAAAATAAAACTTATTTTTAAATGGGATCATATTGAAAAGTAAAATTAGTCAATTAAGCTTTTTTATTTGTATTTATAAGATCATCAAATAAATATATTATTTTTATTCGAGATCGGATGTTCAATCTCCTTACTCTCTTTATACACATATTTTCCATTCCCAACAACTATAATAAAACAAATTTCCAAAATTTATTTCTTTTAACTTTTTTGATGTTGATGATTAGGTAAAGGATATTGTGGTTACATTCAGAATATGGAAAAGGAGAACATGACGGAAATAGAAGAAGAAAAAAAAATAATAAAGATGCCATACTTTTAACTTAGCTATATAATTTATTTATTTTTTGACGCAGCTATATAATATTGTTTGACAAATTAAAACATGCATTTTTTAAAAAGAAAATACATATAATCCATATCATTTGCTTTTTATGGTATGTTCACGGTATCAATAGAGCTTTTGCTTTGTTTGGCCTAAGTTCAGAGGGTTTGAATGGATTTTCGAGAGGAACGACCATACATGACATCAAAATTTTAGAGATATTAATTTTTTTACTTTGTGCGGTCATATATATAACATCATATGTTTAATAAGTTTAGTGCCTGTTGTTGCCAATCTTATTAGTGGAGTTCCGTTAAATAAGTATGATTTGAGTTTTTTAAGATTTTTAATTTAATGATTTTGGCTGTTGTCACCCTTCTTTCTACTAGTATAAGTATAACTGCTATGGAAATCCAATACCCACTACTAATTATGAGTTGCTTAATGTATATCTTTGTTCATCAAATATAGTGTTAGTAGTGGGTATTGCTTAATGTATATTCTCAGTTTGTTATTTTCTGTAACTAGATTTGTTAAAAAAATAATGATGCGGAGCGATTGAGCAATTTATTAAAACTACCCTATTAAATTTAATAAATAGGAATTTAAGTTTTTTCTAGTAATGTTTAATGTATAATTTTTTTTTTTTGTCATGTAATGTATAATTATTCAGTCTGGTTTTTTTTTTTTTTTGTTATTTTTTCTACATTTTTTGTTACGATATTTCAGTCTGTTTAAAAATTAATGTATAATTATTTAGTGTGTTATTTAATATATATTCATTATAGTCTAATGAAAATTAATCCGTGTCTTCTCACAAAATTTTGCAATTTTCCAATGAATTGTAATTTTTTATAATTTCAAAATAGTATTAAATAATAAAATCAGCTAATTGGCCTATCCTCTTAGTAAATAAAATTAACAACATAAATTTGGAAAACTTCCATTTTATACTACACCGTGTGTGCGTTTAGGTGATAAAATAAATAAATTAAATAAATATTATAAATAAAGTTTAAAATAAACTTAGACTTTTATGATTTTGATAGTAAAAGAGCAATGCTATATGTTACGGATAAAAAAGTACAAGAAAGAGAAGAAATGTACTATATTATTTTTAAAAAACCAAAATTGCTATAAAATAAGAAGTTAGAGGAAATCATGGGGAGGTTAGTTGGAATTGTAGGGCCATGATTCATTCTTCTCTTTCTTCCTTGCTAGATTCTTACAAACAAGCATTTCCCAAATTTATTTAAAATATTAAAAGTTATCAAAAAAATTATAATAATTGAAAGTATAATTTTTAACTTTTCTTTCACATTATATATTTTTAAATGACTTATTAAAAAAAAAAAGCACCAAAATTATAACTTGCACAGCACACGCAAAATATCAGGAACATCCTCCGCCAAAGTGATCAATAATTTTAATTTTTTTACTAAGGTGGTAAAGAATGTTATTCTTATATACTTAATATATAATTTAATATGATCAATGACATTAAAGTGTAAGATTTAATTATTTATTTTTGTAGTGAAGTGTCAAATGTAATTTCACTCCAAATCTAAACCATTTATTAAAAGGTTTTGATTTTTGGATTTGAATCTCGACTTTGCATATATAATGTGATATTTCTATTATTTGAACTAAATTCATTGAACCAAAAGATTCTGATTCTATTTCCTTAAAAGGTTTCACATGATAATAAAGATCCTAATTTTTGTTTTTAATTATCAACAATTTAAATTTAAATATATCTCTCTTTCTCTCCAATTATTTAGCTTGCTCATTTTATGCCAGTCATCTGTTCATAATCCCCATCCTTAATCATTATTGAAAAAGCATCCAATGTAAGACCTCAACAATGACAAATAGATAATTAAATTGACAATGGATAAATTAAAACAATCGGATACAGAACATGAGTATCAAAAATATTTAATAACAAAATAAAAATATATATGAGAAACACGAAAAAGGACTCCATAGAACAACAAAACCACACAAAGCAACGACCAAAATGGAAAAGGTGAAAAGCCAACTAAGAACAAGAGCAGATAAACAAAGAGTTTCATAGACACAACTATAAACTATTCAAATTTAGGTGCACACACAAAGGTTAAATAAAATTTAACGATAAAGAATTAATTGATTAAATTAATATGACTAATTTATTTATGATTTAATTTTTATTTTTTATGTGTGTGTACCTATATACCACTTAACAAAACCAGAATTGCATATATGATTTTTTTTCCTGGGAAAATTGAATGATAATGATCACTATATGTATAAGCAATCGAAATCATTTTTTTTTTGTTGCTAATACATAACATAAGAGAATGGATCTTCTTAATTGTTTTTTTCTCAATTTTCACATCTCAACTATTAATCAACTTCTTTTAATTTCTTTTAAATTTAAATATTATTTTATATTTATGATCTAATGGTCTGTAATTCACATTATTTCCTCAATTTGTTTTTCAACTTGAGAGAATTCATTCTCATAAAATAAATAAATATGGCAAATGTTAAATAGTGTCCTCGGGGCACTCTTTAAACCTTTAAATAGTAATATTTTATAAAAAATATTATAAAAATGTGTGAAGTCAACATATTAAGAATTAAAATGTCCTACATTTTAAATAAATTATGTTTTTAAATGGAATTTTTAAAAACTGCCCCGACACTAGTTTAGCTTGACCCAATAAATATAGATAAAAAGTTTCCACAATTGTGTCAAGAACTGTAAATTTGCAATTATACGTCATAAAGTATATTCAAAAGATCACAGCGACATAAAGACAGTTTTTAAGCATAGGATACTCTGAGAATATAAGTTAGGATTGTATTCATAATATCAAATCACTTAATATCAACGGCCAAATCCAATTTAAATAAGCCACTAGATTTGGTTTAGTGGTGAGGGGTTTGGGTAGTATGTAATAGGTCCTGGGTTCAATCCTCAGTCATTGTAAACCAAAAAAAAAAAAAAAAAAAATCCAATTTAAATAGTTAATCATGTATATTTTTTTTTTTGTTGACTAAATTGTTAATCATGTACATATGGTCAATCTATAAGAAAGATGAAAGATTAAAACAAATACAAGATAAATTAACAAAATAAATATTTGGTAAAATGGTAAAGAACAAAAAATATATTTAAACTTTGTTTATGTATTTTTTTTTATATATTATCTGGATGATCTTATAATTTCTTTTTCTTTTTTTGACGGAAATCTTATAATATAATTTGAGTACCCTTATATTCTATTTCGTTTAATGCATATCTTTTTTTTTTTTTAACCAAAAAGTGGAGTAGCTAGGATGCTACCACCACCAAAAACTTCATTACCAAAGAAAAAAAAGATAGATCATACAAAAGATCAAGAGGGGGGACATGATACCAAAACCCTCTTAGAAACTATTGAACCTAAAACTTGGTAAGCCAAGTTTATTCCTATGTAGGCTATTAACAATACACATAGGAGGTTCCCAAAAGAGGAAATTCTATGGTACAGTCCGTCAAAACGAATGTATTGGTACATTCTAGATCTAGTGTGGCTAAGGTACAAAATTTTCTATGTGCAAATCTCAAATCTAATGGCTAGAAAGCAAGCAACCTATTAGCACAAATTTATTAGCAAAAATTTGGTAGCTAATTTATAGCAGATAATCCTAGTCCAATGAATAGTGCTATGATAGTAAAACGACACGGGAATAAATTCCTAAGAAGTCCATGTGGAAAATTAATTTATCCAACAATAAGCTTTAAACCTAACCTGACTGATCTTGCTCTATACAAAATTCAAATTATATGGTTCGAAAGACTACATTATTGGTTTAGAAACTCAGGAAACTTCTATTTAGCTAGAGAATATAAGGAACTAGCTAAAAGTCTTCAGAAAAAACTTCAGGATATTGCAAGATGACTGAAGAAAGTCTAACAAGTAAGTTACAGAAAGTTTTAGATAACTTCTCTAATTTACAAGATAGGATAGAAAAACAAACATCCTATTTAGAGACTTTACAGTCTGAAGAAGAAAGATATAAACCATATGAAACATGGAAATTTCATAGTGGAATAAACCTGAATTGTTATGAAGAAGATGAAACTCATAGATTTCCTCACCTTTTTCATACAACAAATCCACAACTAAATAATATATCCTGTATGATAGCATATGTGATAAAACTCTTAGAAGACAAAACTCTTCAATTCTCTCGAGGGGGGAAGAGAAAGGAAAAGAACTAGAAATAGAAAATATTCCTGAGCTTCCTGAGCTCGAAGAAACTCCTGTTTCTACACAATTAAAAATTAAACCACCATCTAAATTCTTTTAAGAATGGACGATACAGAAGAAGCCCTTAATAGGCAATTAGAAAATCTAGAAAGACTTATGGTCTCTTTAGATATATCAGGAAAGAGTCAAGTAGTTGACGAAGAACCAAAAGAGAAAAACCAAATCATTTATGATTTAAGCTCTGAAGAAGAAGGCGAGGAAGAAAGTGAAAATCCTCACTTCGTGAAATTTGAACCAGCAGAGACATCTGGTGCAAAAAGATCTGCAGAATTCGAAAGAGAATTTACCAAACAAAAATTCCAAAAGGTACCCCATTATTATGTACCTACACAAAACCCATTTCAAGGGCAAGGAATTTTAGACATAGACTGTAGTTTCGATACAGCCAAAGATCTTAGAGATTGGTACAATACAAATAGTATATTAGTCCAGTTAAATGAAGACCTTAAAAATTTAGGACCAATTGAAATTTTCAATTTCCTACAATATAAAACTAGAGGAAATGCTTACAAATACATTTCTACCTTACCACCAGAGGTTATGGGAACAATACCTCTAACAGGAACTTTAGTAGTAGACTGGGTTTATATGTTACTTGTAACAGAATTTAAAGGATGGAAGGACTCCATTCAATCTAAGATAGCATTTTCCGACCAAAATCTTTGGAAAATAACTAACCTAAAAATCTGCAATATGTGCTACGTGGATAATTTCATTTGTGAATTTCAGGACTATTATTACAACATAGATAATAGTACTAGAATTTCTAGAAACTTGATAGAACTATTCTATGACAAGTTACCAGAAAGAGTATCAGCTCAAGTTAAAACATTCTTTACTTCAGCATTAGCAGAAGAAAAAGTGGATGATACTCTAGGAGGAAGAATAACTACCTTAAAAATTTGGCTCCAAGAAATGTGTAGTCAAAAAATAGCCAAAAGAGAAGCTCAAGTATCCCTCTGTTGTAATAAACTACAAGACAAAGTAGAAAACTATGGTTGCAACTCTAGAAAGAAATCCAGAAAAACAAGATTGCAAAAACCTTATAAGAAAAGGAAATTTAAGAAAGTCCCTTTTAGAAAATTCAAAAAAGGAAACAAAAAATTCTTTAGGAAAAAACAACCTTACCCTAGGAAGAAAACATGCCCACAAGGCAAAAAATCGTGTACATGTTGGTTATGTCATGAAGAAGGTCACTATGCAAATGAGTACCCTAAGAAAGAAAATCCTAAGAAGAATGTCTTACATGCAATATGTGCAATGGGATATGAACCTATAGAATCAGACATAGAATCCGATGAAGACATTTATGAATACTGCACAGAAACAGATTCAGATGTCGAAGAAGATACCTGGTAAAGAAAATCCAAGTGCTACATTTATTAAAATAGTATTAAAAAATAAAAACTTCTTAGCCTATGTAGACACAGGTGCAACTCTTTGTTTTGGGAAAAAATCTATCTCTAGAAATTGGGAAAGATTAACCAAACCAAAAGAAATAATAGTCGCAGACAAATCAAAACATCAGATATGGTTTAATCTTAGAGATGTATCTATAGAAATTGAAGGATATAAGTTTTTTATTCCAACAATCTACCTCCATGATTCAGGATTGGATCTAATCATAGGAAATAACTTTTTAAAGTTATACGAACCATTTACTCAAAGAAAGGATACTATATCACTTCAATGGAAGGATTTGGGAAATCCTAAAAATAGAAAAATAGTAACCACCAAAATAGTTACTAGAAATGAAATCTTAAACCTTATTAAGGGAAACCTTAGGGAATTAAGAACTATATGGGAAGAAAGAAGTTTCCATATTAATATAGAAGATAGATTAGACGAAGTCTGTTCAGATAACCCTCTAGACAGCCTTAAAAACACTAATCATGAACTTAGTCATTAAGTTAAAAAATCCTAATGACGAGATAAATGTTCCAAATAGAATTCCATATTCTATTAGAGATGTTGAAGAATTTCAACAAGAATGTAAAGAATTACTTGATAAAGACCTTATTAGACCTTCATCAAGCCCACATTCTGCACCAGCTTTTTATATCGAAAACCATAACGAAATAAAGAGAGGAAAAAGAAGAATGGTAATTAATTATAAGAAATTCAATCTGGCAACAGTTGGGGATTCCCATAAATTACCAAGAAAAGATTTTATTTTAGAAAAAATAAAAGGATGGAACTGGTTTTCTTCCTTAGATGCAAAGTCTGGTTATTATCAACTAAGACTAGCAGAAGAAACAAAACCATTAACAGCTTTTTCATGTCCACCTCAAAAACATTACGAATGGAATGTTTTGTCTTTTGGACTAAAACAAGCGCCATCAATATATCAAAGATTTATGGACAAATCTCTTGAAGGTTTGGATCATATATGTTTAGCATATATAGATGACATACTCATTTTTACAAAAGGAGATGAAAGACAACATCTTCGAGATTTAGAAATTGTTCTTTTAAGAATTAAAGAAAAGGGTATTATAATTTCAAAAAAGAAATCAAAGATTTTACAAAAAGAAATAGAATACCTTGGTTTAATTTTAAAAGAAAATGGGGAACTAAGTTTAGCACCTCATACCCAAGAAAAAATACAAGCTTTTCCAAATGAGCTTTCTGATAGAAAACAAATTCAAAGATTTCATGGTTGTTTAAATTATATTGCTAATGAAGGATTTTTAAAAGACTTAGCAAAAGAAAGGAAGCATTTGCAAAAGAAAATTTCGGAAAAGGTTCCTTGGTCCTGGACTAAAACTGATTCTGATAATGTTAAAACCATTAAAGAAAAAATTCAAATTTTGCCCGAACTTTACAATCCAACAATAACAGATTTTTTGATTGTAGAAACGGATGCAACACAAACAACCTGGGCAGGTTGTTTGAGAGCCTTACCAGATGGTAAAGCAAAACTTTCTCTTAATGAGAAAGGATGTAAAATTGAAGAATCTAAGGATCTTCAATCAAAAAGCATTGATTATAGTGCTTCTAAAATCCTGATAAAGGATACTGAAAATTTACAGTTATGTAAATATATTTCTGGTACATTTACAGATACAGAATCTAGATATCATATTCAAGAACT
Source organism: Trifolium fragiferum (assembly GCA_954870985.1). Taxonomy (NCBI): domain Eukaryota; kingdom Viridiplantae; phylum Streptophyta; class Magnoliopsida; order Fabales; family Fabaceae; genus Trifolium; species Trifolium fragiferum. The sequence continues at coordinate 23,258,670 of OX940790.1, read as the reverse complement.
AGAAACTCTGGCATGTGTAAAAGTACTAAAAAAATGGAAAATTGACTTACTACCGTCAAGATTCCTTCTTCGAACAGACTCTAAATATCTTACAGGATTTTGGAGATATAAAATTAATGCTGACCATAAACAAGGCAGACTAATAAGATGGCAGATGGAATTACAACGATACGAGCCATATCTTCAATATATAAAATCTGAACAAAATAGTTTTGCAGATACACTGACGAGAGAATGGAGCAAGCCATAAAGCTACTTCAGAACAACATCAAGCAAAAGGACGAGCAACTTGTCGCCATAGATATCAAAAGAACAAAAATCTCTGCCGAGAGGGGGGAGATGATTACAACACTCAAAGGTTTACAAAAAATGACAACAGATGAAAATCAATCCTTAACAACAAAGAATAAAATTCTCAGAGAAGAAAATTGGGACTTGCTAGGACAACATTTTGGAAAATATGACTACTATGTAAAGTATACTACCCCAGAAAGTTCAAAAATTCCTATTGAAACAATAGCTCCTAATGGTTGGAATATAGAACAAGAAGCAGGGTCTTCAGAAACAACTTCAGACAGCAAGAAGTCTTGGGCTGACAAGGTCGAAGAAGAAGATGAAGCCAAAAAAAATGGTTCGTTAGCAACCATCCAAACAAGCGATCCAGTAAATAATGAGATGAGAAGGTTTGAAGCTTATGTCATTTTTGATGGTCCAATGAAAGGGATCTATAGAAAATGGGCAATAGCTAAACAACACATCATTGGCAAAAATGTGCGTCACAAAAGATACAAAACCATGAAGGAAGCTGAACGGACACTTTATGGAGCATACAAGGAGGTTACAACAGCAAAAAATCTTCAAAAGTCTCCAACAATGGAGTCAAAAAGGAAGTTGTCAATTGACAAAATTCGCCAGCTCGAATACCAAAAGAATTTCCAGATAACCGATCCAACTTATATGAAATTCAGTCTTAGATGGAAATGGTTAAACCATTATGTGGAAGAATTCACCACTGAATGCTTCTACCCGACTAACAAATTTAGCTGTCCCAAGACGGTTACATTACCCGGAATAGATAGTACTACATGTCTATCTTTCTTTCAAAATGGTTTAATTCATACCATATATTTGGAAGAACAACCAAAGAAAACTTTTGGAGAGCTCAAGTTTCTTCCAAAGAATCTACAAAATTTGGCAGAAAAATTCAATAATTGATATGCCAAAGGAAAAGAGATCTTTCTAGAGATCGATTCAACATATCCTTGGTATGATGAAAATACCTTGGAACTGGTCACAAAACCAATATACTTAATCAAGATTGGGATATCCAATAAAGAATATCCAGTCATGAATAAAGAAAGCACAGAGTGACATCCAGCTATGTATGTCAATCAAATGAAGAATTTTCGTCAGAAAATTTCAAGATTGTCATCTCAGACAAACTACAGAATGATCTACGAAGACTCATCAATGGTCGTGTATAGTGATTCCAGAAAACCAGCAAAAGAAAAAGATATCAAGACAATTAAAGAGCTTGAATAAAAAATTGATCAACTGAAAGATGATAATGAAAAATTACCAAGGGTAATTCAAGAAGAATGCTGCAGATACTTTTTACAGTATTACAAAAATCATAACTGTTAAAACTGTCAAAAATCGTCGGCACAAGAGGACAAGAAGATTGATAGCACAGAACAACTGGCCACAATGTAGGACAGAATTGTACAGTGGCACCTTATCACATCTGAGTCAGATGGGGACCACTTAGTGCTAAATAATGTAAAATACTATTTGTCGTTTTTCTTAGTGCGTTTTTCTTTTTTAAGTGCGCATCACTTTTTCTGAGTGCATGTACAATGTCATGGAAAGGGACGTTTACCTAATGTGAGCCCTTCTCCACTATAAATAACAGCATTCGGCTCAATGTAAATTATAGTTGAATGATATATGAAACTATCAATTAGTTTTGAAGAAAATTATTTCTTCTGTCCTTAGAAATTTATTTCTAAGAAGTAGTTCTTGAGGTAATACTCTGAAGGAACTAGATCCTTGAGATAATACTCTGGAGGGATCAACCACATAAAACAATATAATCAAAATAGATTATATCCCAAACAACGCAAACATCTTCGGATCGAAGAATTCATCAAAACCAAAAACAAAGAAAATCATATCAAGTATGATTGTTATTATTACATCACTTATTAATTATATTATGTTATTTGCATAATCAATGGAAAGTTCAAATTTTAGAACTCAAAGATTATTTTCAAACTTTTTTGAAATTGAATACACAGAACCTACTTCTGATCATACATACTTAGAACTAGTCTTGATGGAAGACTATGATAAAAAGGTAACTTATTTACTAAAAAAGATGCCTGAACCAAATTTGGCTAAGATAATTTTAGACAAATTCAAATTTAATCATTATCAAGAAAAGGTTTTTCTCGAAAAACTTCAAAAAACTATCGAAGGAGACTTCGAAGAACATGAATTAAAATGTTTAGTTCAAGAGTTAAACAATTTTACTAAAAATTCTAAATATATAGAATGTTTTCAAGGACAGTTCTATGGAGACTTCGCAAGTGTACATTATAAACTAAAAAACTCTTGATTTTATAGTCTAATAAAAACTTTAAATACTCTGCCCGATAATATTAGTGAAAATTCAGAAGAATTTTGAAAATTATGTTTGAAATCTCACTTTTTGAAGAAACATCTAGTTATTTTGCTGATAGCATACTAGATCACAAAATAGAAGAAGCAGATTTATCTCTAACTGCTGAAGAAAACTTTAAAAGAAAGACTAAAAAATTCAAAGAACTTTTCTCTAGGAAAAATATTTTGAAATTTGGAATAATGGTAGGAGAAGAAGCAGTTCCAATTGATTCTACATCCGGAAATATATTCGTATCTACCATAGATATAACACAAATTCAAAAAAGAATTTCAAGTCTTTCTGAAAAAGAAAGAAATAAAATTGGTTATATTCACATATCAACCATTCAAGTTTTAATTAAAAGTACTTTCATGAAAGGTATTGATACACCTCTAAACATAATTCTAAGAGACTCTAGAATTACAAATGATAAACAATCTATAATTGCACAAGGAAAATGAAATTTAAAATATGGAAAAATTAAGTTTGACATAAACTTACAAATAGGATTATCCTTAAGGGATAAAAATCTAGACAGATCCATAATCTTTAATTATAAATTAGAAGATTCAAAATTTATGAAAAAAGAAAATCATCCTTTTACAATATGCTATAGAATTAATTATGCTTTAAGTAATTCACATCATAACATAGAATTTACAGGAAAAGATATAATTCATATTGATGAATTATTCACCCCTATAGTGACGTTAGAGTCACCTATATTCAAAACTTTGGCAAGAAAGAGTTGTTCCTTAATAGAAGATGACAAAAATTTGTTCGAAGAAACAGAAGAAAAACCATTTATTAGAAGCCAAAGCCTTAGGGTAGCACACCCAAAAAGAGATTTTGAAATCTCAGAACTAAAAGAATTACATAAGCTACAAAGCTCAGTAGCAGAGTTGTCCTTACAACTCAAAAAATTAGATAAAAGAATCTAATTAAATTCCGCACTCCGCTAGTAATGAACTTAGCTGAAGAAAGAAAAAATCTAAAAGTCTATAGGAAAAGAATTCAAAAATTAGAATTCGAATATAGATGTTTAGAAAACCTGCTATATATGGATAAACCTTATATTAATCTAAGAATAAAGGCAAGATTCATACAAAAAAAAGAACTATTGTCTAATTATAGACTTTTAGTACAATACACGAAGAATGAACTCCAACGTTTATCTTACAGCTAACGCGCGAAACTCTGGCCTGAAAACTCTGGTATCAGAGCTAAACCTCGATCTTTGGATAGAAAGGATTAAATATACACCCTTAATCTATGAAGGTGTACCAAATATCATAATAAGAAACACACACCAAATAATGGATTCAAATCTTTAAAAAATGGCAATATGGTGGGGACAAAGAAAAACTTGGTCCTTATTGGCTAATATTGAGAATGTTTTAAAACATTCCAAAATAGGAATGTATGGTAGAAGCTCCCAATAGATTATCACATTATCAACAGTAGTACCTAAGTTTGCTAGACTATCAGCTATGTCATTACCTTCTCTATATATATGTGAAACCATGATGTTCATTTTCTCTGCTAGCACCTTGCAATTCATCCATCTATTCCTTACAGCCCAAGGCACCAAAGAGGCATTTTTGAAAGCTAACACAGACAAGCCGGAATCAGTTTCAATCCACAAATTTAACCAATTGTGATCATTAGCTACTTCAATGGCTCTCATCACCCCACAAAGCTCAGCAATAAAAGAAGAGTGGAAAGGAATTTTTTCTGCAAAAGCTACTACAAAATCAGCATGATTAAAAAAACATGATTAGAAATTCCGTCCACCCATTTGCCCCCTAAATGCCAATTATATACGTAAAGCACTTAAATTGTCCTTCTTTAGTAAAGGTGACTTATTATCACTTTTTCGAAAAACAATCTCTCTTAGGTTCATCATAATTTAAAATGGGTAAATGAAAATGATATATCCTTTTTTTTTTGCTTCAAAAAAAAAAAATCCTTTTTTTTAAAAATTGGGTACCTAACTTAAAGATCGACTAATCTAAAGAGATCAATTTTATTTCCAATTGTAAGGGTCTTATTTAAAATTAGAGTTTGTTTTGTATGGACTAGCATACCAAAATTAATATTAGGAAGAATCAAATCTAAAATCTTGAGAAGACCATATTGCAAATGAATATATGTTGACCATTAATATCTATCTATATACAATTTAAGATATATTTTACTCAATCCCACGAGCTCATTGAAAAGGATAGTAGGCTTCTTAATATTTTCTTTGGGACGTTTTTGCTTCTTATTATACTCAAAATTTCTTTTATTAAATGATGAGTCGAACCGTGAAATCCTTTATTATTTTGTTTGCTTTGCAAATAAGCGATATTTTATATGGGGTCAATTTTAAAAATTAGAGTCGGACTTCTAAATTGTTTGGGCCATCCCTGAGAGGCACCACTATTAAATGGCGCCTAAGGATATATATATAGATGGTTTCTCATCCCACCCCCCGTCATTCTTTTTCACCCCCCAGAAATCCAACTTTACCCTTGATTTTACCTCCAAAAAGTTCGGTACACGCGTACTGAACTTTTTTGATATTGAAAAATAGGTGTTTTACATCGTTAAAAAGTTCAGTACGCGTGTACTGAACTTTTTTTCAAGGGTTAAAAATGGAAACCCAGGAGGTGAAAAAGAAAGTTGGGGGGTGGGGAAAGAAATCTTCATATATATATATATATATATATATATATATATATATATATATATATATATATATATATATATAGGAAACTCCTAATATGGACCTCAAAAATAAGGATTCATTGATGGACCTCAACAAATGACTTGCTACAACCAGTCACAAAACACTCAAAGTTTCCATCTCTCTCTTCCTCACTCTCATCTCTCGGTCTCTTTTCTCCCCAAAAAAGCAAAGGGAAGTAAGTGTATTGGTGTTAGTGTGTCACTTAAAAAGGAACTTCATCTTTCTCCAAATACAGATTTCTAATATTCATTCAAACTTACATAAGACTTTCTCTATGTCTTCTTCCAAAAATTGAGTGGTTCCATTTACATTTTACATCAAATTAGTGTTTTTTGTCAAATCTACATTTATGTTGTGGTGAAAACTTTGTTTTTTCCTAATAACTTTCACCACTATAATTTTTTGTTATACTTCGACATGATTTTAAATTGGGCTTCTGTTATATGCTTCTTAATGTTTCAAACATTCAAATAATTTTTTATAACCAAATTCAGTATTCAAATTCTTATTCATTGATAAAAGTCTCATGTACTTGCAAATTTCAGATTCCAAGTTCACAACACAACCAAAATATAGACATTATGAAAATTATGTTAGTGTATTTCATAATATAGTTGATGTTAACTTGAGTTTTTTTAAAAAGCTAAGAAAACATTTTAGCAAATTGATGTTACCCAGATGTCTATGGCAATGGGTAGAACAAGCTTGGATTAAAATATTAAATAAAATATAAAGACAAATGGATGACCGGCTACAATAAGTCATTTAATAAGGTTCACCCATGGACCTTATTTTTTGGGTCCATATTAAGGACTTCCATATATATATATATATATATATATATATATATATATATATATATATATATATATATATATAGGGGTGTCAATATTATCCGTTTGTCTATTTTCCATCCAATTCATTTAAAAATTTATCCATCCAATCCATCCATTAATAAAAAAGTTGGTTATCCATCTTAATTTTAAAATCCAATGGATAATTGATCATTATTAATTTTAAATCCATTGAATTGTCACTTTTTAAAAAATAAATGATAATAATAACACTAAAATAAATAAAAAACAAACAATCGGCCGAAAACCCAAAAAACCCAAAAATCGGCCGAAAACCGAAAACACAAAAAATGGGCCGAAAACACAAAAAAAAAGAAAAAAATCGGCCGAAAACTCAAAAAATCGGCCGAAAACACAAAAATCGGCCGAAAAACCGAAAATCGGCCGAAAACTCTAAAAATCAGCCGAAAACTATAAAAATCGGCCGAAAACCCAAAAATACACTCGAAAACCAAAAAATTGGCCGAAAAACTGATTTTAGGCCGATTTTTTGTGTTTTCGGCCGATTTTTTGTGTTTTCGGCCGTTTTTCGGGTTTTCGGCCGATATTTTGTGTTTTCGGCCGATTTTAGGTTTTTCGGCCGATTTATGGATTTTCGGGTGTATTTTAGGTTTTCGGCTGATTTTCGATTTTTCGGCCAATTTTTGAGTTTTCGGCCGATTTTAGGATTTTCTGGTGTTTTTTTTTTGTTTTCGGCCGATTTTTAAATAATATTTTATCTATATAATATTTAAATTGAAAAATAATATTATTTTGATATTTTAATTTTGTTGAATTAATAATTGAATTAACTTTGTTGGATGGATATTCCATCCATTAAAATGATGATAATGGATGGATTGGATTGGATTTTGTTATCTCATTTTAATGGATTGCTAATGGACAAATGGATTACTTTGATCCATCCATTAACAATTCAATCCATCCATTTTGACACCCTATATTAGGGGTGGACAAAAAACCGCAACCCGACTAAATCCGAGGAAACCGAAAAAATAATAAGGAATATGGGCGGTTTGGATCGAGCCATGGGTTAGCGAGTTTGAAAATTCGGTTTGAATAGAGTTGACATAGGCGGGTGCGGGTGGAGAGAATCGGACCGATGGAACCCGAAACCCGCCCACATTAGTAAATTAAAATTTCGCGTTTAACCATTTTCTTTTGCGATATACACATTCTAACCTCTTTTTTCGTCTCTTTTTTACATTTTCTCATTTCACCTCAAATTCATAGAGACTGAAACAATCATGGAATATTTTGAAACATAAAACTTATCTTTCTTCATTTTTTTATTTAACTTCGCTGAAATCAAATGTTATATTTTTAGTTTTATTTGAGATTTTTGTTTTTTCTTACTTTTTATGTTTATTTAGGATTTGTAACACTTTTATTTTGTATTTGTTTCCTGATTCTCAAATTTCTTGTTGCATATTCTTAGAATTTAAATTGCAAAGATTGAGTTTATTACTGATTTTATTATTTATTTATTTTATTTCTAACCGATCGAACCGAATTAAACCGCCCAATAACCCGATTAAACCGCAACTCGAATCCGCGAAAACCGATCTCTATTATTCGGGCGGATTGGGCCTTATTTTTTTACTCTGCGGTTTGACATGGATGACAACTTTGAACCCGAACCCGCCCAAACCCGCCCACTGGCCACCCCTACCCTATATATATATATAATAATAATAATAATAATAATAATTTAGTCACAAAAACATCACCTCATTATCATTTCTATTAATTTTTAATTTTTTTTGTATATGTGCCTAAGCAAGTATATCTCTATCCTAGAGGCCAAATACTTGCAAGTAGATGATTCCATGGATCTAGTTTATAAGACCAAATTGAAATGACATTATTGATATTTGTTACATTGAACATTTTCATCTAAGTTCGGATAATTTTTTTATCGTGTATGTGAGTTTTAGTCTATGTTTGCATTTCATCTATAGACTACAAATAATAAAAAAAATACTATCATTGATATGGTGTACGAATGATATTTTTTTCCAATATTATTGTTTATTACTATATGTTAAATTAATTTTACTTTTCGCAACACTTTAGATGGAAAAACTTGGAACATAAATAATGTAAACGTGGACAATTCTAATTTTTTTAACGGTTGTTGGTACAAGATTGAGAAGGTTTTAGTGGTGTTGGAATCTGATTCCTTAGATTTTTTGACAGGTTCCTGCTTTTTTGCTCATTTTCATACCAAAAAGCTTACCACTTAATTTTGCAAAATTTTAAGTTGTAAAGGCACCAAATTTGCAGCCTTAATCCACCCCTCTCTCACTATCATGTAAGTGAGCGTATGGAGGCCGCAAACATATAAAAAAGAGAGAGAGAAATAGTGATAATCTATTATCTACAAAGAGGAGCCATGCACGTGCATGAGAAATACGAATCAGAAAAGGAGATTAGAGTGGGACTAGTTGCATTGCATGACTAAATACATATCAAAGTCGTGAAGGGTCAAGTGGGGGCATCAAAAAGAAAAGTATAGAAGGAAGCTACGTACTACACTTCCATGAATTTGTGTCAAACTTTGTGCCTTCATGGGCTGCAATTACTAAAGCAATTTATTTACAATTTATAACACAGATGTTTATTATAATAAACGCTTACATATAAACTATATTTATATAACAAAAGATAAACTAAAATTAAGTTATTTTTGTATAAGTTATAAATTATTTTTATAAGCTATATATTTTGAATAATTTTAGTGAAAATAAATTGTTATGAGTTATTTCCGTAAACTTTTTCCAAACAATTTCCACAAAAATTTATGTTAGTACGTACACAATCTCAAACATACTAATTTAAAGAGCACCATAATGCAATAATAATCTTAGCTTGAATATTTTTCTAAAACCATTGTAAGCAATTCCTAGTAATTAAGAAATTTTTTTTGGTTGAGAACTATGAACTTTTAATTTACTACTTTTTTTAAAATACTCTTTAATTTGGTCACCAATTATAGCAAAAATCAATCATTTTTATCACCAACTTTGGTCAGATAATACTCGCTACGTAGGCATATTTTTTGCAATTTACACACTCGCTGTTTAAATAGCAAGAGGGATAGTTTGAGAAGTTCAGAGGGTGGGTGTAAAAGACCAGGGGTGCGAAAAGAAGCTCTTTATGACGAAAATCATACAATTCTACAAGGGCCCAATAAATGAAATAGGGTCCACCAGCCACGAGCCCAATCCGCCAAGGCAGAAAAGGGTGAGAAAGTATTCAAAAAAATTATTTTGTTCCATCACCCTATTGCCTCCACTTGGGTCACAAGCTGGCATTAACCAGCTCGGCAGAAAGTATTCAAAATTACTTGAAGGTCAATTCAATATATTACAATTTGCATTTATGATAATTTGTGAATATACAAATACTTGATACGACTAATTCAATATAGTAGAAATGTTTTTTTTCTTCTTTTATTAATTTATTTTTTTAATTTGTGTGAAATAGTCAAATGAATCGCTCATTATTAATGGATAAAGTATATGATTAGCTACACGATTGACTACATCTCGAATTTCATCTGTTAAGTACAACCTGATTTTTGTCTTTGCTAAATGCATATGGAGTAGTTCGATCCACCTACCACTTGCATTCATCAAAGCAAGATTTTTGTAGGTTGTAGTAACTTGAGAAATTAAGGATGTTTATTTGTGAAAAAAAAAAGTTGTTTCATTGTTTAGAATGTGTTCATTTAACTTAGTGTGGTGTTATTTTTTTTTTTTAAGCATAGAGTGGTGTTATTTGAACAAATAAAAGTCGAAAATTAAATTTTGGGATAATCTTCATTTTTCTTCTTTTTCTTTTGCAACAAAAACAATAAAGTGAGAAGAGAAGAAAGAGAGTAAAAATATAATGAGAGAGAGGGGGGAAGAAAAGTAATCCTAGAAATATATAGGAAAACATGAATAGAAAACACTATTCATATACCCCCAATAGTAACAAAAAGTCCAATACATATATGACCCATTGCATATCATCTATTACCCCATAATCAAAAATTTAATTTAGGGTTAAATAAGTTTTTTATTCTTATAAATATTTAAATTTTATTTTTACTCTAACAAATTTCAACAAGTTTTGATCTATCATATATTTTCAGTCGCAACTTTTGATTATACTTTTAAGTCAACATGTATTATTTAATTAAAAGGAATGTAAAGACAATGGTACACAGAACCATACATCAAACCTTCATATTACTCGTTTCTCTTTACGCTGCATATTTTGAGTATGTTTGAAGGATTTTTGGGTGTGATAGTGATTTTGTGACCCACAATTCGTACATGAAACTCCTATTTATAGACTAGTAGTAATGATAATAAACTAATTCTAGCGCCTATCTTCATAAGCTTTGACACGTGTCCTTTAGTGCATCCCTTATGTAAATGTCTTTTTGGCGATTGTGACGCGTATTCCCGTTTCTTCTTAGATCATTTGAATTTGAATGCCTTGTGTCGAAACTAAAATCCTTGAGTGAATCAGAAAACAAGTCAAGTCCGTATAATTTCCCGTCGAAAATGCAGTTAGTTGAATTTTCAGTAAACTTTGAAATTTCCCCCAAACTCTTAGTATCAATGCTCAACTTTAGCATGTCAAATTTCATATGTGAAATTTCTTATTAACAATATATTGGTACACATCCATTAATTCACTTTGGTAATATTTTTTTATAATATATACTTTGGTGAAATTTCAGTCTTTTAGATTGATTTATTTATTTTTTGGTTTTCACTATCAGCATCCGGCCCATTAAATCGCCTAATCTAGTTCGAGATTAGTTATGGCATCACGTGGTTTAAGCCCCTCCCAATCAAATTGTCACATTTCCTTCTAAATTTAGCGTCAATCACTACTCGATCAAAATTTCTTTAATTATTAATGTACTCTATCTGATTTATATACATTAATTAATAATTAAATCAACTTAAAAGTGAAAATTTACTCAACTAGATGAAGTAGTAATACTTTTCTTTTTGTCACCACAAGGAATCTGCAATACTATTTTTTTTACGATAAATCTGCCATATTTCATACTAGTGCTATATACGCGTAATAGGATTGATACGCGCATACACTTTCCATGTTTGTCTTATTTATTTACTATAAGTACTGTATTTGACTTCATTCCCCTGTGGCACTGCATTCCAATCAACCTCTTTGTCTTTTCCCATCATTTTCTTTGAGGCCAGATTCTAGAAGCACCAACGCAATTCATTTACGCCAACAACATCCGCATTTCTTCAAGTACTGGACTGGTAAATAACTTATTGCGCTTTCTGTTATTCCTCATTAATCTTTTTGTCAGTGTTTTGTAAATTTGAATCATGGACATTACTCGGATTAAGCGTGGGTCCACGCGTTGATATCTGACACCGACTTGTGATACTATTGAATAATGTCAGTATTATCGGTGTTAATGTGTCAGAATTTGTGTCGTGTCTGCGCTTTATAGTTGTAAATTGTAATCACCAAATGGATCTACCTAGTTATGTTGGGATTTGTTGACTAGATTAGTTAGTGTATTTGTTTAATTTCATTTTGGTGATAGGAATAAGTGAGCTAGAATTATACAATTGATTTTGATATGTTTGATTGTTTTTTTTGGATGAATTCTAACATCAATATAGGCTTTGGGATTTTTTGCATCAAAACTTGATTTTGTATGAAGTTTATTGTTCTATAAGCCAAACATTGATCATTTTAAATTCTTTCAAAATCAATTTTGCTATTGTTAAAGTAAACACACACTAAGCAGTTGAATAGATGGTTAATTCAATTGAGTAGATGATTAATTCAATTCACGGTCAAAATTGTGGTTAATTCAACTGTATGATTAACCAGAATTTCACAATTTTGAACGTCATCTAAATTAATCATTGCTCGACTGAATTAACTACAATTTTGCATGTGATTAACCATGGTTACAAGTGTAGAGGAAATTTGGGTGTCCATGAAACATTTTTGTATTCTTTTATTTTCTTTTCATATACTGATAATATGTATTGAATTGGTCCCTATATAGTCTTTATTTTCGAAATTAATCAAAATTATTTCCCAGTGCAGATTAAAATTGCTTTGCAGCTTGAAGGCTGATTGGTGATTAATTTTAGTTCAACAACCAGGCATAATAGCATGGCGGAAGCAACAATGTGTCGAACTAGAAGCGACGCATCAGTAGCAGGCGTGGCGGACACACTTCGTGCTCAACAGCAACTTCTGCAGAAGCTGTATGCCGAACTGGATGACGAAAGGGAAGCATCAGCGATAGCAGCCAGAGAAGCAATGGACATGATACTGCGTTTGCAAGGAGAGAAGGCTGTGGTAGATATGGAAGCAAGTCAGTTCAAGAGAATGGCAGAAGAAAAGATGGGCCACGCGGAAGCCACCCTCGAAGCTTATGACGAACTTTTGTATGAAAAGGATACGGAAATTGCATCTCTCAAGTTTCAACTGCGGGCCTACAAGGACAAACTTGTGAGCTTAGGATGTGATCTCAATGCAAGTGAGTTTCAATATGTGCGCTCAAATTCAAGTGATCAAATTAGCAGCACGGATATGACAAGGCTAAAGTCAATGCTCCCGATTCCATTTAAAAAGATTCTGACCCTGAGAGAGAGTCTCGCTCGCAAGAGCGAAAGATCGCCTAATCCATCTCCAGTTTCGAGTGACCAGGAATCTATTTTGCTGTGTGGCAGTGGAACTCTTGATTCATACTGGAACAAGATAAGAATGTTGCATGAACAAGTGAAATTGATTTCAGATTGCAATAACATAGGAGCGAAATCATGTTCAATATTTTCACAAGCTAGCAGTAAGATAACCCGTGAGTGTGGCCAAACACACAAATTGAACTCTACCAATTCAGATGAAGTAGTGAATCATGGTGACAGTAAAGCATTTTCCGACCATTGTGGCTCAGCTAATGTCCATGATGTATTTGAAGTCCCACAAGCCACAAGAAAACATGAAGGGAGAAGCAGGCTTGGGAAATGGAATTCTGTGGCAGATATTAGATTAACAAAACCAGATTTTGTGTCTGAGGCAAAGGTTGAATCATATATTAAACATGATGCAGACAAGCAAAACGGCAATGCAACTATCATTGGCAAGAAGAAAGAAAGGAAGGGCGTGGATGGTAATTCTCAAACTGAAGCTCATCAGAGAATTGCGAAGCTTCAGAGGCAGAGAAATAGTAAAAGGTACGATGAGATTACCCGTGACTCTGAATTAGGGGATGGTGAAGAGCAGTTGAGGCTTTTGAAGGACATAAAAACTGAACTGAAATTAATACAGTCAGAGATGAGAATCTTGAAAACCAAAAATGCCACTCATGTCGACGATGCTGTGTCTTTTGGCCTTCTCCAAGAGGTAAAGTAAAGTATATAGAATCTGGTGTTTAAGAAACTGAAAATCAATCCTTTTCCCTTATTGCATGCTTGAACCTTTTTATTTGATTCATAAACATTGTTTCAAATTGTGGTCATGGCTACAATTACGCCTCAAACATTTATATTGCAGTAAAATACAGATAAATCTAGCCTTTACGGTTGCAGACCGCAATTTAAAACTATGTTCACAATCTTATACACCATAGTTAACTACTTTGCATTTGTTTGATGAAGTCTTGAATAGTTGGTGCTGACCATAGAAATACAAAGAACTAATGATAGTTAATTTTATATGTACAGGCAATGGTGCACTTTTGGCTTTGATCAAGTAACTGCAGAATGACCATCTCAGGGGACTAATCAACGATCAATACATCATATACTTTCTCTACACACAAATTTATGTTGGGCATAGAAATATGTCTAATTTAAAATTAGTCATTGAAAAATGTATACATTTCCATTCAAACATGTTATACATCAAGACATTCTATGTAGGCAATTGACTGAGGACATGGTTCATATCTCAGTTTGGACAATTGTAAAATGGTCATTAGGACACCGATTTAATAATTTTCCTTTCTACAATATTTGCAAAACTAAATAATTGAGGAAATTGAGTGCCTCAACTCAATTTTTTGTGTTTAGTGTGTTTGAATGAGAAAATTTTTTGATGTAATGTGATTTAGAGAGTGATGCAAATTCTTCGATATGAATTTTATTGTTTGGATGATAAATTTGAGTATTTTCAAAATAAATGGATTTTATGAAGTATGTTGTTAAAGTTAAATTAGGAAATTTCAAAAATCATCTATGGTAAAAATTAAGCATTTGAAATTCCTTTTTTACGGTATGCGATGTGAATCTTGATTTGATCATAAAAAATTTCAAAATTTTGTAAAAAAGTCCTGATAAATTGAAAACTGGTCCTATAAATTTTTTTAAAAAATAAATCCAATTGGTCACTACAAAATTCAAAAATTGCGAATTAGTCCCTCTATTTTTTTTATATTTCAAATTTGACTAAAATCTTTTAAAATTCTTCCAACAAAGTTTATGAATGAATAATTTTACCACTATTCAAATGAAAAATATAGAAATAAAGGATATTCAATTGAAGCATTTGATTAGCATAGAATTCATTTCCAATAACCTTTTAACTAAATCAATCATTTAATCACTTCCAAATGAATTATTTTCTTTTTAAAAAAATTTGTATGTTATTGTTTAGCTATTTTCAACCTAAAATATGACAGGCTATCCAGACAGGCTATCCAGAGAACTTGCGAAGCGCACACAGGTGTTTAACTAGTACTTCCTCAGTCCTTTTTATAAAGAATACTTTGGAAAAAAAATTGATCATTTTTTTAAGAAACACTTTTAAATTTATTATTTATTAAATAGAAAATTCCATTTGTACCCTTATTAAGTAAAATTAAATAATTCAATTCAATGTTAGTGCTTTAATTAGAGAGACCTTTTTCTCATGCTAGTTCAAGATTAGTTTTGGAATAAAACATAAAATTTTAGAATTATTAATGAGAAAAAATAGTTTTTTTGGTCTGTGAATTTTTTTTTCAAAGTATTTCGTATAAAAAGTATCGGAAAGAATAATTTGAAAAAGAAAAATAGTAAGTGAAGACTTGTGGACTGAACTCGAAATTCACCTCTTTTAGTTTGGGCATTAGTTACTTAAGGTTGGAAAGATTCTCTTCCCACCCCCCATGACTCTTTCCCCCCCCCCTCCCCCCGGATTTCCGTTTTTACCCCTAGTTTTAAACTTCGGAACGCGTTTTCCGAAGTTTTTTTTGCCTTGAAGATCAACTTCAGAATGTATTTTCCAAAATTTTCGACAAATTTGAACTAAAAACACTTCGGAAAACGCGTTTCGAAGTTTTTGAACAGGGGTAAAATTAGAATATTGGGGGGTTAAAAAGAGTCATGGGGGGTGAGAAGAGAATCTTTCTTAAGGTTGTCTCACTCAGTAGGCCCAACATGGCAAAGTTTCCATTCATTTGCTTAATGTGATATATTATCATAAAAGAAAATTAGAAGTTATACAACAAAGTTAATTACTTTTTTTATTTGAAACTAACTTCAAATTATTTTCCATAGCTCATACAATTGTTGTCTCATGAAGTTTAAAAAAAATTCGTTTATATATTTATATAAGAATAATGTTGAAATCTATCGAGTGTCAATTAAATCTCACATTGATTGGAAGAATTAAAATTAAAACTTTATAAGTCAGAGGATTCATAGTATGGCTTAAAATTTTACGTGAAAGTGTAGAGTCAAAAATCACTTCCATACGTAGTTAAGCAATACTCAATGTATTGATCTAATCTAGTAAGCTCCTCTTAATGGTTAGGCCCTGCCGAATAGGGGGTGCAACAAGGCTTTTTGCATCGGACCTCCAAAATGGAAAAGCCTAAAAAAAAATTATAGGGTAGTAGTATTAGTAAAATAGGGGATGTAAAAGTAATAATTATGCACAATATTAAGCTCAGGCACCAGTTTCTAAAAGACGAAAGAAAAAAAAAAAAAGAAAAGAATTCAGAATCAGATCACGCTAAAAAAAGAAACATGCTAAGAAAAAGCTTACCAAAAAAAGAAACACGCTAAAAAAAAGAAAAAAAAAAAACAAAAAGAAACTCAGAAACGCAGTCTCAAAAAATGATCTCTTGGAGAAGGTACAATATGAAGATTTGATTGATGAATTTGCTTAAAAAATATTAGAAGAATGACTCGTCTAAAATAGTTAGAAGATATTATTTTGTTGTTATTGATATAATATGAATCATTTTTATGTTAATTACAAAGATAATTATATTTTATGTTATTTGCAATTTAAAAATGATAAGATTTTTTTAAAAAAAAAAAATTATTAAGAGGCCACTTTTAAAATTTGCACACGACCTTTAAAAACTCATGACGATACTATTAACCCAACAAATGAGAAAAATATTATTGTGAAATTTATAGAATATAGGCGACTATTCATAAAAAACAATTAGAATAGGCAACTATTGAAGCTGTTCTTTGAGCACCCCTACCTAAACATTACCCAAAAGAGCAATACTAGGAGGATTAAGTCATGTATGTCCTCGGAGTAAATTCTTTTGAACGAGAAACCCAATTTTCCTAAAGATATTCGTGTGAAATGAATAATAATCAATTGTTGTACATTTGTCATTTAGAAAGAAATTTTGTTGATTGGACTTGACAAATAAAGGAACAAATAAATATAATACAATTGTAGGAGGACATTGTCTCTGCCAGAATTAAAGGAACATAGTAACATGAAGTGAAGTAGTCAAACCATACAACAATGGGATGCTTTTTGTTACAAATTAAATTTGGGTTAGGAAGTTACGTTTTGTTTGTCTTTAATTTATATACATGGACAAAAACAAAAGTTGAACTGCTGAAGTAACTTGAGTCTTAAGTTGCTGAAATAGCTACAAAGCCGTAGACAATATATTGATTATGCAATTTCACTTCATACCTAATTAATTGGTTCATATTATTTTCTTTTTGAAATAGCAAAATGCACTTTGATAACCAACAAACCACTAGTATTATTACCCAGACAAACAAACGTCATGGTTTTCACATTGACTCTTATGTATGGAGAATACAAGATTGTGAGGAGATAATTCATCTTGTATTAGTGTCAAAACAAATTTCATCTTGTATTATTGCATCAAAAAAATAATTCATCTTGTATTTTCAACACATTTTGGTTGAAATATCTATTTTATGACGGTGAATATTTCACACTTAATTATAATATAAATATGAAAAATAAAGACATTACATGTAATATGTAGAAATTACGATTTGAATTCTACTCATTTCCCTTTCTTCTATTGAATGACCAAAATTACATAGTTTGTTGAAATTTTTGCCCCAATTTTTTTAGAATCTCTTTTCCTACCTTTTTTTGCCGTTTGCATTGTGTTTTGGGTTTCTTATACTTGTTTTGCTAGTTGTATTTGTTGGTACCATAATGTTTTAGATTTATAGGTTGTATTTCCTTACGTATTCGGATACTCTCTAATTTTTTCTTGTTGCTCATGTTGTAGTAATCTTTGCATTTTAATTAGTTATCTTTTCTCTCTTCTTAAATGCATATTTGCTCCTTGTAATTTACTAATGATCATTGGATTAAGAAAATGAGAGACAACATGAAAAAACTTGAAAAGGATCCAAATCCTTTCTTTACTTTGAGCATTGTGTTTTGAACTTGTTGGTACCATATTGTTTTGATAATGTTCTATGTATTTTGAGTTTTATGGTATTGATGAATTTGGATGGTGATGTTTGTTAATTTGGTTGAATTCGAAAGCAACACATTATCCAAAATAAAAAATAAAAAATTCGATTTGAATTTTCTAAAGTCTTAATTTCCTAAATTTTTTACATTTAGACAAAATTTTAGGGTATTTTTAACTTTTTGCTTGAATGCACTTAAATATGTAATATTTTCTCTTTCTTAATTAAGTTTTGCTTGAATGCAGAAGAATTTAGAAAGATCAAGAGAATCCAAATTCAAAAATCTTATTTTAGTCCTCGTAAAATACAAAAATTTAATTAAGTTTAGAATACTCACAAAATAAGAAAACACAATTTTAATCCTTTAGAGTAGATGATATAATAGTGTTAATTATTATAAACCAACAAATAGAATCATGACATCATGTTTAGGGATAAAGTATCAACAAACTATGTGACTTTGATCTTCAATTAGGGTCCGTTTGGTTTGAATTATTTTTAAGGTTATACGAAACAGTACGTTTATGCAAATAAATAAGCTTTTATGTATTATTATGATATTTTTCAAGGTAATGTATGATAAAAACAACTTGTAAATATACAATTTTTATTGGTAAAAACTTATGAATTAACACAAACTATTTTTATAAGCTTAAAAATAAGGCAAAATCAAACAGGCCCTTAGTGGAAGAAGAAAGGGGAAAAGAAGATTAAGAAAGATGAAATTTTATATATGATTTAGGGAGTACTAATTATCAACCATATGATAAGTGGAATTTCATGACAACCTTGCTAGGGTTAACATTGTCCAAAAAACAATTACGAAAATATTGACCAAGGAAATATAATTTGTCTCACTAATTCAAAACTTCATTTTTGTTCAATCTCTCTACTTATCACATCATCAACTTAGGACTTTTTTGTACTTAATCCTGACTTATGGGTATAATATCATTCGGACTTCTTTGCTCATTCAATATAGATCATTCCATCTCAAAATAAAAGCAAAACTGATTCAAAGAAATTTGATGCATCTGCTTAAAGATTTGGATTAAATACATTCATTTTTATTGAACAACTTTTGTTTATATTTTGGAACGGAGGTAATAATTACTTTTGTTAAAAATAAAATAAAATTAAGGACACCATGCATGATGCATGAAAGATTGGAAGTAGAATATCTCTCCTTTTTCACATAGTATGAAATAACTATGTTAAGCTCTATAAACCATGCAATATTACTTTTTTTCTCTTTAGAAAAAGGAAGAAAAACACTAATTTCATTATAATAATACTAGCAATATGATAAACTAAATAACATAAACCACCCATTTCATTGTACTTTTCAAAAGCAACATTAAATAACAACCAATCTACCTTAAGAACGATGTCCAGCAGAATTATTAAAAAAGTCAAAGAAGGGTTGATTTTCATGTTGATTGATAACATGATAAGGAGAACTATCACCAGAGACTGAAACAATAGAAGACATTTTATTATCTGTTGTTTTCCCTTCCAATATGCCAGTTGGATGCAGAGGAAACAAATCCAACGTTTCATAATCAGAGATTCTCTGTTGCATGTTGTTGTTTTCATTATATACCATTGGATTATTGCAGATATTTGACATGCCATTTGACATAATAACTTTCTCAGCTTGGTTCCTTCTATAACCTATTGCTGGTGGTAGAAGCACTTTTGGATTTTGAGGGTAATAGTTGAATTCTTGACTTTGTGGTTGTGGTACGCAATATTGTGTGCAGATAGCTGAAAACCAAAAAACTTTTTCAATTACCAATGTAGTCAAGTAAAGCAAGAGATACTACTAGTAAAGATAAGTACTAGTACTTCTAATTGGAAAATAAGTACTTTTTCTGATTAAAAAGTAGTTTTTGTAACAAAAACAGAAAGTAAAGTTAATCAGTCCATCTTTGGATTGTTTCTGTTTTTGAAATTAGTTTTTCTTTTAATATATATTCTTTATTTTACTAAGGTCTTTTAGTAAATTACTCCAATACTAAATTAGTTTTTCTTTATTTTACTAAGGTCTTTTAGTTTAATCTTTTTTTATGAATACATAAAAACAAATTTGCATGAAGAAATTATTAGAAATTGATCGACTAATATTGAAAAATGTTATTTCAACACCATTTTTTAAACAAAATACGACAAACCTACGTATCCGTGCCATTTTTTTAATACTTTTTACATGTCTCAAAAACCATGCAAAGAAAAAACAGAATACGGATGTCGTATTTTTGTCTATAAAAAATTCTTCATATAACATAGCTCATCAATAATTAATCAATTAAATTTTAATAAAAAAAAAAAGATACAGTACTTGAAAGACAATGTTTTTATAAACCACACGAATAATTTATTTTCACATGCATACTTGCATAATCTCTTCAAGAAACTAAGATTGAATTAACTTAAAAACATATAGTTTTAGATTGCAATATATATTCACAACATTTGTTAAAAAAAAAAAAAAAGGTGCAACATATATAGTATATAACCACAAGTTCAGAAGCACAATTTAAAATTATGATTAAACAAGTCAAATATCTTATGAAACATGTAAACAAACAACTAAAAATGAAGAAAGAAATGAATGAAAAAACTGACCATTTGGATAAATTGGTGGTGAAGGAAAAATTGGGGTAGGTCTATGAAGAAGTCGATTGAAATAAGCCATATTCTCTTGCTTCTGTTTCTGTCTCTGTCTAGCTTTGTGATTCTGAAACCAGTAAAAGACATTCTTTCCTTCGATGTGACCATACACTTTAAGCCTAGCAGTTATCTGTTGTATTTCTTCTGCACTTGGTGTCTTTATTCCTTGCTTATACAGATTCTCCAACATGCTTATTTGTTCTTTTGTTGGATTCCATCTTGATGATGATGCTGATGAACTTGATGATGATATATTATTATTATTCTCATTCATCATCTCATTTTCATTCTCATTATTATTCTCACTCTCCATATCTAAACTTTTTCTTCTTCACTACAGTAACTATTAAGCAAGCAAGCACTCTTTTTATAGAGTTATTATGTGATATTGATGATAAATAACGATAGAAACAAGTTGGTTGAGATTGGTTGAATGTTGAGAATGTGAGAGAGAGAGTGTTGATTAATGAACAATTTAACATGCGTATTGTTTTTGGTGCTCAACATTTCTGAAAACATGGAGTTTTATTACTCTAGCAGCGGCTGAGAGAGAGAGAAAGAGGTTGGTTTTATTTGTTGCTTAGGTTTCGTCGTCTATGTAGAATTTTTACGAGAAAAGAAACAATAATAATTGCCCAAATGGCCCTTTGTTTTCATATTCACGTTGATTTTGGTGCATATGCATAGATAGAGTGTGTTTAAGATTGAATGAAATGAATCTCTCTCATTAATCTTGTTTGTCTTGGGAATGAAAGATAGTTTACGGCATTGAAGGAGAGAAAGGGTAGAAAAGTAATTATGTAAATATGAGAAACAAGACATGCGGTTGGGTTGGAAAAGGTTGTAGGTTAAGGCTAGGCATTGGGAATTGAGGTTAGAACAGATAGGTTCAGATATGAAGAAGTTGGGTTGAATTTGAAACTTGGAAGTTGAAATTTATGCTAATAAGTTGAAACGTCTAGCTATAGCTTTCTAGGGCTGTATCTATACACAACTGTTAACTCCAAACACAAGGTGGTGATTTCATAATGGTCTTTACATGGATCATAATGTGTGATTTTTTTCAATGTTCATGGTTTTTATTTGTCTGCTAGGTAAAAAGGTTAAACAACATAACCACTTACCCTTAATTTCAAATGGAGCAACTATAAGTAAAATGGACCAATTTTGTCTACATTCTTTTTTCTGTTCTACAAGGGAAAATAAATGACATGCATGATTTACGTGTAAATAAATAGTGTTATTGCTACTACTTTATTAGAAATTTAGAATGGTCAAGGATAAATAGTTATGGCTTTAGAAAAATTGAAGGTATATATGTTGAACTACTATTTGATTTCACCGTAAAAGGTGATTACTGTATGCTCACTCAATTGCTTTTCATCACAAGTTTTTCATTTCTTAAATAAAGAAAAAAACAACAAGTATCTTGAATCCATGAACGGTCTCCATCAACAGATTCATTTTAAAACTCATGATACATTGTTAAATTCTAATATAGACATGGTTTACGGTGGATCATGTTGATATAGCTATTCAAATTATCAACGATGGTAAATGTTGTATTTTAGTAATTAGATCTAGAGGTTAATATTATTTATAATTTTTAATTTTAATGGCAAAAATTACTTAATTGATATATATCATGACTCATGAGTACATATCAATTAAGTAATTTTTTCCATTAAAATTAAAAAAAAAAAAAAAAAAACACAGATGCACCTGATATTAACTCGTAAAACATATGAGAGTTATGAGTTTAAATAAAAATAAACAATATTTATTAATTCGATTGATAGATTGATAGAGTACATTGATAAATACAAATTCTAAAAAATAATAAATCCACTGTTCTCTCTCTTCTACCTCCAACCTAGATCCATTGCCACCCAACTTTCTCCTTCTCCAAAATCAAAAACTTCCACTTCAAAATGTAGCCAACAGCAGTGGTGGTGCGACAAGGTCTTCGATCCCTCTGCAAATCCCAACACGAGTCATGTTTCCTACGAGGATCTGGATTCTCTCATGTTTTTTCCTCTCATTTTGTCTCTCATGTGCAATAGTTAGATTAATCTAATGATGAGTGAAAAAATAATAAAAAATAATGAGAGAGAGAGAGAGAGAGAGAGAGAGAGAGAGAGATTTGTGACGACAACATGTACAAAATGGAGGAGCCGGCGGTGAAAATAATACTCAGTTGAAAGTTTTGCAGGTTACAAGGTGGAGAGCATAATGAAGATACCGCGTTTGAGACTTTGATGGAGGAATCTCGGTTTGAGGTGGAGTCTTTCAATAGTGGGACTAGAGGAAGACTGTCAACATTAGCTCTTGGCTATCTAATGGGATATAAGGATGAGAGTGGTATTGTTGCAACAAAGTGGTATGGCTATGAAGACCTTGTGTATTATGGTTCAATTGTGGCTAAAGAAGTGCAAAACTTATTGAAGACCTTTGGGATTGAAAGCAACGATAATCAGAATTGGTAAGGCTACAGGAGGTAGTTAGGTACAAGGAGAGTCCGATGTTGCAGCTTGCGGAACTACCCAAAATTCCAAGTATAGTTGGGAGGCAATCAATTATTCAAGAGTACGGAAGGCATTCTAAGGGTCGAAGAGGGGTTGGTGAGGCATGTAGGACTATCCTAACAATCCATGGATAGTCAGAGGCAAGCAATAGGAGGACAAATTGGTTCAGTCCGGAAGATGAAGGGGGTATGGTGGAACTTGTTGGACTATCTAAATTTTCGATGATAGTTGGATGCAAGCATTTATTCGAGAGTGTGGAGCTGAACACTCTAGGGATCGAAGAGGTTGCAGTGAATCTTGTGTGAGCTACCTAAAATCCTATGATAATGAGACGCAAGATCTTCATTAGGGCGGAAGACATTCCGAGGAATGAAGGAGATGATGTAATGCTTGTGGTTCTAGCAAGGCTTGTTGGGCGCAAGTGGAAGAGGTCAAGGTTCAAGTGAGACTTAGACTTGGACTTGGCAAGTGATCTTGAATAGAAGTTCAAAATGGAGAGAGTGGCATGGTGGTTGGTGGGAAGTTGGCATCATCATCAATTTAAAGGCACGGTGGAGAATTATTAAGTATGTCTTGAAATCTCTAGTTCAGAAGACCGTAAAACAATTATCAAAACCACTGTTGATTCTGTCGTGTGCGCATGGGGCGCAAGAATTTGTGCATGATACCCATGAACTGGCGCAGCGCGTATTAGCCAGGATTTGTTTCGTGGAGATTTTGTGGAAAAATTTATTCAATAGCAAGAACAATTTTAATATTAAACTCAGTGTGCAGAATTCATGGGGTGACAATTAAAATGGCGCCACCTGCTCTGTTTCTCAGCGCGAACTCGTGAATAGCAGAACATACAAGGCAATAACGGGGCGAAGGAGGGCTGTGAGAGATTGAGTGAATCTTAGTTTGGATTTTGGAGGAAAAAAAGCACCAATATCTCTTCATCAAGTTAAGCTACAGAATTCGATGCAGATTGCTAGTAAATCCATGCATGCTTATCCTCACATGTGAATTGTGATTCATGGACAATATGTAGACCAAAATACTCTCCACTAATTCAAATGCCATGTCATGCATTTCATAGTCTTCACTCTTCAGTCCTCCCACCAATTGGTCCAGTCCAGCGTGCTATATGCTTCTAAGAAAATACTCTCTCCGGCCTTTTTTATAAGTAAAAGTTGCTTTTCAGGTTTATTAAAAAAGTAATGTATCTAGTCTTAAATATAGACTAAATACATTACTTCTCCAATAAACCTAAAAAGCAACTTTTGCTTATAAAAAAAACTAGAGGAAGTACAAAATTACAAACGATTTTTAAATTATTAATACCGTGCCCATCAGTTTGCCTTTTTTTTTTTTTTTAATTATGATGGGTAAAATAGAAAGAAAGAAAGCTACATCAAAACATCATTTTCTCTTTATATATTGTATATATAGAAGAAAAAAAATTGTGTTTTAATTTTAGAGTAGTTATATTTTATTTTTGAAATATTGTAACCGATTTCAACTTCATCCTTTAAATATTTATTTTTTTGAAATTTTTACAATTATAAAGGATAAAATGGGAAGAAAAAAGCTACACCAAAACATTGTTTTTCCTTTATATATTGTATAAATAGATTAAATTATCCTATCAACCGAAAAACTAAAATTATATTAAAAGTATAATTATTCCCGTGAATATAGTTTAGTTGATAAGAACATTACAATTAAATTAAAAGTAAAGTTTTATTTTGGTCTTTCACATATCACATCGATTGGTATTTCAAAAGAATAGAAAAATAAGTTTTCAAATTAGACATATATAAAAATAACACGAGACATGTTAATATTCATATGATATTTTTTTTCTCAATTCGGTTAGGTGTTGAAACTTGACATAGTTGACCTGACGATTCATCTATTATGAGGTTGATTTTTGTTTTTAAAACAAATGTAATAGAATAGACATTATGCCACGTCAAAATATTTAGAAACAATGGTAAGAGCTTAATCGTATAATATTAGGGAGCTTTTATGGTGCAGTTGGTATTTTGATAATATTAGAAAAGTCATTTGAATAGACCGATAAGAATAAAGTCTTTATTTGGTCCCACCAAATCATAATTATATGGTGTAGTCCCATAATTGTGTTTCTGTGTATCTTCAGAAATCTAAAGATGTACGTTTCTCTATCCTAGGATCGAGGTTTTTTGCTCTGATACCAGAGTTTTCGGGCCAGAGTTTCGCGCGTTAGTTGTAAGATAAACGTTGGAATTCATTCTTCGTGTATTGTACTAAAAGTCTGTAATTAGACAATAGATCTTTTCTTTCTATGAGTCTTGCCTTTATTCTTGGATTAACATAAGGTCTATCCATATATAGCAGGTTTTTTAAGCATCTATATTCGAATTCTAATTTTTTAATTTTTTTCCTATAGACTTTTAGATTTTTTCTTTCTTCAGCTAAGTTCATTACTAGCGCAGGTAGTAAGTGTAACAGGTTGCGAAAGTTTAATTAGATTCTTTTATCTAATTTTTCGAGTTGTAAGGACAACTCTGCTACTGAGCTTTGTAGCTTATTTAATTCTTTTAGTTCTGAGATTTCAAAATCTCTTTTTGGGGGTGCTACCCTAAGGCTTTGACTTCTAATTAATGGTTTTTCTTCTGTTTCTTCAAACAGATTTTTGTCATCTTCTATTAATGAACAACTCTTCCTTGCCAAGGTTTTGAATATCGGTGACTCTAACGTCACTATAGGGGTAAATAATTCATCAATATGAATTATATCTTTTCCTGTAAATTCTATGCTATGATGCGAATTACTTAAAGCATAATTAATTCTATAGCATATCGTAAAAGGGTGATTTCCTTTTTTCATAAATTTTGAATTTTCTAATTTATAATTAAAGATTATGGATCTGTCTGGATCTTTATCTTTTAAGGATAATCCTATTTGTAAGTTTATGTCAAACTTAATTTTTCCATATTTCAAATTGCATCTTCCTTGTGCAATTATAGATTGTCTATCATCTGTAATCCTAGAGTCTCTTAGGATTATATTTAAAGGTGTATTAATACCTTTCATGAAAGTACTTTTGATTAAAACTTGAATGGTTGATATGTGAATATAACCGATTTTATTTCTTTCTTTTTCAGAAAGACTTGAAATTCTTTTTTTGAATTTGTGTTCTATCTATAGTGGATATGAATATATTTCCAGAAGTATAATCGATTGGAATTGCTTCTTCTCCTACCATTATTCCAAATTTCAAAATATTTTTCCTAAAGAAAAGTTCTTTTAATTTTATCGACTTTCTTTTAAAGTTTTCTTCAGCAGTTAGAGATAAATCTGCTTCTTCTATTTTGTGATCTTGTATGCTATCAGCAAAATAACTAGATGTTTCTTCAAAAAGTGAGATTTCAGACATAATTTTCAAAATTCTCCTGAATTTTCACTAGTATTGTCGGGCAAAGTATTTAAAGTTTTTATTAGACTATAAAATCGAGAGTTTTTTAGTCTATAATGTACACTTGCGAAGTCTCCATAGAACTGTCCTTGAAAACATTCTATATATTTAGAATTTTTAGTAAAATTGTTTAATTCACGAATTAAACATTTTAATTCATGTTCTTCGAAGTCTCCTTCGATAGTTTCTTGAAGCTTTTCGAGAAAAACCTTTTCTTGATAATGATTAAATTTAAATTTGTCTAAAATTATCTTAGCCAAATTTGGTTCAGGAATTCTTTCTAGTAAATAAGTTACCTTTTTATCATAGTCTTCCATCAAGACTAATTCTAAGTATGTGTGACCAGAACTAGGTTCTGTGTGTTCAATTTCAAAAAAAATTTGAAAATAATCTTTGAGTTCTAAAATTTGAACTTCCCATTTATCATGCAGATAATATAATAAATAAGTGATGTAATAATAACAATCATACCTGATATGATTTTCTTTGTTTCTGGTTTTGTTGAATTCTTCGATCCGAAGATGTTTGTGTTGTTTTGGGATATAATCTGTTTGATTATATTGTTTTATGTGGTTGATCCCTCCAGAGTATTACCTCAAGGATCTAGCTCCTCCAGAGTATTACCTCAAGAGCTACTTCTTAGAAATGATTCTAAGGACAGAAGAAAATAATTCTTCAAAAACTAGTTAATAGTTTCGTATTTCTTTCAACTGTGATTTACAACTGAGCTTAGAGCTCTTATTTATAGTGGAGAAGGGCTCACATATTAGGTAGGACGTCCCTTTCCATAATAGCACACTTATAGCGACGTGCACTTAGTAAAGTAACACGCACTTACACAATAGTGACATGCACTCAGAAAAAGTGATGCGCACTTAAAAAAGAAAAACGCAATAAGAAAAGACGACAAATAGTATTTTACATTATTTAGCACTAAGTGGTCCCCATCTGACTCAGATGTGATAAGGTACCACTGTACAATTCTATCCTACATTGTGGCCGGTTGTTCTGTGCTGTCAATCTTCTTGTCCTCTTGTGCCGACGATTTTTGACAGTTTTTACAGTTATGATTTTTGTAATACTGTAAAAAGTATCTGCAGCATTCTTCTTGAATTACCCTTGGTAATTTTTCATGATCATCCTTCAGTTGGTCAATTCTTTCTTCAAGTTCTTTAATTGCCTTGATGTCTTTTTCTTTTGCTGGTTTTCTGGAATCGTTATACACGATCATTGATGAGTCTTCGTAGATTATTCTGTAGTTTGTCTGGGATGACAATCTTGAAATTTTTCGGCGAAAATTCTTCATTTGATTGACGTACATAGCTGGATGCCATTCTGTGCTTTCTTTATTCATGACCGGATATTCTTTGTTGGATATCCCAATCTTGATTAAGTATATTGGTTTTGTTACCAGCTCCAAGGTATTTTCATCATACCAAGGATATGTTGAATCGACCTCTAGAAATATCTCTTTTCCTTTGGCATATAAATTATTGAATTTTTCTGCCAAATTTTGTAGATTCTTTGAAAGAAACTTGAGCTCTCCAAAAGTTTTCTTTGGTTGTTCTTCCAGATATATGGTATGGATTAAACCATTTTGAAAGAAGGATAGACATGTAGTACTATCTATTCCTGGTAATGTAACTGTCTTGGGACAGCTAAATTTGTTAGCCGGGTAGAAGCATTCGGTGGTAAATTCTTCCTCATAATGGTTTAACCATTTCCACCTAAGGCTGAATTCCATATAAGTTGGGTCGGTTACCTGGAAATTCTTTTGATATTCGAGCTGACGAATTTTGTCAATTGACAATTTCCTTTTTGACTCCATTGTTGGCGATTTTTGAAGATTTTTTGCTGTTGTAATCTCCTTATATGCTCCGTAAAGTGCCCGTTCAGCTTCCTTCATGGTTTTGTATCCTTTGTGACGCACATTCTTGCCTATGATGTGTTGTTTAGCCATTGCCCATTTTCTATAGATCCCTTTCATTGGACCATCAAAAATGACATAAGCTTCAAACTTTCTCATCTCATTGTCTACGGGATCGCTTGTTTGAATGGTTGTTAATGAACCATTTTTTCTGGCTTCTTCTTCTTCTTCAACCTGGTCAGCCCAAGACTTCTTGCTGTCTGAAGTTGTTTCTGAAGACTCTGCTTCTTGTTCTATATTCCAATCACTAGGAATTATTGTTTCAGTAGGAATTTTTGAGCTTTCTGGAGTAGTATACTTTACGAAGTAGTCATATTTTCCAGAAGGTTGTCCTAGCAGGTCCCAGTTTTCTTCTTTTTTGAGAACTTCGTTTGAGCCTTTTGCTGATTGATTTTCATCTGTTGTCATTTTTTGTAAACCTTTGAGTGTTGTAATCATCTCCCCCCTCTCGGCAGAGATTTTTGCTCTTTTGATATCTAGGGCGACAAGCTGCTCGTCCTTTTGCTTGATATTGTTCTGAAGTAGCGTTATGGCTTGCTCCATTCTCTTGTCAGTGTATCTGCAAAACTGTTTTGCTCAGATTTTATATATTGAATATATGGCTCGAATTGTTGTAATTTCATCTGCCATCTTATTAGTCTGCCTTGTTTATGGTCAGCTTTAATTTTATATCTCCAAAATCCTGTAAGATATTTAGAGTCTGTACGAAGAAGGAATCTTGACGGTAATAAGTCAATCTTCCATTTTTCTAGTATTTTTACACACGCCAGAGTTTCTAGTTCCTGGATATGGTATCTAGATTCTGTATCCGTAAATGTACCAGAAATATATTTACATAAATGTAATTTTTCACTATCCTTTATCAGGATTTTAGAAGCACTATAATCAATGCCCTTTTTGGTATCTGTTCCTTCTTTCGAAGTTTCAGATTGTTTTGATTGAAGATCTTTAGATTCTTCAATTTTATATCCCTTCTCATTTAGAGAAAGTTTTGCTTTACCATTGGGTAAGGCTCTCATACAACCTGCCCAGGTTGTTTGTAATGCATCTGTCTCTACAATCAAAAAATCTTTTATTGTTGGATTGTATAGTTAGGCAAAACTTGAATTTTTTCTTTAATGGTTTTAACAATATCAGAATCGGTTTCAGTCCAAGACCAAGGAATTTTTTCTGAAATTTTTCTTTGCAAATGTTTTCTTTCTTTTGCTAAATCTTTGAAAAATCCTTCATTAGCAATATAATTTAAACATCCAAGAAATCTTTGAATTTCTTTTCTGTCAGAAAGTTCATTTGGAAAAACTTGTATTTTTTTTTGGGTATGAGGTGCTAGACCTAGTTCCCCATTCTCTTTTAAAATTAGACCAAGGTATTCTATTTCGTTTTGTAAAAGTTTTGATTTCTTTTTTGAAATTACAATACCTTTTTCTTTAATTCTTAAAAGAACAATTTCTAAATCTCGAAGATGTTGTCTTTCATCTCCTTTTGTAAAAATGAGTATGTCATCTATATATGCTAAACATATATGATCCAAACCTGCGAGAGATTTGTCCATAAATCTTTGATATATTGATGGTGCTTGTTTTAGTCCAAAAGGCAAAACATTCCATTCGTAATGTTTTTGAGGTGGACATGAAAAAGCTGTTAATGGTTTTGTTTCTTCTGCTAGTCTTAGTTGATAATAACCAGACTTTGCATCCAAGGAAGAAAACCAATTACATCCTTTTATTTTTTCTAAAATAAAATCTTTTCTTGGTAATTTATAAGAATCTCCTACTGTTGCTAGATTAAGCTTCTTATAATTAATTACCATTCTTCTCTTACCTCTTTTTATTTCGTTGTGGTTTTCGACATAAAAAGCTGGTGCAGAATGTGGACTTGACGAAGGTCTAATAAGGTCTTTATCAAGTAGATCTTTACATTCTTGTTGAAATTCTTCAACATCTCTAATAGAATATGGAATCCTGTTTGGAACATTTATCTCGTCATTAGGGTTTTTAAGTTTAATGACTATAAGTTCATGATTAGTGTTTTTAACACTATCTAAAGGGTTATCTGAACAGACTTCATCTAACCTTTCTTCTATGCTAATATTGAAACTTCTTTCTTCCCATATTGTTCTTAGTTTTCTAAGGTTTCCCTTAATAAGGTTTAAGATTTCATTTCTAGTAACTATTTTGGTGGTTACTATTTTGCTATTCTTAGGATTTCCTAAATCCTTCCATTGAAGTGATATAGTATCTTTTCTTTGAGTAAAAGGTTCATATAATTTTAAAAAGTTATTTCCTATGATTAGGTCTAATCCTGAATCATGGAGGTAAATTGTTGGAATAAAAAACTTATATCCTTCAATTTCTATAGACACATCCCTAA
Organism: Trifolium fragiferum; assembly: GCA_954870985.1. Taxonomy (NCBI): domain Eukaryota; kingdom Viridiplantae; phylum Streptophyta; class Magnoliopsida; order Fabales; family Fabaceae; genus Trifolium; species Trifolium fragiferum. Next base: position 23,227,775 of record OX940790.1, on the reverse strand, counting down.
GGTTAAACCATATCTGATGTTTTGATTTATCTGCAACTATTATTTCTTTTGGCTTGGTTAATCTTTCCCAATTTCTAGAGATAGATTTTCTCCCAAAACAAAGAGTTGCTCTTGTGTCTACATAGGCTAAAAGGTTTTTATTTTTTAACACTATTTTAATAAATGTAGCACTTGGACAGTATTCGTAAATGTCTTCATCAGATTCTACGTCTGATTCTATAGGTTCATATCCCATTGCATATATTGTATGTAATACATTTTTCTTAGGATTTTCCTTCTTATGACACTCATTTGCATAGTTACCTTCTTCATGACATAACCAACATGTACATGATTTTTTGCCTTGTGGGTATATTTTCTTTCTAGGGTAAGGTTGTTTTTACCTAAAGAATTTTTTGTTTCCTTTTTTGAATTTTCTAAAAGGGACCTTCTTGAATTTCCTTCTTTTATAAGGTTTTTGTGATCTTATCTTTTTAGGTTTCCTTCTAGAGTTGCAACCATAGTTTCCTACTTTGTCTTGTAGTTTATTACAACAAAGGGATATTTGAGCTTCTTTTTTGGCTATCTTCTGACTACATATTTCTTGAAGCCAAATTTTTAGAGAAGTTATTCTTCCTCCTAAAGTATCATCTACTTTTCCTTCTGCTAACGCTGAAGCAAAAAATGTCTTAACTTGAGCTGATACTTTTTCTGGTAACTTGTCATAGAATAATTCTAACAAATTTCTAGAGATTCTAGTACTATTATCTATGTTATAGTAATAGTCCTGAAATTCACAAATGAAATTATCTACATAGCACATATTGCAGATTTTTAGGTTTGTGATTTTCCAAAGGTTTTGGTCAGAGAATGCTGTTTTTGATTGAACGGAGTCTTTCCATCCTTTAAATTCTTTTACTAGTAAACTATAGACCCAGTCTACTACTAAGATTCCTGTTAAGGGTATTGTTCCCATAACTTCTGGTGGTAGAGTAGAAATGTATTTGTAAGCATTTCCTCTAGTTTTATATTGTAGGTAGTTAAAAATATCAACCGCTCCTAAATTTCTAAGATCTTCATTTAGTTGGATTAACACACTATTTGTATTATACCAATCCCTAAGATCTTTTGCTGCATCAGCGCTACAGTCTATATCTAAAATTCCTTGTCCTTGAAACAGATTTTGTGAAGGTACATAATAATGTGGTACTTTCTGGAATTTTTGTTTGGTGAATTCTCTTTCGAATTCTGCAGGCCTTTTTGTTTCTGATGTTTCTGCTGGTTCAAATTTTACAAAATGAGGGTTTTCATTTTCTTCCTCTACTTCTTCTTCAGAGCTAAAATCATAAATGATTTGATTTTTCTCTTTTGGTTCTTCGTCAACTACTTGACTCTTTCCTGATATATCTAAAGAGACCATGAGTCTTTCTAGATTTTCTAATTGCCTATTAAGGGCTTCCTCTGTATCGTCCATTTAAAAGAAATTAGTTGGTGGTTTAATTTTTAATTGTGTGGAGTCAGATATTTCTAGGATTTCTTTTTGTTTTCCCTTTTCTTTCTCCCCCCTTTTAAGAAATTGAGACAACTCATCCAAATATTTCTCTCTATTTTGCAAAAGTTTTGAAAAATCTTCCATTTTAATGTAAATTTTTTCTATATCTCTTTTCTGCTCTTCTTCAATTTCATCCATTCTTTGGTAAAATTGATTATGTAAGCTAACATACATGCTATATTATTTAGTTGTGGGTTTGTTGTATGAAAAAGATGAGGGTATTTATGAGATTCATCTTCTTCATAACAGGCAAAATTTTCCTCATGAAAATTCCATGTTTCATAAGGTTTATATTTACATTCTCTAGACTGTATGTCTTCTAGATGGATTGTTATTTTCTCTATTCTACATTGTAGGTCAGAAAAGTTATTTAAAACTTTTTGTAATTTATTTGTTAGACTTTCTTCAGTCATCGTGCGATATCCTGAAGTTTTTTCTGAAGGCTTTTGGCTAGTTTCTTGTATTCTCTAGCTAAATAGAAATTTCCTGAGTTTCTAAACCAATAATGTAGCCTTTCGAACCATCTAATTTGAATTTTGTATAGTGCAAGATCAGCTAGGTTAGGTTTAAAGCTGATTATTGGATAAATTAATCTTCCACATGGACTTCTTAGGAATTCATTCCCGTATCGTTTTACTATCATATTATTCATTGGACTAAACTTAATTGCTATGGATTAGCTACCAAATTTTTGCTACTAAATTTGTGCTAATGGGCTGCTTGGTTTCTAGCCATTAGATTTGAGGTTTGCACATAGAAATTTTTGTGTCTTTGCCACACTAGATCATGACTTTTTTGAAACATTCTTTTTGGTGAATGTACTATAGAATTTGCCATAATATTATTGTATAAATTTGAATCCCTCAAAATTTGGTAGGCCCGACCCACAAAAGGAACATCTAGCTCTATGAAGATGAGCTTCTAATTTTTGAGGACCTCGACAAAATAAAATAGGAAATACAAAGGGAAAAAATGTTAAACAGTATTCCCGAAACATTAATTAAGTATATTAAAATAGAAATTTTATCTCATATTTGCATTGGTTATTAGTATATTTCAACATATTCTAGTGGTTCTTCATACTTCAAAGAATTTAACAAATTGCAACATTTTTCAAAAAATATGATCACTTTTGTATTTATACCGTTCAATATTATTTCATGGCCTCCAAATTGTTTGGGTAGATCCTAACTACAAGATTTAATCTGATCAAGAATTCAAATAAAATAAAACAAAGCCGACTAGATTGAGTTGACTCAAAACAAAAAAAAAAAAAAAAAAAAAAAAAAAAAAAAAGTGATCGCATTGAGTCTTGTTGCACTCCATGTCCACCCCTACCTCCAATCAGGAAAGGCAGGCTACCCCATTTTATAGCAGACTACCCCGCCAATTTTTTAAATACAATTTTGTTAATTGAAAAATTTCACGAAAAGCATATAAAGATAATTAAATTAAAAACATTTTATCTAACAAAAATATGTAACTATTGAGTTTGTAAAAATTATCATTTGAAAATTCATAATAGATCAAAACATAAAAAAAAAAAAAAAGCCAAAAAAATAACAAAAATAAAAGTTAATGAGTTCTCCAATTCAAAAAATTAGAGTAATTTAAAGAATACATGTAGTCAAAATAATAAATAATTTTTTTTTCCTATTTCATGAGTCAAATATAAGAAAAAAGTTTAAAAATTATTTGTTACTAACACAAAAAGAGGTGAAAAAAATTATTTTTTACTACAACTAAATTTTTAATGGATTAAGCGGGACGAGCCAACTACTAATGACGGTTCAAAATCTTAAACCCACCAAAAATAACAGGCTAAACAAACCAAATCCATTTTACCAACCCTATCTTCAATTATGCTTCCACCCTAAATATTCTAATATAATTTTATTGCAACTAACACACTCGTATATTCATTCAAAAAAACTCTTGTGTGATCATAAAATTTAGTCACTCTCACAAAATTTAAAAAAATTAAATAATATATATTTTTATGTGAGTGTGATCAAATTTTATCATCAAACTTTGGTGTTCATTCAAGTTTTTTTCCTACGATTTATAACATTGTTAATTTGACGTAACAATTTATTAAAGTGTGTAAATATCACACACAAATCAACTTAAATAACTTGTTTTTATTGATTGATAGATGATATCCATAAATTATCAAATTGTAATTTGTAAAACTCATTTTTCCTTATTTGCTGAGTACTTCACACCACACAAACAAAACTAGAGAATCCACTCTCAATGATAAAACACACACTTTGTTTGATTAATAAAATTTGAATGATAAAAAGTACTACACAATTGAACTCTTATTTATAGTAGAAGAGCAACCATAAGGATTAACATGCATGGATACAAGTGTTACAATGGGAACATGCAACATGACAAGTGTTGGAATAAACATACATGCGAAGGGTACTGCAATGTAATATGCCAAATAAACTACATGCAAAATATTATGAATGGATCATATGAAAAATGGACTTGGATCAAGATGTAATGCTTTAGACTTCAATTATTCTCTATCACTATCACACTAACAACTAATTGTTAATTGGTCCAGTAATAATTAACTTTGAACTTGATAAAGAAAATCAAAGATCAAATCTCCACAACTATGATCAAAAGAAAGTTGAAATCGGTTAATATCAAAAACTGACTCTCGAATTAAATTAAGCAGCCTAGTAGTAGTGAAAAGGAAAAAAAAAACACACTAACAACTTAAGCCATACAAAGAAGAGAGAAAGAAACATTTTGTAAGAATTATGGGACTAAATTATGGGACTAAAAAGATGAAATGATGGAAATTGTTACTTATGTTAACAATGGTACTATGTAATCTACGCACTGTCAACCCATTTGAGTTGGTCTAGTGTTATTGGCTGGAACATAAAAATGTGCTTCTCTTAATATTTTAAGTTCGATCTTTACCGGTGTCAATTTAGGTAGACCGATACTAATTTAGGTGGACTAATTTATGCACCGTTTATTATGATAATCCATAATCTTGACAAAAACAACACATAATTTTGTTACTGTAGATTTGTTTGGGCTTGCCACGTCGGATCACTTTTGTAAACGCTGTGTTTTGCCTAATTTTTTTTTGTGAATTTGTTCTCACGTTCTTCTACGTTTCGTTTTGCCTGTATTGGTTTTTGTTACTTTTTTCTCGCGCAGTTCGTGACAAGTGTAAGCGACGACGATACGAATGGCAGACATGGGTGGGAAGAGTGAAATTAGGGAAATTTCTTTCGGTGTTAACTGGTGTAGGGTTAATTGTCCTCAATCGTTTTCCCTCCCAAACTGATTAGGGGTCATTTGAAATTTGAGTGAGGATTCGTCTGGTGTAGGCATTATCTGTATTCACATGCTATAAATACCTCTCCCATGGTGATTATCTGAGCACTACCAATTTCTGATAATATTCAGAACAATTGCATATAAACATCTATAAACATCCAAACAATGGTGCATAACGAGCAACTCAGTTCCGATTCCAAGTTCGATGACGTTGCCAAGTTGTTGCCTGGAAAGGAAAATCTTCGCATAAAGGCTAGAGTTGTTCGTATGTGGAGGGTACCAGCTTTCCTCAATCCAGCTGAATCAATATCTCTTGAGATGATGTTGATTGATGAGAAGGTTAGTTAACTTTGCAGCTTTTTGTGAAATTTGTTTATCTAATTTTACTATTTGTAGTGTTAAGTTTCTTAGTGGATTTGTTGTTTTGCATTGGCTGTTGTGGTACATTATTTACAGGGGGTAAGTTTCTTAGTATTAAGTTTCTTAGTGGATTTGTTGTTTTGCATTGGCTGTTGTGGTACATTATGTTTGTTCAAAATCTCTAAGCACAATGTATCTGTTCACAGTCTAAATTAATGGTGGAATTTGTATGCACACAACAAATTGTAAAATTAGATAGAAGCATCATTAATAAAATAACCAGCTAACACCCTGGTTGACTGTGATATTAGTTTGAGCATGGATGGTGTTATTGAATCCTGCATATGCGCATGTGGTGCATGATAGAGTATTGATGGTGCATCAGTTGTATTATATCGTATTATGGATTCTCTTTCCATTCAAGTGCACTGGTTTTTGGCATTTTGATGTCTGGTCTAACTGTCAATAATAGGGACTAATAGTGTTAGGTCAAGCATATAGGAGAAAATAACATATGGTCTGTGGAATATTTTTCATTGTTTGTTGTTTGGACGAGGTTTAATGCTAAGTTTGGAATGAGGCAACATGCAGTTTGGTTGAGCTTCACAACCAGGTATGAAATGTGATCAGGACCCTGAATTATTAAGTCAATAGATGTTGGTTGGTTTTCATAATTTGAGCCAATTACTTGCAGCAGTACAATTAGAGTGTGTTGATGGGTGAGTAAATTTTAGTTGTTTACAGGATTAGTTGATGTAAATCTGTTAAATCAAACATTGAAATGATCAACTCATTTTTGACCATGGTGTCTCCCATCATATAACACCTGAAGTCCTATTATCACTTATATCCAACCATCTTAAATGTACAATATAAATTTGAAGCATAAGTGTATAAAATAAACTCGATCCATGACATATAATGTATTGAATTGTTAAAAATTTCAATGCAAAAAAGGACTCTCCACAATCTATACTTCCTGCATGTCATGGTTGATTGCCGCAGTGTATTGCCTCTGATTTTTTTTTTGTCTGCACAAACTTTTCTCCTTTTTATGCTAATATGTTACTGAAAAAAACTTAATGAAGAGGTGTTGTGTGTCCTGAAAAAATATCATGGCCGAAATGTATGTTATATGAGCTCCCCAATAGATTCCATAGTTTACTGAAAAATCGAATGAATGAGCTTTGCGACACATTGCTGGTGATCCATTTAAGTAGGGTGTGGAACAGTGTCCTCAGGTATTTTTCTTTTCAATGTTAACATTATATTGTTGTGACATTACTTTATATCATGTCATAGGTAATTTTCTTTTCCAATGTTTTTTTTTAGATAATCATTTCTTTTCCAATGTTTGATAGAGCAGCATAGACTTGTGGCTCAAACTCTGTAGGATATAGTGCTCGTCTTATAGGTAGGAAGGCTGCCAAAAAGAAGGGTAAAAAGAAAGCTGCCATAGAGGTGGTGGACAAAGAATGGAATAATTACAAACAAATGAAGGAGAAAGAGATGGAACAATTGGCAATGATAGTTTCCAATCAACAAGAGAAAAATAAACTTAAGAAAAAGAAAATGTATCTGAAGTTAAGTTTCGATGAGAATCTCGATGACCGGAAAAAAACCATGTTGGACACGTTGGCCCAAGAACTATTTGATAATTAATTTCAATCAAGTATTTGTCTGTAGTGTTTGCATTAATTATTGTGTTGAATCTGTCACTGTAGTATTTGCTTTAAGTATTTGTCTGTAGTAATTGCTTGAATTATTGTGATTGAATAAGTCAGTGTAGTTTTTGCTACATGTTTGCTTTAATTATTGTGTCAAATTCTTATATGATAATTAACTCTATACAATATTTATTTCAAATCTGCCAGTTGTCCACCACCCAATTCGAATATGTCAATGTTGCACTTTAATTATTGTGCCCACCACCCAACTTGCTTTAATTATTCAGTCCACCACTCAATTCTTATCTAATAATTAACTCTATACAATACTTAGTTCGAATCTGCCAGCTATCCACCACCCAATTCGAAGAATTTGGATCTAAAGTCATTTTTTTCTACATTTCCTACATTTAGGCAAAATTTGAAGGTGTTTTGGTCTTTGCAACATACATAAATGCATTTAAATATATCACATTTTCTCTTTCCTAGTTAAAATTTACTTGAATGTAGGTGAATTTAGAACTTTTGAATGTAAAGAATCCAAATCAAATGTAGGTGAATTTAGAACTTTTGAATGTAAAGAATCCAAATCCCAATTCGAATATGTCAGTGTTGCTCTTTAATTATTGTGTCCACCATCCAACTTGCTTTAATTATTCAGTCCACCACTTAATCCTTATCTGATAATTAACTCTATATAATAATTATTTCAAATCCGTCGATGGACCGAATTGAATCTATATAGGGACTCATCCATTTATGTACCAATATCCCAAATCTCATCCAATCTACTTCCAATATCTTAACATATCTTAATAGACTCCAATCTACTTCCGATATCTTAACATATATTAACAGACTCCATCAGCCCAACAAATGTTATTTGCTTTTTCTAGTAAGCTCTCCAACACAACCTGCTACACCTTTAACAGCCAAACCAAAACCAAATATAAGAACTTACCACACTGCAAATTTCTTAACTAATTAATTCTAGAAAATACTACTGAATTGATACAGATATAAACGTGACCTTATGTAGTTGACAAAGAATAACTGAACCTTAGTTGATGAACCATGAGCTAATATTCAAACTGAAGAATAGAAGCTTAAACACAATTGAGTCATCTTTAGGAGAAGGTAAGCCTAATAAGCTGATATGCAAATTCTTTCAAAACAAAATAAATAGTTTAATGTTGCAATCCACATCAATCCATTTACAATTAATTATAGCATCCAAATACATTGAATGTAAACAGGGACAATAGTTAGCAGAATATATATCCTACATCTAAGTGCCACAACTAATATATATGAATAGACATTACTAGAGATACATCAGGGGTGCAACCACCTGGAAATCTAACAAACCAATCAACACCTACCACTAAACGTTGCAACTTTTTACAAGTGACAAACAAAATTCTAAATGAGGTTGATTCAACTCAAGCATTTGATTGGCTTAGCTTAGTTTAGTTTGAATTGCTTGAGCTTGCATAAGTGTTTGTTCATGTGAAATAGCTTAACTTTCTTATTATGACAACTTCATAGAATAGACCAAGCTCAAGCAATTCTTCTTCTGAAAAAGTAAACACCCGTTTGTTAACCATGTTTCACATTTGGAAAATAGAACTTCTATTACTTGTTAGTTTGAGAACCATGAAGCAAAAATTCATAATAAGCAAAATGTAGAATAGAAACTTAACCAGGATTCGAATTAAAATTGGAAAAGAAGTACAATGGAAAAACCACCAAAACAAAAGTACCATGGGCTACCTAAACCAAACCATACATATTATTCCAATACTATTTCAAAAGGGTCTGGCAAAATCAAGAACCAACAACCCCCATGACCAAAATTATTCTTAATCAACTTCCTCAATTTTGGGTCCAGCACCGCTTCCACTGCCAGTAGTAGGACCATCCTCATCCATGGCTCCACCAGCATCAGCCCCAGCACCTTGGTACATCCTAGCAATGATAGGATTGCAAATACCCTCCAAATCCTTCATCTTGTCTTCAAATTCATCGGCCTCTGCAAGTTGGTTTCCATCCAGCCATTGAATAGCCTGCTCAATGGCATCTTCAATCTTCTTCTTATCATCAGAAGACAGCTTAGAAGCAATCTTGTCATCCTTGATTGTGTTCCTCATGTTGTAGGCATAATTCTCAAGAGCATTTTTGGCCTCCACCTTCTTCTTGTGTTCCTCATCCTCGGATTTGTACTTCTCTGCTTCTTGTACCATCTTCTCAATCTCCTCCTTTGAGAGCCTACCCTTGTCATTAGTAATTGTGATCTTGTTCTTCTGGCCTGTAGTCTTATCCTCTGCCGAGACATTCAAAATACCATTGGCATCAATGTCAAAGCAGACATTGATCTGAGGAACACCCCTAGGAGCAGGAGGAATTCCAGACAACTCAAACTTGCCCAACAAGTTGTTATCACGAGTCCTTGTTCTTTCTCCTTCATAAACCTGAATCAGCACGCCAGGTTGATTATCAGAGTAGGTTGAAAACACCTGCTCCTTCTTGGTAGGAATGGTTGTGTTTCTTGGAATCAACACAGTCATGACTCCTCCAGCAGTCTCCAAACCAAGGGAAAGAGGAGTGACATCAAGCAACAACAGATCCTGCACCTTCTCATTACCTTCACCACTCAAAATAGCGGCTTGAACTGCGGCACCATAAGCAACAGCCTCATCAGGGTTGATGCTCTTGCACAGCTCCTTGCCATTGAAAAAATCTTGCAAAAGTTGTTGAACTTTGGGAATCCTTGTAGACCCACCAACAAGAACAACATCATGGACACTGTTCTTGTCCATCTTAGCATCCATCAAACACTTCTCAACAGGCTCCATACACTTCCTAAACAAATCCATGTTAAGCTCTTCAAAACGAGCACGAGTGATGGTAGTGTAAAAGTCAATACCCTCAAACAAAGAATCAATTTCAATGGTGGTTTGAGCTGTAGAGGAAAGTGTCCTCTTAGCCCTCTCACATGCAGTTCTCAACCTCCTAAGTGCCCTAGGATTTCCACTAATGTCCTTCTTACTCTTCCTCTTGAATTCCTGAACAAAATGGTTCACCATTCTGTTATCAAAATCTTCACCTCCCAAATGTGTATCACCTGCTGTAGCCTTTACCTCAAAAATACCCTCTTCAATGGTAAGAAGAGAAACATCGAAAGTCCCTCCACCAAGGTCAAAAATAAGAACATTCTTCTCACCAGTGCTGGTAGCTTTCTTATCAAGACCATAAGCAATAGCAGCAGCAGTGGGCTCATTAATGATCCTCATCACATTGAGCCCGGATATCACACCAGCATCTTTCGTAGCTTGTCGTTGTGAATCATTAAAGTAAGCAGGCACGGTTACAACGGCATTCTTGATTGTTGTACCAAGATAGGCCTCGGCAATCTCCTTCATCTTCATAAGAACCATTGAAGATATTTCTTCAGCAGAGAACTGCTTCTCTTCAGCTTTATAGTTCACCACAATCATTGGCTTATCACCAGGGCCAGGAATCACCTTGAATGGCCACAATTTCATATCACTTTGTACGGAAGCATCGCTAAATCTCCTTCCAATTAAACGCTTAGCATCTGAAAATACCGATTAAAATCAGCACAATCACTAAATAATACACCATCTACTATGAACAATAAAAATCTATTTATAACACAATTTATCTACTATGAACAATAAAATTAACTTTTCTACGTCACATACAAAAATTAAGAAACAGAATATTGGAAATTAAAACTCATGCTCTAATAATACACAACCTAATTGTACATCCAATGCAAAAACTATTAATCAACAACTTTATGCCATGAAAATTAACCTTTTTTAGTACATAAAGCTGAATACGGATTGTTGGAAATTTTAAACTAAGCTCTAGTAATACACAATCTAATCGCATAACCAATGCAAAAACAATTATAAAGGATTATAGAATAAAGAAAACAGAGTATTAGAATTTCAACTCATGTAGTCATGTTCTATTATATCTAAGCAAACAAATAAAAACCAAAATATAAAAAATCAAGATGTAAAAGTACTTACCGAAAACTGTGTTAGTAGGGTTCATAGCAACTTGATTCTTGGCAGCATCACCGATCAAACGTTCTGTATCAGTGAATGCAACATAAGAAGGGGTAGTTCTGTTACCCTGATCGTTTGCTATGATTTCAACACGATCATGTTGCCAAACACCAACACAAGAATAAGTTGTTCCCAAATCGATTCCGATCGCAGGACCTTCACCTTTTCCAGCCATGTTTTTTCTCAGAATAGCTTTTCGTAAACAAAGAGAATTTCTAGGGTTTTAGAATGTAGAAGAAAGGGAATGAATTGAAGCAAATGTGATTGTTTTCTTTTCTTTGATGAGTTAGAAGAGAGGGAAGTAATGTGTTAATATAGTAGTAAGTTCGATTTTTCGGGAATGTTCGAGACAGTTGTTTTTGAGCCGTTGGATTTGTTATTTGGACGGTAGGATTTTTTATCTAAATTTGAATTGCGTTATGTTTGGATTTCTCTAGCTTGTACTAGGTGATTGGAGAAACTTCTGATAACGCGCGTTGGAGTTTCACCGCTCAAACTAGCTGTTGAGTGTTGACTTGTGGCGAAAATTTTTGTAATGCGTAGATTTTTTAATCAGTTTTCCCGCGCCATTGGATATCAACCGTGACTTTTTTATAACTGACCGTCCGATCAAATTTCACTTACTGTTGTCTAAATTCGATTCAAAAATATAATTATTTATCGTTTATTTGGTTTTCGGGTGATAAATTAAAAAATTCGATCCAATTCAATTTTATAGAGTTTAGTTTAGATTTGTTTTTAGATAACTAAATTACAAATTGTAATTTTGTTTATTAAATATTATTGTAATAAAAACACCATAAAATAGAAGTTTAATTTTTTATAAAATAAATAACAAATCTGAGGTAAAATATAACTAAATATATTATAATAAAAATTATTATTTTAGAATTACAATTATCAATTATATTTAAAATATATTTTTTCTTTTGAAGAGTATATTTAAAATATATGAAATGATAAAAAATGTATATTAAAATAATAATAAGATATATTATAAAAAATTAGAAACTAATAAGTAATTGGTTAATGTAATATATTATATTAATAAAAAGAAAAACAAATATTAAAATATATGTATGCAGTTTGGATCGATTTTGAAAAATCAATCTAAAATTTGATCTATCAATTTTTATAAAAGGACGTCGAAATACATCTAAAATTATTCCATTTTTTTACAGTTTCCAATTTTTTAAAATCAATTTGTAGTTTTTAATTGGATTGATTTGGATTTGAACACCTCTAATTTTTGTTAGTAAAAAAAGGTGAATGCTTAGCGAAACAGTACAAAATAGAATCGGACAAGACAAACTATTATAATATTAGAGAATGCATTGTTTTGTGCGATGTTTGATAGACAAAATGTGATTTAATGAGGGACGATAAGAATCAGTTTTTTGTCCAGTTTCTTATCCTTTGTTTGTCATGTCCAAGAAACAATTTAAAATTAAACACAATACAACTGAAATTATCTTATTTAGACTCTTTTTTATTAGTTGATCAAACGCGCGCAGTCAAAATGTTTAAGCTTCACCATGAACCACCATCAAACTTGTTTTTTTATATGATCAATTTGAATCAACCTCAAAATCTTTTATCAAACAAAACAATTGTGGTGAACTTTTCAAATCATCTAATTTGTTGCCACCACATGATTTGAAAACAATCTTTATCTAAAAACCGAGTATAACCATCTGAATTGATGTTCATGTGATTGTTTCTCTTAGAAGCAAAGTATGGGATTGGATTGAGGAGCACGAGGAGCTCAATAATATGGTTAGAAATTTCTATATCAATTTATATCAAGAAGAGAGGCCTATTCATGACTCATTATTTCAAGGGCATCCTACCCTCAGAATCTTGAGGTTGGACAGAATAAATTAAATGCTCCAATGCATTTTTCTAAGTGTAAACCACTTATGTTTTATATCGGTCACTATAAGGCCCCAGGAGAGGATGGGTACATTGCTTTATTCTTTCAGCAAAATTGAGATATTGTGGCGGGCTCGATATATCATTATATCAATCGGGAGTGGTCTTATCCTTCACTTGTCTCTACGGTTAATAATACTCTACTTATTTTAACTTCTACAGTTTATAATCTTGGGTTTATTTCTCAATTTAGTCTTATTGTTTTGTGTAATGTTATTTATGAAATTATTACTACGATATTTGTTAATAGAATTAAACCTCTGCTGAGTAGCATTATATCTCCGTACCAATCTAGCTTTATTCTAGTCGTACAATACATCATAATATTATTATTGCCCATGAAAGGTACAAAATTTTTATGTCCATTAGGATAGATCTTGAAAAAACTTATCACCGTCTTAACAAAAAATTTGTTGAGAAATGTTTGGATAATTGTATGTATCATTGCTTGCATCACTTCCCTTTCTTTTAAAATCTTATGGCACAGTAATAAAACATAAACTTTCTCTTCGACAAAAAGCATTTGACAAGGGGAACACTGGTCTCCTTATTAATTTGTCATTTGTATGGAGCGACTTACTCACATTATTATCAATCAGGTGGAGGTTAATTATTGAAAACCTATGCAGGTAGATCAATACCTCAAATATTACGTTTTCTTTTTGTAGAGGCGTCTATTGAATAACCTCATTGTATTATGCACTGCTTAGGTCTTTTTTTGTGAAGCTCATGGTCAAAGAATCAACATTTAAAAGACTTAAATTTTCTTCTCTAGGAATGTTGACCAGCAACTTAAGGATAATATTTTACAGCAAACAAGATACACTATAGTTATCAGTTTGGGTGAATATATGGGGCTAACATTGCCGCAGGTAGGACCACAGGAGAAAAATTCAATCATTTTATTGGAAAAATTCAAAACAAACTAAGCGGCTGAAAACATCAGTATCTTAGCTTAGCTTAAAGACTTCCTTTTTCCAAGTATGTTCTAATTAGTTCCATCCTATATTATTGCATGCAATATGCATGCCAAGCTCCCCCAAAATTTATGTCACGAGATGGAGAAAATTCAAAGAGGATTCTTGTGGAACAATACTGGTCAATCTCGCAAATCACATTTGATTTGCTAGAAATTTGTTGTTTACCAAAAATTATGGTATTATAAGTCCACTCAAATGGATGAAGCTTTTCATATTAAAATGTTGTGGAATATGATCAATAAACCAAGTGATTTTTGATGCAAGGTTCTTTATCATAAGTATGGCAAGAGCAACGATCTTCAACTTTCTATCAGTGCTCCACCTTATGACTCACCTTTGTAAAAATCCTTGGCTAGTATTTAAAATCAAATTCAGAGTCATGGTAAGAGATGGTCAATAAATAAAATTTTGACTTGGTAAATAGATATGTGATGGACAAACTCTCATAAAAGTATCTACTCAACAAATAATTGACACAAACATTTAACGTGAAAGATGCTTTGACGGACGGGTGATTGGTATGCCAATTTTTATACCACTCGTCTCACAAATAATACTGTGAAATATTTGGTGGCTAAATATTTCAGTGCCTAAGAATAAATATGGTCCGGATTTCATTGGTTGGATTGGAGCAACGCAAACACTTGTCATTTTGCTGTGCAAAGAGCTTATAACCTTCACCAAGAGAGCAACCTTCCAACCGAGGAGAATTGTAAAATTCTATTTGAAAAAGTCCTCACATAATACAAACTTCTACATGAATAGCTACACATGAGTATCTGTTAGCAAACTAACGTAGAAGTAGACGAGGTATAGCGAAATTTCTCTCACATGTCCAACTTGTGAAAATGCTTGTGAAACGGTCATTCATTACATTGCTAATTTCTTTTCTTTGAATTGCAGGTATTGTATCTTCGACAACTTTTACATCAAAATGACATGAGCAAACAAGAATGGGTGGCAAAATATTTTTATGATAACATGTTAGTACATGTGGACATGGAGGAATAAAATAAATCTTTACTAAACCGATTTTCAAGATAGCTATGAAAAATGGTGGCTGCAAGTAAACACATTAGGTATTACCCCAATGTATCGATACTAGTACATTGATCGAAAGTGTCCTCATAAAAAATGAATCAAATTCATTAAGACGACACACATAAAAGACCAGATAATCTTTTAGGATGCTATGGTCTCCAATAGCTATGTCCGCAAGGCTAACTTATACGACGCACTCCATTCTAATATATGGAGTATGTATATTGAAATGAATTTGACTTAGAGACGGTGAATTGCTCATGTTATAATTGAAAGTGAATCGAAAAAGTTCATGTCAACCATATATAACATGAAGGAATGGATAAACCGATTAACTAACTAATTATTGTTTCAATTTGTACTCTTTCAATTTGCATGTAATAAAAATTCTTTCTAAAAAGCTTTGAGTCTTCTTTTTAATAGTATTTTTGGCTCTTATATACTTCGAAATAGTTACTGTTCTGGACTGGACTTCTAAGACTAAGTCCCTAAAACTCAAAGACTCTGCCCTTGCAAGGGGCATCATGCTCGCCGTCCAGATGCTCCGCATCTGTAACGGCCGACCACCGGAATGATGGCATTAACTGCTCATCATGGCCAAACGGCCAGAATTCCGGCAGCCACTTAATGGGCATTAATTGCCCATTAAGGGCCTTGGCCCAGCGCTGGGGTATAAATAAGCTCCTCATTCTGAGGAGCCAGGGATGTTTTCATATTTGCCTAAGATACCATACTCCTATACTATCACTGACTTGAGCGTCGGAGTATAAACAGGTACACACCCCCCTCCGCTTCAACAGGGGGCTTGCTGCTGCTGAATCAACTCTACTACGCCGTCATATTTCTGATCCTGGTAAGATCAGTGGCGCCGTCTGTGGGAAAGTAGTTGTCCCCTTCTTTCAAAAAAGAACAAAACCTCAAACTACCACAAAATTCACAAAAAGCTAAGAATGGCCGCGAACAGTAGATCCGAACATTCAGCTGATAACAACATGTCAAGCGAGCACGCTGACAACAACAACGGTACCAATGGAATGGTCCTATCCAACATGGACACTGACCCCACTTACCAGCCAAGCAACGAAACTAACCCTCTGGTCGTACCTATTCCTCCACCCGGAGCCACCCTCGAAAACATAATGACCGCACTGCTAACTGCCATCAACAATCAAGGGCAGGCGCTCAGGGAGCAAAACCGCCGGATCGAGGCTGTCGATGAATCGTGCATTACAAGGGCGATCACGAGCAGCTACAGGCGAAGAGAATCCTCCCGACGATCCAACTCGAGGACCAGGTCGAGGTCACCAAGGGTACAAGAAACCAGAGGTCGCATAAGTCCCTCGAGAAGAGTTGCTGGAGCGAGGAGATCCCCCGCAAGGTCTACAGGAAGGAATTATCACTCTCCTCCTCGTCACCACCATCGCTCTCCAAGAAGCGACGATGAGAGGCACGTGGGGCCACTCTCTGACAGGATCATGAGGGTACCATTGCCCGTGGGACTGGAAAAACCACCGGCGATGGACACTTACGACGGGACCACTGACCCGGACGACCACATCGAAAACATTGAAGCTATCCTCGATTACAGGGGTGTTCGAGGATCCATCAAATGCAAGCTGTTCTCCACCACACTGAGGAAAGGAGCGATGGCTTGGTACAAAAACTTACCCCCGAGGTCCTTCGATTCATGGGGCGAGCTGTGCCGACTTTTCACAGCGCACTTCACCGCTTCTAGGAAGCACCCCAAGACTGAAGCCACTCTTGAAGCAATCCAACAAGGGAGCAATGAATCCCTGAGAGATTACATCGATCGCTTCAACAAAGCCGCGATCGAGGTAAGAACCGACGACAGGATGAAACTATACCTGCTGGAGCGTGGATTAAGACCATCGAGTGACTTTGCCAAAGCGATTGGCATTGAAGAAGTTAGAACACTGGACGCTTTCCTTGAAAAGGCGCAGAAATATATAGCCTACGAGGAGAAGCAAGTAGCTCAAGACGCTAGAAAGCCGAAGCGTCAAGAAGATATTTGAGCCTCTCGAGCAGAAAACGAGAGAGGAAAAGAAAAAAGAGAACGCAGGGAGCCCAAGCCTCCCAGAAGCAAATTTGAATTCTACACCCCGCTGAACGCCCCCCGCGAGCGAATTCTGGCCGAAGTTTCAATGGCCGAATTCAAAAAGAACTGAGTCCGAGCGCCAAAACAGCTGATCGTAAGGCCAGGGCTAGACAAGTCGAAGTACTGCCGTTTTCACAAAAGTTACGGCCATGTGACTGAAGATTGCATCCATCTTAAGGATGCAATAGAAATCATGCTACAAAAGGGACTCCTTCAAAAGTTCGTCAAGGATGAGCGACAGAAAAAAGGGAAAGAGCCCGAAGTAGGGCAACCATCAAAAGAGGCACCACAACAAGCGGCCACGGATAACAGCAACATGCAGATTGCTTATTCCATTTCAAGGCCCGAGGATTTCATACTTCCCGAGGACCAAGAAGAGGATGTGCTCGAACACCTGACCGCCCATCTAGGGTCGCTTATTATTTCAGGAGGAGGATTTGGAACCTCCACTATAGGTTCGCTGAAAAGGAAGTTTGAAGAACTTGAAAGTGTGTGTTCGTTGGAACCTGTCCTCACGACAGAAGAAGCTAAAGAAGGGTCGTTGCCTTTAGCTTTCTACAAGGAAGAAATTCCCGGTGGATCTCCTAACCACCAAATTCCACTGCTGGTAAGGGCCAGAATGGCCAATTTCGATGTAAGGAGGATTTTAGTTGACCAAGGATCCTCGTGCGATGTGATGTACGCCAGTTTGTTCAAGACTCTGCAGTTGACGGAGAAGAACCTCGCTCCATATGTGGGCGCTGATTTGCAAGGGTTTAACGGAGCGACCACCAAACCTTGGGGATACGTGGATCTGATTGTGACATTTGGAGAAGGGAAGGCCACCAAATCCATCAACGTCCAATTTCTGGTCGTGGATTGCCCCTCGCTCTACAACTGTATCATGGGAAGGCCAGCTTTGGCGAACCTATTTGCTGTATCTTCGACCATCCACCTGAAGATGAAATACTATACCGTGGATGGCGAGATAGCTACATTGAGTGGAGATATAGCTTCAGCGAGGAAATGCTTTGAAGCCGCCGCAAAGAACATGAACTCCCTCTTAACTCCGAAGAAAAAGACTGAACACAAGATGCCCGTTGTGAACACCCTGCAAGCAAACAACATCGTTGACTTGGATGCACGCATCAACGAAAAGGACCTGAAGGACGAAGAAGACCCCATCGAAAAGAAGGTACATCGCCCAATTCCCGATGAAGACTTTGAGATCATTGCTTTGAACGATGACCACTCAAAGGGAATCAAAATAGGCGCTGATATGCCCGAGCTGGTGAAAAGGCAATTGGAAGCTTGCTTGAAGGAATACGCTGAGCTGTTCGCATGGAATGCTGCTGAGATGCCCGGAATCGACTCCAACGTCGCTTGTCACCAGCTGACAATAGATCCTAGGGCTAGAGCTGTAGTCCAGCGACGTAGGAAGCAGTCTCCCGAAAAAGCGGAGGCTGCTGAAAAAGCTGTAAAAGACCTCTTAGAGGCAAATTTCATTTCTGAAGCCAGATACACAACATGGCTGTCAAACGTTGTATTGGTTAAAAAGTCTAATGGAAAATGGAGGATGTGCGTTGACTACACCGATCTCAATAGGGCTTGCCCTAAAGATTCTTATCCATTGCCTAGCATAGATAAACTAGTAGATAATTCTTCAGGATTTAAACTACTTTCGTTTATGGACGCTTATTCTGGATATAATCAAATTAAAATGGCCGAAATCGATAAACAGAAAACGGCGTTTATGACTGAATCGGGTAATTATTACTATAACGTAATGCCTTTCGGGCTTAAAAACGCAGGTGCCACCTACCAACGAATGATGAACAAAGTATTTAAAAATGAAATTGGCGATATGCTCGAAGTTTACATGGATGATATGATCGTTAAATCCGAACAGGAAAACGACCATGTATTCCACCTAAGAAAAGTGTTCGAGAGAGCTAAACAGTATAACATGAGATTCAACCCAGAAAAATGCACGTTTGCGGTAAAGGCAGGAAAATTCCTCGGTTTCTATCTTACAGAACGAGGAATTGAAGCTAACCCTGAAAAATGCAAAGCCTTCTTCGAATTCCCTACACCGAACTCGAAGAAGTCAATACAATCGTTGAACGGAATGTTAACTGCCCTCGCTAGATTCGTCGCGAAATCCGCTCAACACGCACTTCCCCTTTTCAAACTACTTAGAAAAGAATCCACTTTTGAGTGGACAGAAGAATGCGAAAACGCCCTCCAACATTTAAAGCGAGCACTATCGGAACCTCCAGTCTTAACACGTCCAAACATGGGCGAAACTTTATTCCTATACTTGGCCGTAGCACATGAGGCCATAAGCGCAGTCTTGATCCGAGAAACCGAGCAAGGGCAGAAGCCAGTATATTTCATCAGCAAAGCGTTACAAGGACCAGAACTTCGATACTTGCAAATCGAAAAGACAGCATTGGCAGTAGTCGTCGCTGCGAGGAAGCTAAGACATTACTTCCTAGCACATTCTATCGCAGTACGAACCGACCAACCAATAAAACAGTTGCTCGAGAGACCTGATATGTCCGGAAGAATGCTCAAATGGTCCTTAGAGCTATCGGAATTTGACATAACATATGAAAGCAGAAAAGCTTTAAAAGCACAAGTGCTAGCTGATTTCGTCGCGGAGTTAACTCCACCGGCTACTTCGAGCAAAAACAAATGGACCATTTACGTCGATGGATCTTCCAACTCCAAAGGAAGCGGAGCGGGGATTATCCTGGAAAACGACGATGGCGTCCTCGTGGAAGTATCTCTGGAGCTATCCTTCCAGACGACCAATAATCAAGCAGAATACGAGGCTTTCCTCGCAGGGCTGCGATTAGCTGAGGATATGAACGCCGAAGAAATCATAATCTTCACAGACTCACAATTGGTCGCATCACAAGTGAACGGGGAGTATCAGGCGAAAGATGAACGCCTAACAGAATACCTCACCCTCATACAAGAAAAGCTGACCAAGTTTGAAAAATCAACAGTTCAACACATTCCACGCGAACACAATTCAAGGGCGGACGTTCTATCAAAACTCGCGAGCACCAAGAAGAAAAAAGGGAGAAATCAGTCACTTATACAGGAAACGTTGCAAAGACCAAGCATTGAGAAAGCTCTTGAAGTGAATCTCATATGCCCTATCAACGCTAACAGTTGGATAAACCCAGTAAGAAAATTCCTCGCCTCGGGCATGGTCCCTGATGACCCCAAAGAGGCTATCAAAGTAAGAAGAAGAGCATATTCATACGTTTTGATAGACGGCACCCTCTTCAGAAGAGGATTCTCGATCCCATTGTTGAAATGTGTCGAGGAAGAAAAAGTAGAAGCCATCTTGCAGGAAATCCACGAAGGAATCAATGGGCAACATATTGGAGGACGATCACTTGCGCGAAAAGCATTGCGAGCAGGATATTATTGGCCAACCATGCAAACGGACGCTAAAGAACACGTAAAAAAGTGTGATAAATGCCAGAGACACGGGGATATGCACATAGCCCCACCTAACGAGCTAAAATCACTATCCTCTCCATGGCCGTTTGCATGGTGGGGATTGGACCTCCTAGGCCCTTTCCCACGGGCACCTGGACAAAACAGATATCTGATCGTTGGGGTGGATTACTTCACAAAATGGATAGAAGCTGAACCCCTCGCCCAGATCTCTTCCCATAACATCCTACGATTCTTCAAAAGGAACATCCTCGCTAGGTTTGGAATCCCGCACACTGTCGTTACAGACAATGGAACTCAATTTACAGACAGAAGGTTCCAAGAGTTTCTCATCAACTTAAAAGTAACATAACACTTTACATCCGTCGAACACCCCCGGACCAATGGTCAAGCGGAAGCGGCTAATAGAGTGATTTTGCGAGGCCTCAAACGCAGGCTAGGCGAGGCAAAAGGAAAGTGGGTAGAGGAACTATACAGCGTGCTATGGTCCTACCGAACCACCCCACACTCGACCACGGGAGAAACGCCGTTCCGATTAACCTACGGAACTGAAGCACTAATCCCCGTTGAAATTAAGGAGCCGACACGACGAACGGATAACCCTCCAGATGAAGAAACTAACAACGAGCTGTTAAGGGAAGAGCTCGACTTGGTCGAAGAATTACGACATGGAGCAGCCCTAAAGGAGGCCGCACTGAAACAAAAAATTGCCGTTCGACACGATCGAAAAGTCATAAAAAGGGAGTTCGAGGTAGGCAGTTTAGTCCTACGACGAAACCAAAAAGACTCTCTTGAAGGCAAGCTCGCCGCAAACTGGGAAGGTCCTTATAGAGTCCGCGCAAAGACGGACAATGGAGCCTATTTCCTCGAGAATCTATACGGCGAAGAAATTCCTAGAACATGGAATGCAGACAAGTTAAAACAATATTATAGCTAGCGAAGTCTCCTATATGCGATGACTAACTAGCGGGCAAAAACCAACTCAAACGACGAGAGGTTTGGCCTTTACAACGGAGGATTGCCTAGGTACGGGCATTGAATCTAAAAGAAGAAAGAAGCCAAGTTTATACTAAACAAGCCTTGACGAGGGACCACTCTAAACGAGCCCCATCGTCGTAAGTACACGATAGGCATGGACGCCCAGCTCGCGATGGGTTGATCCAGCCGCGAGGATCTGATCTCCGACGATTCTATCCTCGCCTTAAGTTTGGGAGCCCACCTCAAACACTCGAACTAGTACCCCAAACTTTTTCGAGCAAGGCGTTCGTAGATGTATTCCATCTCATGCAACAGCCGCCCAGTAAATTTAAAATATCAAAGTGTCGATATCACGATGCAAATTTAATATTACGAGCATGATATAAAACGTGCAAAGTAAAAATAAGTACGAGCATAGAGAAAGAGCGTAAATAAGCTGGATCGAAAATGCATTAAAGAGAATTGTACTTAGTTACAAAAAAGGGGCAGCCTCAAGGACTGCCCGAACAAAACGAAGGGCCGAACAAGCGCCCAGGAGCACAAAGGTGAGCATAACACCTGCACGGTCAAAACTTCACTCTTCGGTATGAGGAGGCGAGGCAATGACTCCATTGACAACTTCCTTGAGCTCATCAAGACCCTCTTCCACGAATTCTACCCCGGGATTCAAAACCTTCAGTTGAGCAATCGCATTGACAAAACTGCTATGCCCAACCTCGACCATTGAGTCTTCACACTCAGCTATCTTCTTGATTAGGTCGGCACGGCTCGAATTCCGATATACCCCCTCAGGATCCGCAGCGTCCTTTTCCACTGAGCACAAGGAAGGAGCAGCCTCTGACCGCTGCACTAGCTCCTTATTACGGGCTTCCAAATCCATGCATTTGACTTCCAAGTCTGTGCACTTGACCTCCAAGTCCTTGAACTTCTTGGTCAACTCCTCCAAATCTGTCTCCGCTTTGACCAGGTTTTTCGCCATCTCTACCTGGAGAGCATACTTGTTCCTATAATCATCGTATGCTGCGCCCAGCTCTTCCAACTTCAAACGAAGGTCTTCCACGCCCTTCTTGTACTTGTCCCTCTCATCCAAGTAGCGACACTCGCGACCATTCAGAAAGTTGGCGATCTCGATCAGCTTGAATGCAGAGGTCGTCGCCATAGCCAGCTCCGCCTTGAGAGCCACTGGACCCATATCGTTAAGGATCACTTCGTCGCTCTCGTCAATAACGACATCAGTGTCCTTATCGAACAGGGCGCTCCTGGAGAAGGTAGGAGGGATAACGAAGCGTGAAGCAGGTTGATCGGGGTCTGGTAAAAAATGCGGGCTTTGACGAACAGAGGCCCCAGCCCCATCAACGACCTTTTGCACTTTGGAAGGACGGGTTTCAGCAGCATTAGAAGTTGACGGACGCTTCTCCGCGACATGAGCAGTAACGGCATTTGAGCCGTCAGTCCCTTGGCGGGCAGTCTTGGCCTTGTTAGCACGGCGAAGTTTTTCCTGAGCACTCACCATTGCAGCTGCAAAGAAAAACGAACAAAAGAAGTATTAGTACGACCATTGAAATCACAGTAAATAAAAGCATATAAGTTAAAGATGCGAGCATACTAAGAATTTCCTCAGCCTCAGTACGGGTCGAGCAGGCTAAAAGCCTCTTCACGTTAATAAAGCGTGGAACAGTCAAAGGCTCACCGTCCTCATCCAAACAAGGGTTACCCTCCCCATCAACCACGGGTTTCCCAACAAAACTGTTAACGAAATTTTGAAGTTTCGAAAAGTCCTCCAATTCTTCGATCGTAAGGTCCTTCTTGGAGGTAGTAAACGCTTTCGCGGGCAATAAATAATGCTCCACTTCCCAGCGAAAATGGAACTTCCCATAATCTACCATCACAGGTCGCCCATCCTCCCCAATGATAGTGCGCCCGTTGGCATCCTGATCAGGCCCAGGAACGATCACATCTGCCCAGCCTTGAGCATCTTTGGGACCAACGATGAACCAGTCATCTTTGAACGGCCGCAAGGATTCCTCGAACATGCTGAAAAGGCGGTGATTTTGCCTAAATGATACCCAACCAAACCTGTTCGGATCTCCCTTAGGTTTCGACCGCTGCAACCCGAACACGTAGAAGAAAAGTGGAATGGTGGGAACGATCTCCAAAAATGTGCATACCACCTCGAAGGCTCTCATAAAAGCCAAAGAATTAGGGTGCAGCTGGGAAGGAGCAATTCTCAAATGGTGGAATATCGCCACCTCAAAGTCGGTGAAGGGTAGTCTAAACCCGAAATGTTGGAAGGCGATCTGATACATACTGAAGTGCGCAAATCCAAAGTTATGGAAAACGCGACGTCTCTTCCCGGGGACAAGAATTTGCCAATGGTCGAGGGAAGGATCCTGTATATCACTATAAAGACCAGGCACTTCCGACCCCACTGCGTATCCAGAAAAACGCGAGCCCGTCAAACGGGGTTCATCAGCGACCCAATCTTCAGGCTCCTTCGTCGCTGTTATAGGGACTCGTCCCATTACGGGCATGGATGATTCTCCCTCTTCTGCACCACCCTGATCCTCATCGAGCAAAGGCTCCGCATCTTCGTTTACTGGAATATGCGATGAGGAAGGCTCGTTCGCCATTTAACCTGAAAGACGAGGAAGAGAAAAAGTGAATTCGACATCTTTGAAATATCAAATCCACCCTTCCACCGCCGTTCAAGTGAAAGGGCGTGGATATGCGCTGAAGGCGACCTTAACGTTGCTCGCACAACGAAGGCAAGAGCTAGATGGTCGCCAAACCTTTAGAAACAAGGGACATTTAAAGACAAAATAAGCCAAGCTAAGGTCATAGCGAGCATTCATTCCTATACATGAACGCTCGCGACGAAAGCTTCGAACGCTCGCTGTGAAACTTGAATGGCAGAGCCCCAGAAAGGGCAAAAAAAAACGCATTCCAAGGATGCTAGAATACCTATAACCACCGCGCCATAGTAAACTAACTACAAAATCCTAGTTTTAGTCTCTAAAACTACCATTTTTAGGGGGGATAAAGGGTGTTAACCACCACTTACAAACCCCAACCCACCGTATCTCTCTTAAAAACCTCTGAAGTTTCATCCTAAACTCTAAAAACTAGATACAGTATCCAAAATCCTGTAAAAATAAAGAGTAAAAGAGTAGAGGAACTTACTTGATTCAGAGAATGAAGGTTGAAAACGGGATCTAGTGATGGAAAAAGCTACAAATCTCCAAGGGTAAGTCCACACGGAGAAGATGAAGAGAGGAGAGTTTTTTGAAAAAGAAGCGTTTGAAGGAGATAAATGAAGTGAAACTTCAAAAATCCCTCCTTTTCCATATATATAGAAGAATCTCGTACAGACGCACCCGTACGAATCAAAGCGACGCCTCCAAAATCTGAACCGTTGCTTCGATCCAAAGGCTGAGATCTAAAACGATCCAACGCTTCAGATTGAATCATCAAGAAAACAAAAAGGCGCGAGAATCCAATGGTTCAGAAGCAACCTCGCAAAAAGAGACTACATTAATAGGCACTCAAACGCTTTGAGTAGCCTTTACATGTGGCAACAAGAGACGAAGCGGTTTGTCCTTTCAGGTCACATCCACTGAACGCGAAAATCTCGTGATGCCCAAGGAAATCTTCACGAAAATCTCGTCGCGATTAATGGCACATTCGTCGAAAGAAACTCAACGGATAAAAGCAAATCGGAATCCTCGCAATAACTGCAGGATCTTCAATAAACGCCAATACATCCGCAAACCCTCGAGTTCACGTGGACATTAAATAAAACGAGGGTAATAAACGACCAAGCATAAAGGGAGTCCTAAAGAAGATTCAACGTCCTCACAAAAACATTGCAACACAAGCTCTCTAATACGAGCGAACGAATCTATGGCCGCTCGCACACAACGATACACGTTGACGACAAAAGACGACCATAATTTTCGTTGCTCGAACATTCGAACAAAGGTTCGTTGCCTAAGTCAAAGTCATCATGCTCGTGGACGAGCATAACGACTTGGGGGGCTTCTGTTCTGGACTGGACTTCTAAGACTAAGTCCCTAAAACTCAAAGACTCTGCCCTTGCAAGGGGCATCATGCTCGCCGTCCAGATGCTCCGCATCTGTAACGGCCGACCACCGGAATGATGGCATTAACTGCTCATCATGGCCAAACGGCCAGAATTCCGGCAGCCACTTAATGGGCATTAATTGCCCATTAAGGGCCTTGGCCCAGCGCTGGGGTATAAATAAGCTCCTCATTCTGAGGAGCCAGGGATGTTTTCATATTTGCCTAAGATACCATACTCCTATACTATCACTGACTTGAGCGTCGGAGTATAAACAGGTACACACCCCCCCTCCGCTTCAACAGGGGGCTTGCTGCTGCTGAATCAACTCTACTACACCGTCATATTTCTGATCCTGGTAAGATCAGTTACTAAGTTTTGTAATTCTTTCAATTATAGACTTTGCCTTCTTTTTTTATACAAAAAAAATGGTAGTTACTTTTTTAAGTAATATTTTGCAAGTAATACCGATACAACATGGTTTAAGCTTGATTTTGGGCCCAAAAATCCTAAAAAAAAGTTAATTTAGTTACAAATATAAATCTTGTATCATTCTATAAATTTTTCGCATGCCTTAAACCTTTTTCATTTTACCTTTTGTAAGAATAATTTTTTTTATAAATTTTGTCCACTATTTAAATAGTGAATGTTATAAAAATAAAATTTAATAGGGCATTTTTATGAGATATCCACTATTTTGGTAGCAAAAAGAAATATTTTGATAAATTCATAAAGCGCGCGAAAAAAAATATAGGATGGCAAAAGTAAATCTCATAAATATATATTATGATAAATGACAAATAACAAATGACAAATTAGTTTTACACATATTTTTAATTCATTTATTTAAGATTAAAATCTTATTTTTACAAACAATTTTTTTTATTTGTTATAGCTTGTATTTTTTACTGAAATATGATACAATAATAGAGTATTTTATTTGTTATACCTTGTATTTTTTATCAGGTCTCATTCGAAATTTTCTTTAGGCCTCGACACTTATATAGGGTCAAGTCCTATCTACAGAAAGAAGATATAATCATTGGGCCACTTAATTAGATTAAATACAATGCTTATATGCTAGTGTGAAGCTTTCTCTTCCCACCCCTAATATTTTGATTTTGCTCTTGGTTAAAAAGTTTGAAATGCATTTTCCAAATTTTTTTTGTTTTGGAAACGAACTTCGGAATGTATTTTCCGAAATTTTTGCTGAATTTGCACTAGAAAAACTTCGATAAACACATTTCGAACTTTTGAATCAAGGGCAAAATTAAAAAATCGGAGATGGGATGAGAAAGCTTCTGCTAGTGTGCTTTAATCACAAGAGAAGTAACACTAAAAACAACACCTATATGCTGAGTTACCCACTTACCTTAATCAACAAAAGAAGGCAAGCCTAAAAAGCTTACATGCAAATTCTTCTTTGACAACAAATAATTTGTACAATGGAAAATGCTGCACTGCAAAGCACGACAAATGCAGTCGTGCATATATGACGACATGACGTGGCGTCCACTTTATTAACGTTTCTCCCTCTTCGCTATTTCTCCATCTTCCTATTTCTTGAGCCTTAAATCTTCTCTATTCTCAAACATCACCGTTCCACCAAACTCCCTTGCCTGCAACTCCATCGATCGAGGTCCCGTCGTGACGTAATATTTTTATCGTGCTTCAGGGGACGCCACTGCAACACCACTGCAGATGAATGATTGTGATGGTAAAAATAATATTTTCGATTGATGCAAAGAGGGGAAAAAGGGTTCTGGGAAGCAATTTGGATTTGTGGCTTGACATTTTATTTGAAGATTGTTTCAATTTTTCAGTGTAAGTTTTGTATAAGGCTTTAACTGGTTGAGTTTTTCTGTTATTGAGGGGAAATGGTGACCTTAGCCATTCATGCAATTCTTGATATTGCACCTTACAGTTTTCTTAAAAAATATTGATGTTATGCCTTACAAATGTTTGATATTTTGTCTCACTGAAAAAAAATACAATTTTTAGTAAACACATCAAGTCTTGGTAATGGTACACCTATTTTTTTCTATTGTTCTGAATTTGAATTGCAGCACATCACTTGAAACATGATGAAACTTTTGTTTTATGCAGACCAAAATTAATTCATACAATGCCTGCTCTGCACATTGATTCAAACGGCACCAAGAACCAGAACACCACACTACAAAGCACCGTAAATAGAGTGTCGATCACCTTGTGAATGATGAAGAGTGTCCAGTGTTGAAAAATGTGTGGAATAGTTATGCACCTTTGAAGAACATAATTTTCAATTGGCAACCGCTGCGTTTAAGGCTACCTACACGCACAAATCTGATGTGTAGAAACACATTACCAATGGCTGGAGATCAGCACTGTCCCTGGTGCCAATCGCAGGAGGAAACAGAAACACGTTTGTTTGTAACGTGCAGGGTGGCTGCGGCTGTCTGATCTAAGGTTTATGGATGGCGAGGAACAAGCAAAATTTTCACAACAGCGAAGCAACAGTGTGCTAGATTGTGGTGGGAATTAAGTACCCATCATTGCAGTGGTTCATTGCTAGTAGATATGCAGGCATGTGTATTGCATATGAATTGCAAGCATATCCCTTTGATTGTTTAATAAGATAGATAACTCACAAGTGGTAGTGGTTTGTAATTAGTAGTATAATTGTACTAGGCTTTTTGGTAGCTGTTTCTTGGGTGGTTTTTTATGCCTAAATGCTTTTGGTATATTTGGTTTTGTTGGTAGGAAAGAGTATCACTTGTACTTCTCCCCATTAGTGGGCTTACATTCAATTTTACATTCAAATTTGATATAATGTATGTACCTGAGGTTTAAACCATAGCAGTAGTTTAATAATCTTTACATTCATGGTTAATGTTATCTAAAGGTTAAACCATAACCAACTAAGTGATATAACTCTACATCCAATTATTGATTAATATATATTAATCCTCATAAAATTTGTGAAACTTTATAATCTATCTTTTTAAAGAAATTAATTAGGTGTGTTAGCACATGATCAAACTGCTACTAAGACATACATACATGAGGCATAACATTGTTTGTCAATGGATAGCAGAGAAACAAAAGTAGGCACAAAATAGAGTGCTTCAACATCAATAACATCAAAAAATTCTTCATCAAAAAACAATAAAAAACAAAGAGTGCTTCAACATCAATTACATTAAAATAGTTAAATGTTAACACAAAATAAAGTCAAATAGTTTCTTCAAGTCTGCAAATGTCATCTTCAACTCTCATTTCAAGTCTGCAAATGTCATCTTCAACTCTCATCCCCCAAAGCAGTGGTTCATTCATGTCCTCATGATTATGGTTTATCATTCATATGGTGTTGTGCCTACAAAAAGATCACATGGATGTAAGAATTGGTAATCTATATTAAAACTTGACTATAAAACTTGAAAAAACATAATCATCCAATACCTCTAAAAGTTCTGCATAGCTAATATTTTGATTTATAATTTGAGATTGCGAACAATATGGAACCTGTAAAGCAAATGTATTGAATCTTTCATTCCCACATCAATTTTAAATGTTCAAATAGAAGTAAAAGAGTGATTGAATCTATTTGCACCTGATTTACTTCAAAAAAGTATTTTTCGTTTGGATTGAAGGGAGCTAAGTTTACTTGAATGCTCTCTTGTGTGTCAATCTCATCAATGGTTTGAGATGTAGAAAACTCTGCATGTTCAGTTTCTTGAACTCTAGATAGACACAAACTCTGCCACAAAAAATATAAAATAAGACATACATGTTATTACATTTAACTAGAGAAAAGAAATTTGAAAAATTTTAAAGGTCACCTCTTCTTGAGTTTGACCACTGTTACTCTTTTTTCTGCTATTTTGAGTCTTCTTTTTTGCAAGCTTCTTCTTCACAATTTTATCAACTACAGAAGCCTGCCTTTTAAAGCGAGGCCGTCCTTTTCTTTGTGATGCTATAGGATCAAGAATTTTAGTCACATGCTCTTGAACTAATCTCTCTTCTTCTTCTTCTTCTTCTATAATCACAGGAGAGCTTTCTTTACAAGTTAATTCAATTTTCAAATCCTTGATCCGATTCATCACTTTCAATAAATCATCTTCAGTATGTATCCCCATAGAAGCAACATCGTAAAAGGCATCGCAGGCTTTACTAACACGTTGCAATTCAATATTTCCAGCTAAATGATCAAAACCACATTTAATAAGGGTGTGTCTCCGCTTAATATCCTTCCTCCACCGTGACAAAATATAATGAGATGGCACTGATTCTGTTTTACCCGTGAGCTGAAGAACACAAAGGATGTGTCTGCATAAAATTCCTTTAAACTCAAATAAACAACATGCACATTGTATTTCAAAGTCTTTCTGATTAAAGAATATCTTGAACCTTATGTCTTTAATTCTATCAAATACTTGCTTACTCTCTATAACCCAAAATATTGAATTAAAACCATCGTTTCTCTCTAAGAAAGCATTGCAGTACATCAAAGAAGCAATTTCTGTTTGAAATTCTTTGAATTTTTCAATGGTAAATGCTTTTTGGAATTGAGACTCAAAGCCAAAACGACTTATACAAGCAATTATTGTATTGAATGAATCAAAATCAGCCTTGCTTTCTTTTTCTATTTTATCTTTCAGCGCATTGTCATATTGCTCAACAAATTGCTTCAATGTTTTCTTTGAGTTCACATACCCATCAAAGAATGCATTCATACTTTCACTTCTTTGTGTAGTTGACATTGCAGCCCAAAATGTGTCTCTAACATACACAGGGACCCAACGATGTCTCTCATCAAATAGGCCTTTCAACCATTCATTATCATGCAGTTCATAACATTCAATCATTTTCCCCCATTTCTCCATGAAATCACTTATGCTCGACGAATCATATACAGCATCATGCAAAAGTGTTTTGATAGACTCATAATCAGAGTGTCTACCCAATTTTTCCGGAACCTTTTTCATTATATGCCACAAGCACCACCGATGACGTGCTTTCGGAAAGACGACCTCAATAGCATTCTTCATTGCTCTATCTTGGTCAGTAATTATAGCATTTGGTGCACGTCCATGCATACAGTTTAACCAAGTCGTGAATAACCAAGAAAATGTTTTAGTATCCTCATTCGACAATAGGGCACAACCTAACAAAACTGATTGACCATGATGATTTACTCCAACAAAAGGAGCAAAAGGCATATCGTATTTATTCGTTAAATAAGTGGTGTCAAAAGTTATGACTTCACCAAAATACTCATAAGCAGTCCTAGATCTCGCATCCGCCCAGAATACATTTCGTAAGTGACTTTTGTCATCCACATCCATAACATAATAAAATTGATTGTTTTTTCTTTGCATTCTATCGAAATAGTTTTGAATAGCATCAGCATCACCTGTTCCAAGTCGAAGCCGCCTTACTTTGTCAATATAATTTCGACAATCTTTTTCCCCAAATGTAAGATTATCATACCCATTTGCTTCCACAACCATGGACCGAAAATTCCTGCTTACATTAATTCCAGCTTTATCATTAAGCTCTAACCTCCTTTTGATATGAGGGTCCAAACTTTTGTTGCATCTAAAGTATCTTGATTTGGTTGGGCTTAGTTCATGATTATGCTCAAGTGCAACTCTTGAAACCGTAATTATGCCATCTAAAGACACAGCCACACTTACTCTAGCCTTACATTGTGATCTTGTGGTAAGATTTGGCTTCAAAAGATTCTTTGATTTGCTCTCATGCTTTCTTGCACGACTACATGCTAGAGTAAAATATTTTTTTCCATCATCCGCATTTTTTGAATTGATTTTGCTAATTCCAAAACCTATACATCGAGCATAATTCTTATAATATTTAGTAACTTCCTCTTCGGAACTAAATGTCATCCCAACCTTAGGTTCTTCATCCTCATGAGCAATATTTGCTTCTTGCATATCATCACAATTTTCATTTATGCGATCACTCTCCTCTTGATAAGAAGAAGTAAATCTCTCCACTAATGCACCAATTTTTTGAAAACAAAAAACTTAAATTAGAAAAAAGGTTCACCAGTAACTTAAATTAAAACAACATGATTTAAACAAGAATTATTAAATTGCAGCAACATGGTTTCATCTAACTAGTAGAAAAATGTTCCCAATTAGAAAGATTATACTCATGCTTGGGGAATCAATTTAAATTGATGGTTGGGGAAACAACATGATTGAAACGAGAATTATTAAATTGCAGCAACATGGTTTCATCTAACTAGTAAAAAAAGGTTCCCAATTAGAAAGATTATACTCACTCTTGGGCTGGAGTTGCAGAAGCAGCGGTGAATACAATAACGGCAACGACGGTAAAGACGATACGGCGAGAAAACAATAATGATGAAGGCTACAATGGAGATGGCAACCACACCAATAGAGATAGTTTGATTCGATTATGGTGTTGGCGGCAACTTGCGGTGAGATTTGGTGGTGCTGCGGTGTTTTTGGCACGGTGAAAAAAGAGGGAAGTTTCTATTCTGCACAAAATATGTTGACAGTATATGTTGGTGCGAGATTTTTGAAGCAATTAATTAAAAAAAAAATAAAAAATTGTGGTCGTGCCATTCGTCGGTGGAACTTGTCGTTCCATATAGCAATACTGTTGTACAATTCACATCACATCCACTCTAACTTAAGGGAATTGCTTAATGCAGCGAATGGTGTATCACGAATCGGTCACGACGTGGCACCTTTTTATTTAATTTAATTAATTTAGTTTAGCTATTTTTCTTTCTTATAGCTTTTCATCTTTCACCCGAGGGACAACACTCAATCTTTCTTCTCTTAGCAAGTTTGTCTTGTTCTTCTTTCAAAATTAATATCTCTCAAATTATTGGTCTTGTCCCTTTATATTCCATAATTTTTCTCAAAGGTGAATATCTAAAATTGGTTTTTGAAAATGTAGTTTTTAAGTAACAGATTGGGTCTGGAAATTCTGTCTGTGGAAATTGAAAACTTAAAAGCATTGGAACCCTTTGAAATCACTTTTAGTTGATAATGGTGGTAGCAGGGAGAGGATTTGCACCACCGAGTTTCACTCAGTAAGGTCGGTTTACACGCTGTGTTGAAATTCTGTTTGATTGCAGAAGCTTCCATTAAATTATGAAACTCTCACAATTTCTCTGTCACAGCTTCAAAAATAAAAGTTAAAGGAGATAGTGAATAATATTTTTTATTAATTTTTTTTTTTATGTTAAAGCATGGCCACAAAAAAGAAAAAGATAAAGTATATGTCAGAAACATAAAAGGAATGATATACACAATTCGTGAAAATTCGTGAAATATGTTTCGCTGTATATAGCAGCTCCCCTAACTTAAATATAGCAACTGATTTAAGAAAATTGCTATATACGCCCCTCATGTTTCTTCCCAGACCCCCCCAATTTGACAAAATTACTCCTGAATAAAACTTTCGTTGCATAGACAACAAAAAAAAATGAATATTGGTGACAAACTCAAGAAAGTGAGCAACACTTGCGCGCCCTTAGGAGTTTGCCCACATTAAGTTAGTTTCGTTGTCTACCTTACGAACACGCTGACTTTCGTTGTCTAGGTAACGAAATAGCAAAAATACTCAATTTTGGTACCTAGACAACGAAATTATGTCGGTAGTCAAAAACAGCTCCCCATGCAGTCAAACTTGGTTGACACGTGGCCAATCACTGTAATAGTGCACCAGCCAATCATAATTCATCAAGAATTCTATAAATAGACACCTAATGTGCCATTTTTTTTTACCATTCACTTCTTTTCCTCTTTTGCTCATAAATTTTAATTTTTTGCCTTTTATAGTTTCGTAGTTTTATTAGTTTTAGTTAGTTTCTATCGGGCTCATGGTCCGTTGTGGACTAACCATACCGCTCCTACTGGTGTTGTTAAGGCACAATGGTTGGGAGCGGTATGTTATTCCACGAGGGATTCTGTATCCTCACTAGGAACGGTATGGTTAGTCCAAATGAGTCTTGCTTGGCTTGTGGTTACTACTGCACAAATGAGACTGTCCTATAGTATGAGACTAGTCATCGGCAGATGAACCGAAGGGATATTGCGCAACTATCGGTGGGCAAAATAATGTATTATTTCTGCCAAACATGACCCGAAGGGATATTTCCCTAGGCCAACTTTACTCTTTCCCGGAGCGAGTTTCTTTTGCCCCAGACCATATTTCTTGTATTTCCGGGTTGGTTTTTTGGCGCTTTCAAGCAGTTGTATTCTTTTGCCCATATTTTTCTGTTGCTCGGGGCAGCTTTCTTTTTTCCCCGGAATTACGAGGGAAAATTGTATTATTTCTGCCTAATGTATCCGTTTGTAATGATTGTAACAAAAAATAAATGAAATTATTGATGTTAATTGAGTTTTGCATTGTTAATTATAATTTTCATTTTCATGTTGTTAAATGCAAATAAATTAAAATTAACTTAATGTAAATAACAAAATCAAGTATCCATTAAAATTAAAAAATTAACAGTATAAAAAATTAACATTATAACAAATTAACATTTAAAATTTTGAGCATTTCGTCTCTGTGAACATATTTCTTTGTCAACACAACCAAAATCTGGAAAAGTACTGCCAATTTTTGTTGTAAGGACAACGAAAATCTAGGAAATATGTGCCAGTCTTTGTTGCTTAGACAACGAAACCATTGATCACAGAACCAGTTGCAGTGGTTTATTGTCTATCCACATGGTTTTCGAAACCAAGCGCGTTCGTGAGATAGACAACAAAAATGTCATTTTCGTTACTTAAGTGACAATTAGTCTTGTTTCGGTAAAATGACAACGAAACTAAAGTAAATTTGGCCAGAAACGCGCCTTCGTCCTGTAGTCAACAATTTATTTGAATTTCGTTGCCTAAACAACAAAATTATTGATCATGTCCTCGGGAATATTTTCGAATTCTAGGGGGGCTTAGAAGCAACTAAGGGGACCTCAATAGCAAATTTTCTGATTTAAACGCATAGAATGTAAACAAGCACAACAATGACTAATGAGTGAACATCACTAGATACAGAGGGGAGAAGTCATGTGGAAAACTAACAAACTAAAACCTCCTCCTAAACATTGCATTTGATTAAGTTCTTTTCTTGTAGAGGACAGCAGATGTGTTCCTACAAAAGTAGTAGCCAGAAGATAAAGAACATCAAAAAATATTGTCTAATTTGTATAACTATAAACACAGACCTCTGGACCAAACATAAAAGCAAGGACCTTCTATAGGACAAATTTCAGTATGATAAACTAAGCAACTGATCAATCATGTCATGTCACGTTTACGAAACGACTACTTTATAGGGTTGATTAAGATCAAGTAAATCTTGAGATTATCATCTAGAAAAGACTAACATATTTGTCAACCAGAATCAACATTTGGAAAACAGAACTATAGCTTGTTTGTTAGTTTGAGAACAAGATTAACGAACCACTAATTCATTATAAGCAAAATGCAGAATAGAAACTTAAACCAGGAATCACATTAAAATTTGAAATGTACTCATAAAAAATACAAAGAAAGAAATTCCCTAAGCCAACTAAATCAAACCATTACAATACTGTTTCAAAAGAGTCCTGACAAAATCATGAAACAATCCCAATAACCAAAATACTGCTTAATCAACTTCCTCAATTTTGGGTCCAGCACCGCTTCCACTGCCTGCTGTAGGACCATCCTCATCCATAGCTCCACCAGCATCACCACCAGCACCTTGGTACATCCTAGCAATGATAGGATTGCAAATACCCTCCAACTCCTTCATCTTGTCTTCAAATTCATCAGCCTCTGCAAGTTGGTTTCCATCCAGCCATTGAATAGCCTGCTCAATGGCATCTTCAATCTTCTTCTTATCATCAGAAGACAGCTTAGAAGCAATCTTGTCATCCTTGATTGTGTTCCTCATGTTATAGGCATAGTTCTCAAGAGCATTTTTGGCCTCCACCTTCTTCTTGTGTTCCTCATCCTCGGATTTGTACTTCTCGGCTTCTTGTACCATCTTCTCAATCTCCTCTTTTGAAAGCCTACCCTTGTCATTAGTAATTGTGATCTTGTTCTTCTGGCCTGTAGTCTTATCCTCTGCTGAGACATTCAGAATACCATTGGCATCAATGTCAAAGCAGACATTGATCTGAGGAACACCCCTAGGAGCAGGAGGAATTCCAGACAACTCAAACTTGCCCAACAAGTTGTTATCACGAGTCCTTGTTCTTTCTCCTTCATAAACCTGAATCAGCACACCAGGTTGATTATCAGAGTAGGTTGAAAACACCTGCTCCTTCTTGGTAGGAATGGTTGTGTTTCTCGGAATCAACACAGTCATAACTCCTCCAGCTGTCTCCAAACCAAGGGAGAGAGGAGTAACATCAAGCAACAACAGATCCTGCACCTTCTCATTACCTTCACCACTCAAAATAGCGGCTTGAACTGCAGCACCATAAGCAACAGCCTCATCAGGGTTGATGCTCTTGCACAGCTCCTTGCCATTGAAAAAATCTTGCAAAAGTTGTTGAACTTTGGGAATCCTTGTAGACCCACCAACAAGAACAACATCATGGACACTGTTCTTGTCCATCTTAGCATCCCTCAAACACTTCTCAACAGGCTCCATACACTTCCTAAACAAATCCATGTTAAGCTCTTCAAAACGAGCACGAGTGATGGTAGTGTAAAAGTCAATACCCTCAAACAAAGAATCAATTTCAATGGTGGTTTGAGCTGTAGAGGAAAGTGTCCTCTTAGCCCTCTCACATGCAGTTCTCAACCTCCTAAGTGCCCTAGGATTTCCACTAATGTCCTTCTTATTCTTCCTCTTGAATTCCTGAACAAAATGGTTCACCATTCTGTTATCAAAATCTTCACCTCCCAAATGCGTATCACCAGCCGTAGCCTTTACCTCAAAAATACCCTCTTCAATGGTAAGAAGAGAAACATCAAAAGTCCCTCCACCAAGGTCAAAAATAAGAACATTCTTCTCACCAGTGCTGGTAGCTTTCTTATCAAGACCATAAGCAATAGCAGCAGCAGTAGGCTCATTAATGATTCTCATCACATTGAGCCCGGAAATCACACCAGCATCTTTCGTAGCTTGACGTTGCGAATCATTAAAGTAAGCAGGCACAGTCACAACAGCATTCTTAATAGTCGTACCAAGATAAGCCTCGGCAATCTCCTTCATCTTCATAAGAACCATTGAAGATATTTCTTCAGCAGAGAACTGCTTCTCTTCTGCTTTGTAGTTCACCACAATCATTGGCTTATCAACAGGGCCAGGAATCACCTTGAATGGCCACAATTTCATGTCGCTCTGTACTGAAGCATCGCTAAATCTCCTTCCAATTAAACGCTTAGCATCTGAAAATACCAATTAAAATTAGCAAAATCACTAGTTAATACACCATCTAATCACAACCAATGAAAATTTATTTATTACAACATAAACAATAAAATTAACTTCCAGAACACTGGGAATTAAAACTCATGGTCTAATAATACACAACCTAATTTACCATCCAATGCAAAAACTATTAATCAATAATTTTATGCTATGAAAATTAAGTTATCTAATACAAAAATTAAACAATTTTATGCTAAGAAAATTAACTTTTATAGTACAAAAATTAAACTATACTATAATAATCACTAACTAATCGCTTTTTCAACTTACCTAATACAAAAATTAAACAATTTTATGCTATGAAAGTTAACTTTTCTAGTACAAAAATTATACTAGAACATATGATAATCACAAACTAATCGCATAACCAATACATAAACGATAACAGAACAAAGAAAACAGAGTATTGGAATTTCAAGTCATGTTCTAATAAATTTCATAATATTTAAGCAAGAAAGTAACTAGAACAAAAAAAAAATAAAAATCTAAAAAATCAAGTTGTAAAAGTACTTACCGAAAACTGTGTTAGTAGGGTTCATAGCAACTTGATTCTTGGCAGCATCACCGATCAACCGTTCAGTATCAGTGAATGCAACATAAGAAGGGGTAGTTCTGTTACCCTGATCGTTTGCTATGATTTCAACACGATCATGTTGCCAAACACCAACACAAGAATAAGTTGTTCCCAAATCGATTCCAATCGCAGGACCTTCACCTTTTCCAGCCATGTTTTTTTACAGAATAGCTTTACGAAAACAAAGAAAATTTCTAGGGTTTTAGAATGCAGAAGAGAATGAATTGAAACGAATGTGATTTTTTCTTTTCTTTGATGAGTTAGAAGAGAGGGAAGTACTGTGTTAATATAGGAGTAAGTTCGATTTCTCGAGAATGTTCGGGATAGTAGTTTTTGAGCCGTTAGATTTGTTATTTGGACCGTAGGATTTTTTACCTAAATTTGAATTGCGTTATGTGGGAATTCTCTAGGTTGTACTAGGTGATTCGAGAAATTTCTGATGATGAAACGTCACGCGCCAAGTTTCACCGCGTAAACTAGCTGTTGAGTGTTGACGTGTGGCGGTGGATTTTCGTACAATGCGTAAGATTTTTGTTTTTTTTAATTAGTTTTCCCGCGCCATTGGTTGCCTGTGACTTTTATTTAACTGACCAATCAGATTTTACTTATTATTATCGGATTATAATTAAAGTTTTTTTTTTGAAAAAAAAAAATCAAGTAAATTTCATTTAGACTCTGTTTGGTAAAAATAGCGGTTAATTTTTAAGCTAACTGATGGCTGATAATTAGTGGCTGATGACTTATAGCTGATAAGTTAATTGAAGTGTTTGGTAAAATTAGTAGTTCAACTAACTGATAAATGTAAATGACACAAAAGGATATTGTTAATTAATAATAAAATTTATACCAAATTAATATTTAACATACTTAGAATTTAAAATTAAATTTTGTAATATACTATATTTTTTAAGTTATTAAACTAATTTTTATTCGTTGAAATTCCAATTCTAAAAATGATGGTTTTTCTAAAAACTCATAGTAAAATTGATAATTTTATTAAAATATAAGTATGATTGCTTATTTTTTTTTTAAAAAAACAATAATAATAAGAATATATTATAAAAACAAGAGCAACGTAATATTTTTTTTACGATGAGCAGGAGCAACTATAAACTTTTGAATAAGAGTAACTATGAATTATTATTCACATAATAATTGCTACCTATCGGTAACCATGGTTTATTAAAAAAATGGCATGGTTTATATGAAGTTGCAAAGTTTAACACAAGAAAGGGGGTTTAAATTGTGTTCCTTTTTAAATTTTCTGTTTCAACAAAAGCTAGAATATTAATTAGACAGGATTTCAAGATCGTTTTGAGAATAATCTTGACAGCAGATATAAAATTTAAGTTAAAAAGGTAAAGAGTTAGAGAGTAAGAGAATCAAACACAAAAAGTTATACTGGTTCACCCTTAATTCTTTGGGTTACGTCCAGTCCCCACTTCCAGTGAGTTTATCTACTATAATCTTCTTGATCTTACAACATTAAGATTACAATACTTCCTTGATCTAGACCTAAGATCAAAAACTCAAGCATTTATAGCTTGTTCTTACTTGTAGTCACAACTGACCACACGCTCAATCAATTACCAGGTATTGACTTGAGCAATCTGTTTAATGTAAAAGGTTTTGATCCAAAGCTTGCTTACAAAACTCAACCTAGTGAGACAAGCTAAGAAAGACAATACTCTTAAATGAATTCAAATACAAAGAGTAGTCAAAGAGTTATGAGTAGATATGAATAGTTGTTTGTGATTACTTGATTGCTTTTTGAACTCATGATTTTGAAGATGATAGATGAAGCCTTTTTATAGATGCAGATTTGAACTAAGAGAATATATCCGTTGGAGAGCAATTCTATCTGTTGCAAATGACTTAGAAATAGCTATGTAGCTTCTGCATATCAGTCATAAAACTCTGCATGTTCTTCATTCATTCTTGTACTGATTTAGCTATGAAACCATGGCTTGAATCTTCAATCTAGCTTGAGATGAGTTGTCATTTGCTGTGTATTACTTGCATCTTAAGTTTGAGTACATGTCATAGCTGTTTTGTAGCTTACAAATAGAGTTGCATGACAATTGGAGTGCTTTTGCAAAAGTTGTGTGCTGTTTTGCCCAGATTCATTCTTAATTCATTCTTGTATCATTCTGGGTGATGTAGGCAGTCGTGTGACTCATCCATTCTTATCCATAAGTCATTTTTTAATAGGATTAGCTGCAAAGACAAGCTGTTATATTACATTGAAACAGCTGGAGTTATCCTTTAGGGAATAAACCTACTCGTACTTCCCTAGTTTCTTACAAACATTGCCTTTTAGCTTTTGTACTTGCTCAAGTACAATCCAACTATAAGTCATAACAGGTCGTTTTATTTTAATTGGTTTAGGAAGTATGTTTTCAAGTTGCAATCTCAGATGTTGTAAGCTTTTAAGGTTTCATGTGCTTTGGTTTTTCCCAAAAGCTCAAAATGGTGCATCACTTGATACAATATTGATGCTATCACATTCAATTGCCTTAAATGGTCTTTATACCTGTAGAGATTTTATTCTCTGACTTTAAAAGTGTTTACTTGTTCTCTTGTCTTGATTTATTCAACTACAATCACTTTTCCAAAGTGAATTAATTAAAACTGCCTGTCAGATGAGAAAGTTCTAAGATTGATCTTGTTCTGTCAAAACTTGCTAAACTTCTTTTAATGGATCTGTTATGTCTTATAAACACTCAAGTGCACTTGTTAGATAACAAAGTAATCAGAATCTATTTAAATATGATTAAAGATATTTGTAATCTTTAAAACATCAAAAGAGGTTTTTCTTCAACAATCTCCCCCTTTTTTATGATAACAAATTTCTTTAATTAGATGTATTTAAATGTAGATTCTTAGGAAAAAGTGATAATCTATCTAGTGTCTTTTTATCAAAATGTCTCCCCCTCAACTTATGCATTAAAATTTTTCTCCCCCTAAATTTATGCATGAATGTTTTGATATAGATAGATATGAATTCATAAGATCAAAATATAACATAATAACATAAACAACTTAGATTAATAAGGACATTGTTCAGGTGACTTAGAATACATAATGTTAGAAGTCCTATCAAGCTAGAGATTGAAACTTCCTACAGTATCTAGTCCAATGTTTTAGGGAATTACAAAAGACAGTAGCAATAGCAGCAACAAACAACAGATAATTAAAACAAACATTAAGAGATACATTTTCATTCTAATTAATTCTCCCCCTTTGTCATCACAAAAAGAAGGGGGAAGAGACAGAGTCTTCAAACAGCAGGGTTGGAGGCATCTGAGGATGACTCTTCATGGTGTTTGGGAAATTCAGGAATGTGAGGAATTGGATTTTCTAGAGGTGGAGGAATTTGGAGAGTAGGACAGACATGGGTAGTAAGCCAGTCACGAAGGGTCTTAAATTCAAGCATGAGATGCATGAGCATGTTGTTTTGAATCATCATGCCTTCCAGAATCTGAGTGGTATCAGTTTTAGTTCTGGAGATGTCTTTCTCAAGCTTGGTTTTCTTTGTCTTTGAGATGGAACATTCAGCAGGATCAGCTGGTATGATAGGAGCAGAGAAGTTTGAGCAAAAAGATCCAAGGGATGCAAAGTTTGGTGGGAAGGATGGTAATGGTGAACCAGAGTGGATATGAATAGGGATCCTTGGAAGATCAGAGCTTGGAGTTTTGAGCAGGTTTCTGAGAAACACATTGTTGGTGCTAAAAGAGGTTTGAACATGTTGAGACAAGGCAGCAGTAGGAAAGAGATTGAAATTTTTTAGGGTTCTTGCAGCAGCTTCAGATGGGGTAGGATTAACACCAATTCCAATGTTGGAGTCAAAGTGAAGAGAGGTTTCTAGTTCAATGAAGGGAATGGTTGCTTCAGAACTTTTCTCATTGACACTTGTTGTCTGGGGGAGATCATTCTTAGAATGTTCTGCTAGATCAGCAGTATGAGCACTCTTTTGTCCTTCTTCATCTTCTCTCTTCCTCTTTTCTCCTATATCAGCAGACATAGTCTTCTTCATGTGGTGAGTGTTTTTGAGATCAAAGGTTTTGACAGCATTAGAACTATTTTCCTTTTTGAAATCCACCTTGAAATCTCTAAAGATTTTGGTCAGCATCATGCCATAGGGCAGAGTGAGCTTCTTTGTTCCATACCCAGCAGTTTGAATCATATGTTGAATGATTACATAATGAATATTAAGCTGTTTTCCAATTCCTAGATGATATAGAATCATCATATCTCCATCATATACTTTTTCTTTAGTACCAGACCTAGGAAAAATACAGCTTTGAACCATATTGAACAGAATTTTGTAGTTTTTCGTAAGGTGAGAGGCAAAAGGTTGTGTTAAGGTTGCTCCTTTAGAAGTGAAGAGTTCTTTGATCAAATCGGTTTTGTTTACACCTGCAGAGGTGTACCAGTAATCACCATAGAGTTCAGCTCCTAGGTTGGGAATTTTCAATATCCTGGCTAAGGTTTTAGGGTTAAGTTTTACTTCTACTCCCTTCAGATTTGAGGTAATGGAGTTGTTCTCAGCATCAACAACAACATTGAAATAAAAAGCTTGAACTAGCCTAGGGTAAATGGTTTCCTTCATCCTAAAAATGTGTGACCAACCTTGACTTTCTGTTAGTCCAAACACATTGATTCCACCACTAAGCAGATTCTCAAAATCATAAACCCTACAACTAGGGACAGGTTTGACAGACCAAAAGTCATCAAATATTTGTTTGTTTGAGAAGTGAATGAGTGGCACAGGAATTATCCTATTTTTTGGAAGGAGGCTAGTCAGAGGAGGTTCTTCAGCAGGATTCTTACCCTTGGATTGAGCTTTTTCTTTTCTTTCCTTAGAAGCTTCTTTGAGAGATTCTTCTATAGCTTTTCTGAGTTCCTTCTCTTCAGCTTCACTTAAGGATTTTTCTTCACCAATTGTTTGTTCTTTTGCTTCTTTTTCTTTTCTCATTTCATCCTTTTTGAAGTTTTCAATGGATGAGATGGAGGCTCTTTTTGGTGGCTTTTTGGTAGGTTCATATTTTGAGGTCTCAGTAGGTTTTGAGGGTTCAATAATTTGAGAAATGGACTTGGTCATTCGTGGAGGAGTGGATGGGTCATCTTTAGATGCAGAGTCATCATTGATAACATAGATGGTGTTATCAATTGCAGGTTTTCTTGAGGAACTTCCTCCTAGACTAAGTCGAGTAGATCTTCTTAGTTGAGAGGAGTCAGTTTTCTTAGATCTAAGTTTCCTACTGAAGTGTTTATCAAATGGTTTGATATTTTGTGGTGGAGGAATATTCATGGTTTCAGTGGTTTCAACTTCTTTTCGAGGAGAGGATAGTGATAATTCCACAATTGCTTCAGCAACAAATTCCTCTGTTTTGTCTGTTATAGGTTCAGGCATATTTTGGTTTTCAATGGAAAGGGGTTCAGAA
Source organism: Trifolium fragiferum (assembly GCA_954870985.1). Classification (NCBI taxonomy): domain Eukaryota; kingdom Viridiplantae; phylum Streptophyta; class Magnoliopsida; order Fabales; family Fabaceae; genus Trifolium; species Trifolium fragiferum. Next base: position 23,184,782 of record OX940790.1, on the reverse strand, counting down.
TTTGCAATAGTTAAGGAAGCGGTTTCAATAGTAGTTTGATTTGGAAAGATTGTGTTTAAAGGCATAACATTGAGTGTTGGTGAAATAGAACGGCGACGACCAAGATTCTTTGTTCTTGCCATTTTTGGTTGAAGGTTTTCTGTGTTTTCTTAGAGAAAATGGTGAGACAAGTGATTGTGAATAGATTGAAAGGATGGAAGGGATTTGTTATAAAGAGAAACCGAAAAGAAAAAGAAAGAGATAAATTGATTTGAGAATGGTAGAGGTTAGAGTTAGGTGTACTTGAGTGAATAGTTTCTTGTACTTTGTGCTAAGAGAGAGAGAAATAATTATTACTCTCTATTTACTCTAGTTACTAAATGAAAGTTACAAGAAAGAAGAGTAACCGGTTTTGCACATTCAAGATGGAGTTTTGTTTTAATTAATATTTTATTGTTTTAACCGTAAAACTTTAGTTAAGTGTTTTAACTTCCAAGATTGATCTTAGATCATTCTAACTCAAGGGATTTTGATAATTTTTAATTTTTCTTTGATGAAATTAAAACGATCCTCAACTAGGGGTTTTGTAAAGATATCTGCAAGTTGATTTTCAATATCAACAAGGATTAATTCTATGTCCTTTTTGTTTACATGATCTCTAATGAAATGATGTTTTATTTCAATGTGTTTTTATCTAGAATGTTGAATGGGATTTTTTGATAAATTGATAGCACTAGTATTATCACAGAAAATATTTACATTTGTGTACCTGAGAGAGAAGTCTTCAAGTTGATTTCTTATCCAAATTACTTGAGAGCAGCAATTAGCAGCAGATACATATTCAACTTTTGTAGTTGACAGAGCTATGGTGTTTTGCTTTCTGCAGCTCCAACTTATTAAAGCTTCTCCCAGGAATTGGCATGATCCACTAGTACTTTTTCTTTCTAATCTGTCTCCAGCATAGTCAGCATCACAATAGGCTTTTAGATCAAAATGTGAGTTCTTTTTATACCAAAGACCAGTGTCAGGTGTTCCAACCAAATATCTAAAAATTCTTTTGACTGCAGTGAGATGAGATTCCTTTGGAGAGGTTTTGAATCTTGCACATAACCCTACTGAGAAAACAATGTCTGGTCTGCTTGCAGTGAGATATAGAAGAGATCCAATCATCCCTCTATATTCTTTCTCAGAAATATATTTTCCTTTTTCATCTTTATCCAGACTTGTTGAAGGATGCATTGGAGTAGACATGATTTTTGATTCATTCATTTTGTATTTTTTGAGAAGATCTTTAACATATTTTTCTTGACTTATGAAGATTCCTTCTTCAAGTTGTTTAATTTGTAAGCCCAGAAAAAATCTAAGTTCACCCATCATATTCATCTCAAATTCACTTTGCATGAGGTTTGAAAAATCCTCACACATTTTTTCATTTGTTGCACCAAAAATGATATTGTAGCGGCTGGAAAAATTCCTTCAATGGATTTTTCGTAAACAATGAAGTCGCCATCGACGTTTATTTATCCCAAAGAGGGAAAGAAAAATACCGCGAAAACCTTTGGTTAACATGGCTAAAGAACCATGGCGGGTTCAGGAGTTGGTTGTGCGAGAGGAAGGTATTAACACCCCTCGCACCCATCATACTCGATGGGAACCATTCAGAGGTTTTAAGATTGATCGCTTTTAGGTTTACTTAACTGCTCTAACTGCTGATTAACTGCTTATTAAATTCTACTCCATTACTAATTAAAAAAAAAGGTTTTTATTTATTGAGTTTGACGGTTGTAGGAGCCCGCTCCTATGTATTCCCGGCTGCAATGGGAAACTCAAAACTCTCGTAGTTCTGGTAAAAAAAGACTTGTGTGTTTGTTGTTTTTAGCGGATAACGCTTAAGTCGCATTCCGCCGACATAACTGTGCTTGTATGCTCGCAATAGGAGACTTAAGCGTAAGTACGTGTCGGAGGAATGGATAAAACATTATTCGTATTAAGAAAAGGTTAATCAACCAATAGCGTTTAGGTCGCATTCCGCCGACATAACTGTGCTTGTATGCTCGCAATAGGAGGCTTAAGCGTAAGTATATGTCCGAGGAATGGATAAAACAGTATCAGGTTTATTCTTAAAAAAGAAAAGTTTAAGTGAGTTGTGTTGATTTTATCGTTTTAAGAGTGAGAATGATCCGGTGCCACGAGCCATACGTCAGGGGCCTAGATCAACCAGGGTGAGAAAGCCATACGTCAGACTCCCCTTGTTTCACTTGTTATTATGAAAACATTATTTAATTTTTATTATGAAAACTCAATCTAAACAGACCAAGCAAATAATGAAAAGAAAAGAGGAGAGAAGAGATCAACATCATCAATGAATAATCACATAAATGCATAACTATGCAATGTACATGAATGATAAATGAATGAGCATTGAACAGTTTAAAGAAATAATTTAAGTAACGAACAACATACGAAATATTTAATTAAATTAAAATAAACCCTAAAGAGAGCTAATCCAGATGGTTTTAGAGTGAGGATGATCCAGTGCCACGAGCCATACGTCAGGGGCCCAGATCAACCAGGGTGAGAAAGCCATACGTCAGACTCCCCATTTTTCACTTGTTTATTATAAAAATGTTATCTTAGTCTTTTATTATGAAAGCGTAATCCAAACCAACCAAGCAAACATATATATATAAGAAAAGAAAACAATGTGGTATAATTTACAAGAGATAATAATAATACATGCAATAATTATGTGATTTAAATAAACAAGTTAATAACGAAATATTTAATTAAGCTAACATAAACTCTGAAGAGAGCTAAGCAAGGTAGTCTATAACATGAAACATTGATCAAAATGAAGGATTAGTGTTAAAACACAATTGTTAATGCAAAGGAACCCATACAATCAAGCTAAAAAGCCTTAAGTTCAAATAATCACTTATACATCAAACAACTTAATTAAGAATCACTTATAAAAATAAGTTCAATAATTTGGAAAAAATTGTATACAATAGCTACTGTATTTAGATCAATCTTGTGCAAAAATTTGGATCAAATAAGCTAAAGAGCCTTTTGAAATCACAAATAAGCACTTATAGTTAAAACAACTTAATTGAAAAATTACTTATGAAAATAAGTTTTAAAAATTTGGAAAAAAATTGTATACAGTAAATACTGTATTTAAATCAATGTTGTGTAAAAATTTAGGTCAAATAAGCTAAAGAGCTTTTTGAAACCCTAAATAAGCACTTATGATTAAAATCACTTAATTGAATAATCACTTATTAAAATAAGTTTTAAAAAATTTGAAAATGAGTTGTATACAGTAAATACTGTATTTAAATCAATATTGTGCAAGTGTTGAGATCAAATAAGCTGAAAAGCTAATTAGAATCATCAATAAGCACTTATTTACTTTTAGGTTTAAGGCAAATTAATTAAAAATAATCACTTGAATAAGCTAAAGAAATTCACGAATGAAATTGTCATAATATAAGCATAAACAGTGACCTAATAAACTTAAATAAGCTATAAGTCACATAAGTGCTTTTGCAAATAAGCTAAAATTAATTAAAAAAATCACAATCAGAGGGGGGTGCATTTCATACAGGCGCAGTAAAAATGGGGGTGAAATAGCAAAAAGGGTGGCCTGAGCCCAAGCCCAAGAAAAACACAGTCAAACAAGAAAACGATCCAGTGCAGCAGTCAACTTAAAGTACACGATACGTACCTCAAATCTGGACCGTTCAGATCAATCAGGTGGCCAAGATTCAAATCCAAATGGAAAATATTCATGTGCTTCGCAGGTGACGAGGAAAAGGAACGCGCGCGCCTTAGGAGCGTCTGATCTGCTTTGAAATGGATCGAACGCGCGTTGTTGAACGAGATCTGACGGTCACGTTATAAGCTAACAATCCAATGGCTGCTGAACGATCTGGTAACGCGTTGGTTAATGGATGAATGAAACACGATCTGCCACGGAATGGCCACGATTTTGCTACGAAACTAGACTGGTAGCAACGACCTTCATCTTCTTCAAACGGTCAAAAACCCAGAATCACCAAATAATGCTCAAATCTTTCGAAACAAAGTTCTATCCTACTTGAGTTTTCGTCCTGGTCATGAATCCATCATTAGATTTTGGTTTTGATGCTTAGAACATAGACCACGAAGAAAGAAAGTGATGAACACTAAAAAATGGCAACGTGGGATTTAGATCAAATTGAATCAAACTGAGGATTGGAATAGCTTCAGAGGATGTTTATGAAGTGATTGGTGAAAGAAAAATGAGAACTTGAGGTGTATTTTAGTGATTTCGAAAAAATGAAAAATGAGAGAAAAAGTTTGAGTTTTTTTTTTTGATGAATTTCTGATCCCTCTGCCTCAGCTGCGCAGCACCAAATGATTGGATGCTTATATATGAATGGAATTAGGTCAGAGCTAATGAGAATAAGGGTATATAGGACATAGTACAAAATGTGTGATTTTTTTGATTTTTTCAAAAATGGTTAAATGTGGAAAATGGTTGTACTATTGATGATGTGTTTATTTGGGAAGGTTCTAGGTGATTTAATGATAAGGATGATGATGTGTTAGTGATTGGATTATTTTTGTGAATTTTCTATGATTTTTTGAGATAAAAAGAAAAGGTTAAATAACACATAAAATAATAAAAATAAATGGTATATACACAAAATAAATATGCATGATGATGAATGATGATTTTGATTTTAAATTTACTATGAGAATGATGTTGATTAGAATAAGAAATAATGAAGAAAAATGGTTACTTGTTCATGAAGTAATCTAAAAAGAAATGAGAAAGAAAATGCAAATAAAAGAAATTTCATGAATAATTAAATAATTTATGGAAAATAATTAAATAAACCAAAGAAAATATTTTTAGGAATTTTTGTGAAGTAATTATGCATTTTTATGGATTTTTATGAATTTTTATGCAAAAATGTGAAATAAACCTAAATTTATTAATTCAAGGGTAAAATGGGAATAAAAAAATTGTATGGGGCAAAATTAGGGTATGACAGATATCATCAACATAAACTTGTACAATTAATAGATCATGATTATTTGTTTTTCTAAAAAGTGTAGTATCAATTTTTCCTCTAATGAAATTATTTTTGAGTAAAAATTAGCTTAGTCTTTCATACCAAGCTCTAGGAGCTTGTTTAAGACCATATAGTGCTTTGGTGAGTTTGTAAACATGCTCAGGTTTATTTTGATCTAGAAAACCAGGAGGTTGATGAACATATACTTCTTCATTTAAAAATCCATTTAAGAAAGCACTTTTAACATCCATTTGAAAAAGTTTTAGGTATTTATGAGCAGCATAAGCAAGTAATATTCTTATAGCTTCTAACCTGGCTACTGGTGCAAAGGTTTCATCATAATCAATGCCTTCTTGTTGATTGTATCCTTGTGCAACAAGCCTTGCTTTGTTTCTGATTACATTTCCTTTCTCATCAAGTTTATTTCTAAAAACCCATCTTGTTCCTATGATAGAATGATCTGTTGGTTTGGGAACAAGCTTCCACACTTCATTTTTCTCAAATTGTGATAGTTCTTCCTTCATGGCTTCTACCCAGGAGTTATCAGATATTGCTTCATCAATATTTTTTGGTTCAATTCGAGAAATCATGGCTAGGTTTGTTTCTTTGCATTGTAGAGATCTTCTGGTCTTAACACCATCTTCAGTGTTGCCTATGATTTGTTCATGTGGATGGTAATCAACCATTTTCTAGGTTTTGGGAGGAGCTTGTGGAGGATTTTCTTCTCTTGATTCATGAGGTTGATGAATAATTACTTCATCTTCTTCATCATTTATTATGCTAGGTTGTTCTTCAAATTCATCAAATTTAACATGCATGCTTTCTTCTAATGTTTGAGTTTTGAGATTATATACTCTAAAGGCTTTTGAAGTTAAAGAGTATCCTAAAAATATTCCTTTATCAAATTTGGGATCAAATTTTCCTAGGTTATCTTTGATGTTTAAAATGTAGCAATAACATCCAAAGATGTGGAAATATGATATGTTTGGTTTTCTATCCTTCCAGAGTTTATAGGGTGTCTTATCTTTCCTAATTGTAACTCTGTTCAAGATGTAACAAGCAGTATTTACTGCTTCTGCCCAAAAATATTTTTCAACATTTGATTCATAAATCATAGTTCTGGCCATTTCTTAAAGAGTTCTATTTTTTCTTTCTACAACTCCATTTTGTTGAGGAGTTCTAGAACAAGAGAAGTTGTGAGTTATACCTTTCTCACCAAGAAAAGATTCAAACAGAAAGCTTTCAAATTCTCCTCCATGATCACTTCTTATAGAAATGTTGTTTGTTCCTTTTTCATTTTGAACTTTTAGACAGAAGGTTTTAAAGGTTTCAAAATACTCATCTTTATGTTTAATAAATAGTACCCAAGTGTATATATCTAGAGAAATCATCTACAATGACAAAACCATAATTCATTCCTCCTAGACTTGTAGTTTTAATAGGGCCAAAGAGATCAATGTGAAGTAATTCAAGTGGTCTCTTTGTGGATATAAATTCCTTTGGCTTAAAACTACTTTTGACTTGTTTGCCTCTTGTACATGGTTCACATACTTTATCAAGTTCGAAATTTATTTTAGGTAGTCCTCCAACTAAATCTAATTTAGATAATTTTGAGATGGTTTTCATACTAATGTGTCCAATTCTTCTATGCCAGATCCATTTGTCTTTATCTAGAGAAACAAAACATGATTCTTTTGGAAGTTCATCCAGGTATAGGATGTAAACATTTTTCTTCCTAGTTCCATTAAATAAAATTTTGTTTGAAGAAGTTTTCTTGATTTCACATGAGTCAGTTTTAAAAATAACTTCAAGACCATTGTCACATAGTTGACTGATGCTTAGTAGGTTATGTTTAAGACCTTCAACATAATGCACATTTCAATTTTAGCAGAGTTGATCTTACCAATTGTTCTTTTACCTTTGATGACAGCAGTTTCATCATTTCCAAGGGTGACTAATCCTCCTTCTTTTCTTTCTAGTGATAAGAAGCTAGTTTTGTCTCCAGTCATATGTCTTGAGCAACCACTGTCTAAGTACCATGGATTTCTCTTTATTGTTAGGAGGTATCCCTGCATTTGATGTTAGTAAATTTTTAGGTACCCATATGGTCTTGGGTCCTTGTGGGTTAGTTTTTCTATAATGAGATTTTTTTATAAACTTGTCTGTTAAGATTGTTCTTAGATTGTGCTTGAGAAGATCTTCTTTGTATTTGTTTCTTTTTGTAACAGAATTGTTCTAAATGGCCATTTTTCTTACAGAAGTTACATTTATATTTTAAAATCCTTTTTGTTTCTTTTGGAATAAAAAAATCTTTGTATAATTTTTTATTTTTGTTAGTTTCAAAACCTATGCCAACTTTATCAAAAATGCATTTTTGAGATCTTAGAATATTTTCAAAAGTTTTGGTTGATTTCACAAAGTTGGTTATATCTTTTTCAAGATTTGAAACATTTGATTTTAGAATCAGGTTTTCTTTTTGAATGTCATGTGTAACTGATTCATTTTTTAGATTTTTAATTTGGTTGGATAGATTTAAGTTGTTATCTTGTAAATCCTTAATTATTTGTCTCAGAGTGTCATTTTCATTTTTAAATTTTTCTTTTTCTTTAGTGACTTCAGTTACTTCATCTCTAAGCTGTCCATTTTTTAGATTTAACATATTTGTGTCATGTAGTAAATTATCAAACAAGTGTTCAGTTTTTATGCATGATGAGCAGGGTTCAAGATTTACCTCTTCTGAATCTGATTTTGTCATGAGGCAGACATTTGCTTCTTGATCTTCTTGATCAGATATCTCTTCTAGTTCATCCCATGTGGCCATCATTGATTTTTTGAATGGAGGTCTTTTGATATTTGGACAGTCATTTTTGTAGTGTCCAAATTGATTGCATATCCATAGCATTTAATTTTACTCATGTCAGTTTCTAGTTTATTTCCATTTCTTTTATATGGAAATGATTTCTTTATTTGATTTCTTCTGAACATGAGCTTCTGAATTCTTCTAGATAGAAGAGCTAGCTCTTCTTCATCATCTTCACAAAGAGGATCATTCTCACAGAGATTATCATTTAGAGAAGTTCCTCCTGATTGAGAATCTAATGCAATCATCTTTTTCTTTGGAGATGCATCTTCTTGAAGTATGGATTCATGAGCTCTTAGTGATCCAATCAGATCTTCCAATTTGAGTTTGGTAAGATCTTTGGATTTTGTAATAGCTGTAAGCCTGTAACTATATGTCTCCAATTTCTTGGTAGACATCTTAGTATTTTTCTTATTCTCTCATGAACAGTATAGGTTTTTTCAAGAGAGATAAGTTCATTTATAATGATTGTAAACCTTCCATACATTTGGTCTACAGTCTCATCTTCCTTCATTTCAAATAGTTCAAATTTCCTGACACCTATATCTATTCTGGTTTCTTTGACATGACTTGTTCCTTCATGATGAGTTCGAAGAGTTTCCCACATCTCTTTGGCAGTTTTACACTTCATGATTCTGTCATATTCTTCCCTACATAAAGCACACTTAATAAATAATTTAGCTTTAGTGTTTAGAAGTACCCTATCAGATTCAGCTGTAGTCCAGTCAGTCTGTGGTTTTGCATCTGTGGATTTATCAGCTGTTGGTATGTATTCTCCTACTTCTATGACAGACTACATGTTGTTGTCTTGTGATCTGAGGAATAGTTCCATTTTGTCTTTCCAGTAGTAGTAGTCATCTCCTTCAAATAGAGGAGGTCTGTTTGAGGATCCACCTTCTGAAATAAACTTTGCAGCCTTTCTGGCCATTACTTCCTTCCTGAATCTTTCCTCTAGCACTTGTTAGATGCTTTTTCTTTAGAGGCAGTGCTCTGATGCAAATTGAAGTGGCAAAGTTTAACACAAGAAAGGGGGGTTTGAATTGTGTTCCTTTTTAAATTTTCTGTTTCAACAAAAGCTAGAATATTAATCAGACAGGATTTCAAGATCGTTCTGAGAATGATCTTGACAGCAGATATAAAATTTAAGTTAAAAAGGTAGAGTTAGAGAGTAAGAGAATCAAACACAAAGAGTTATATTGGTTCACCCTTAATTCTTTGGGTTACGTCCAGTCCCCACTTCCAGTGAGTTTATCTACTATAATCTGCTTAATCTTACAACATTAAGATTACAATACTTTCTTGATCTAGACCTAAGATCAAAAAATCAAGCACTTATAGCTTGTTCTTACTTGTAGTCACAACTGACCACACACTCAATCAATAACCAAGTATTGACTTGAGCAATCTGTTTAATGTAAAAGGTTTTGATCCAAAGCTTGCTTACAAAACTCAACCTAGTGAGACAAGCTAAGAAAGACAATACTCTTAAATAGAATAGATCTAAGATAATTCAAATACAAAGAGTAGTCAAAGAGTTCTGAGTAGATATGAATAGTTGTTTGTGATTGCTTGATTGCTTTTTGAACTCATGATTTTGAAGATGATAGATGAAGCCTTTTTATAGATGCAGATTTGAACTAAGAGAATATATTCGTTGGAGAGCAATTCTATCTGTTGCAAATGACTTAGAAATAGCTATGTAGCATCTGCATATCAGTCATAAAACTCTGCATGTTCTTCATTCATTCTTGTACTGATTTAGCTATGAAACCATGGCTTGAATCTTCAATCCAGCTTGAGATGAGTTGTCATTTGTTGTGTATTACTTGCATCTTAAGTTTAAGTACATGTCATAGCTATTTTGTAGCTTACAAATAGGTTTGCATGACAGTTGGAGTGGTTTTGCAAAAGTTGTGTGTTGTTTTGCCCAGATTCATTCTTAATTCATTCTTGTATCATTCTGGGTGATGTAGGCAGTCATGTGACTCATCCATTCTTATTCATAAGTCATTTTTAAATAGGAGTAGCTGCAAAGACAAGTTGTTATATTACATTGAAACAGCTGGAGTTGTCCTTTAGGGAATAAACCTACTCGTACTTCTCTAGTTTCTTACAAACATTGCCTTTTAGCTTTTGTACTTTCTCAAGTACAATCCAACTATAAGTCATAACAGGTTGTTTCATTTTAATTGGTCTAGGAAGTATGATTTCAAGTTGCAATCTCAGATGTTGTAAGCTTTTAAGGTTTCATGTGCTTTGGCTTTTCCCAAAAGCTCAAAATGGTGCATCACTTGATACAATATTGATGCTATCACATTCAATTGCCTTAAATGGTCTTTATACCTGTAGAGATTTTATTCTCTGACTTTAAAAGTGTTTACTTGTTCTCTTGTCTTGATTTATTCAACTACAATCACTTTTCCAAAGTGAATTAATTAAAACTGTTTGTCAGATGATAACGTTCTAAGATTGATCTTGTTCTGTCAAAACTTGCTAAACTTCTTTTAATGGATCTGTTATGTCTTATAATCACTCAAGTGCACTTGTTAGATAACAAAGTAATCATAATCTATTTAAATATAATTAAAGATATTTGTAATCTTTAAAACATCAAAAGAGGTTTTTCTTCAACATTTTATTGATGTTTTATTTAAAATTATATTAAATTATAAAGGGTATAGTTGAATTTTAGATAAATAATAGGGGTAAAAATGAAATAAAAATGAGAAGCTATAGCTCATAAGCTAATTGAAATAGCTTATGAAAAATAAACTATAAGCTCATTCTAAAAAGATTGTTACCAAACAGATCTTTCAGCTTATAAGCTATAAAACATAAGATATAAGCTAACTTATTGTGATTGCCAAACAGAGTCTTACTATCTACAAAAAAAAAAAAAAAAAAAACTCATTTACTATTTATTATTATTATTTTAATCAATAATTAATTATATTCTTGTAGTCCTCATTATAAGAAAGAGTTTATTTTTTTAGATTGTATAATTTTGATATATTTTATATATTTGATTTCAATATGTATCAAATAAGTCAAACATTCTATAAATCTAAACATTAATGGCCTATTTGGTGGCCAGCAAACTGGTCCAAATTTTTTTTTTTAATAACATCCAAAGAAAGTAACTTCTATAAAAAATGACATTAAGTGATTATTTTTGTAGTTCTTCTGAGATTGGCTGCATCATAAGGCTAAAACAACTTGGTCAGAGTGACTTAACTGAAGCACCAATGCTGAAGTAATTAAGTCTAAACCACTTGTGCATATTGAAGATGTGCAGATGGAACATGTTGAACAAGATGTCCTAGACATCTTGTCACTGGGTTCAGAGCATGCATAGGCAGCATGTCGAAGAAGATGTCCCAAGACATGTGGGTAGGACATCTTGACCCAGTTCAGCTTAAAAGATAATATTTATCCATTAAGCGCGCGTGTTTGTTTTAATTTCAATAAAACGCGAATCTTTTAGTAACAAGCTGAGATTAGGATTAATGATGAAGTTTGTTATTAATCCTATGTGTTAGATACGATTGGATTCGTATTTAATTAGTGGATAGAGATTAATTCTTTATCTTTGTGGAGTTTGTTTTAAAACAAGTTTGTTTTAAAACTAATTCTTAGTTGAGTGCATCTGAAAGACTGAAGACTATCTGAAGAATTGCACGCCTATATAAAGGACTCAACATAGAGCTTAAAACTCAACCCACAATAACTGAAGATTGTGAGTCCAAAGCTTTGTGCCCACTGTGCAAAGCATTAGTAGCTCCTCGTATTGTTCTTGATACTTGGTAGCCTTGAGTCGTTGAATGTTGTCATTCAACTTGGTCTTTTAAACTGTAAATTTTAAAGCTGTTTCGTCACTTGGGATTAGTGATTAGAGGGAGTTGGGTAGGTTCTCATATTCAGGGGGAGTTAGCCCTTGAGTAGAAGATTACTAGGATTAAGAAAAGGCATACATGCCAAAAGGTGTTTGGTAGTGTTGTAAGACTAAGTATTGATTCGGAGTAGTAGTGTTCACTTCCTGGATTGGTATCCTCCAGAGTATGGTTGTTTAGCGCCGAACTGGGTTAACAAATTACTGGTGTTGTTTATTGCTTTTGTTTACTTCAGTATTGCAATAACGTGTGATCCTCATAACCAGTTGTAGAACCAGTTGTCTAGGACATCTGGACTACTGACACATTGTCCTAGACATTGTGTAAGACATCTGTCATGCCAAAGAACAAAATTTCAATTGGCATCAGAGCAGGCACCCTAACCTGCTGGGTGAGCTCTAGGGAGACAAAATATTGTTCAAGATGGACAGGAATGGAGGATCAATAAACAGACCACCAGTTCTGAATGGATCAAACTATGACTATTGGAAAGTAAGAATGATTGCCTTCATCAAGTCCATGGATCAAAAAGCATGGAGGGCAATTATCACAGGTTGGAATCACCCAATAGTCTCTGCAGAAGATGGCTCTTCAACATTAAAAGGTGAAGGCGAGTGGACCACAGAAGAGGAAACTGAGGCCAATGGCAACTCTAAAGCACTAAATGCTATCTTCAATGGTGTTGATGAAAATATATTCAAACTAATCAACACTTGTACAGAAGCAAAGCAAACCTGGGAAATCCTTCAAACTGCTCATGAAGGAACCTCCAAGGTCAAGATGTCAAAATTGCAGCTCCTCTCCACGAAATTTGAAAATCTTAAAATGGAGGATGATGAGACTATATCAGATTTCAACAATAGGATTCGAGATATAGCCAACTCGTCGTTTGCTCTAGGAGAGAAAATACCTGAAGAAAAGTTGACAAGAAAAATCCTTAGATCACTACCTAAGATATTCAACATGAAGGTAACTGCAATTGAAGAATCTCAAGACTTGAAAACAATGAAGATGGATGAACTCATTGGATCACAACAAGCCTTTGAGATGGCATTTGATGACAGATCAGAAAAGAAAATCAAAAACAAAGCTTTTCTGACTAAAGAAGAATCAGACGAAGACAACCTATCTAGAGCCATAGCCCTTATAAGCAACGACTTCAACAGGTCTTTGGCAAAGCTAGAAAAGAACAAGAAGTCAGATGTTCCAGTCATCCGGTCCGACATCAAGCCTCAGAGGAAAAACAATGATCAATGCAAGACATGTCAAGAAAATAGATGTTTTGAGTACAAAGGATATGGACAAAACGTACATGAATGCCCTAATCATCTGGAAAAACAACAGAAGGGTATGAGTAGCACTCTGTCTAAAGAACCTGACATAGAAATCAATCTTGCATTCACCAGTAAATGCATAACAAAAGAGGATCCTTCAGAAAATTTCTCACCAAGGAACAAGGAAGAAGAAACAGGTGTGATATTACAACAAAGAAGATTCATAGATTCTCTTCTTCATGAGGGACTAGTCAACAATGATCTCAAGGAACAAATCTCTCTGCTAAATACAAAACTCACAGAGATTGCTCTATCAATAAAAATTTAGAGCAATGGTTCAAAATCATCATGGAAGCAGAGAAAGAAGCACATGTCGAACCACATGTACCACCATTCAGATCAGAACCAAAGATCAACTGAAGACAAGATTCAATCCAAAAGCAGAAAGAAGATTTGTCATCACTGTGGGAAAGGACACATAAGGACTTTTTGCTTTGAGCTATATGGCTTCCCCAGGTTTCTTGAACAATTTTGGAACAGACACACAGCTAGAAGACAAGCAAAGAACTCCCTAAGCAAGCTTACTTGTCTAATAGCTCATACATCACTCAGAGTAACCTCCAAAGATGATTGGTACTTTGATAGTGGATGCTCAAAGCACATAACTGGAGAAAAGGCCTATCTTCAAGAAATACAAAATTATTCCAACAGCTATGTTACTTTCGGGGATGGAGCTAAAGGAAAAATAAAGGGGATAGGAAAGCTGAATAAACCTGAATTACCAAGCCTTGATAATGTTCTCCTAGTAGAAGGACTTACAACTAACTTAATAAGCATAAGTCAGCTATGTGACCAAGGACTAAGAGTCAGCTTCAACAACTCTAAATGTATTGTAACCAACAAAGATGAAGAAGTTATGAAAGGATCAAGGTCCAAGGATAACTGTTATCTATGGCAGTCTCAACACAAGAGTCAGAACGTCTCATGCATGATAACTAAGGAAGATGAGACTAAACTATGGCATCAAAAGTTGGGACATCTCAATCTCAAAAGTATGAGAAAACTCATCATAGAAGAAGCAGTCAGAGGATTGCCTAAACTCAAGATAGAGGAAGGCAAAATATGTGGAGAGTGCCAGATTGGGAAGCAAACCAAGATGTCACACAAGAAGGTTCGACATACGGTCACCACAAGAAACCTAGAGCTGCTTCATATGGATCTTATGGGACCTATGCAAGTTGAAAGCTTGAATGGTAAAAGATATGTTCTAGTATGCGTGGATGACTACTGAAGATACACATGGGTCAGATTTATCAGAGAAAAATCTGAAGCTTTTGATGTGTTCAAGGAATTGTGCTATCTCATTGAGAAAGAACAGGGAAGTGAAGTAATTAGAATAAGAAGTGATCACGGGAAAGAATTTGAACAGAATTCTGTGCTACCAAAGGCATAGAACAAGAGTTCTCAGCTCCTATCACACCACAACAAAATGGAGCGGTGGAAAGGAAAAATAGAACCTTGCAAGAATGCACTAGAGCCATGTTGCACGCACAAAAACTACCTTATCACTTCTGGGCTGAAGCTATGCACACAGCGTGTCACATACACAACAGAGTGACTCTAAGAAAAGGGACAAAATCAACCCAATATGAATTATGGAAAGGAAGAAAACCAACAGTCAAGTATTTTCATGTATTTGGTACTGTGTGCTATGTCCTAGTTGATCGAGAGCAAAGAAGAAAATTGGATCCCAAAAGTGATGAAGGCATCTTCATGGGATACTCAGCAAACAGTAGAGCATACAGAGTATACAACAAACGCACCAAGACAATCATAGAATCCATCAATGTCGTGTTCAATGATACTCTTGAAGAACCACTCACTGTAGAAGAAGAAGATGATTCTCCTCAGCCATCAAGTGATCAACCAAATGTCCCGGACATCATGCTAGACAGTCCAACAACTGAGCCAAGTACTATATCTCTTAGGTTCAAGGGATCATCCACAAGACTTCTGAAGATGCATCCTGTTGATAACATCATAGGAAATCCAAATGAAGGAGTCATTACCAGATCCAGAGATCAAATAGCTAACTCAGGCTTCATATCCTCAATTGAACCTAAAAATATCAAAGAGGCACTGAGTGATGAGTTTTGGATCAATGCCATGCAAGAAGAATTGGAACAATTCACAAGGAATCAAGTATGGGAGCTAGTTCCAAGACCTGAAGAAATCAATGTGATAGGAACCAAATGGGTGTTCAAGAACAAATCAGATGAGCATGGTACTGTTACAAGAAACAAGGCTCGTCTAGTCGCTCAAGGATACACACAAGTAGAAGGGGTGGACTCTGATGAAACATTTGCACCAGTTGCTTGGCTTGAATCTATAAGGCTGCTGCTAAGCATCTCGTGCACAATGAGGTTCAAACTTCATCAGATGGACGTTAAAAGTGCCTTTCTAAATGGATACCTACATGAAGAAGTCTATGTAGAGCAACCAAAAGGATTTGTAGATTCCAGCTTCCCTGAACATGTTTACAAATTGAAGAAAGCTCTATATGGATTGAAACAGGCACCTAGGGCATGGTACGAAAGATTGACTGAGTTTTTGATCAACGATGGGTACGTCAGAGGAGGTATAGATCAAACACTGTTTGTGAAGAAGCATCTAAAAGAGATTATGATCGCCCAAATCTATGTGGATGACATAGTCTTTGGAGGCACGTGTGACCAGATGGTGGAACAATTTGTTCGACATATGAAGTCTGAGTTTGAAATGAGTCTAGTAGGAGAACTAACTTACTTTCTTGGCCTTCAAGTCCAACAATCAGAAGACACTGTCTTTATATCACAAAGCAAATATGCTAAAAGCATTGTGAAGAAGTTTGGACTAGAGAGTGCCACACACAAAAGAACTCCAGCTGCTACTCACATAAAATTGAGTAAAGATGAGAATGGAGTTGATGTAGATCAATGTCTCTATAGAAGTATGATAGGGAGTCTTCTATATCTAACTGCTAGCAGACCAGACATAGCCTTTGCAGTAGGAGTTTGTGCTCGATATCAAGCAAATCCCAAAACTAGTCATCTATTACAAGTGAAGAGAATCATCAAATATGTCAGTGGTACCTGTAATTATGGAATGCTCTACTTATACAATGCAAATCCTACTCTTATTGGATATTGCGATGCAGATTGGGCTGGAAGTGCTGATGACAGAAAAAGCACCTCAGGAGGTTGCTTCTTCCTTGGTGAAAATCTCATCTCATGGTTCAGCAAGAAGCAAAACTGTGTGTCACTATCCACTGCTGAAGCTGAATACATAGCTGCAGGAAGTGCCTGTTCACAGTTACTCTGGATGAAGCAAATGTTGACAAAATACAATGTCCAACAAGATGTCATGACATTATACTGCGACAACATCAGCGCCATCAACATATCAAAAAATCTTGTTCAACACAGCAGAACAAAGCACATTGATATTCGGCATCACTTCATCAGAGAACTTGTTGAAAAGAAAGTGGTTACTCTAGAACACATAGCCACAGAAGAACAACTAGCAGATATCTTCACAAAACCCCTTGATGCAGTCTGATTTGAACAATTAAGGAGTGCACTAGGTGTCTGCATTCATGAAGGTCTATAGATTTCTACAGACCAAAAAGGGCGTGCAACCATCAGAAGACCCCACGCACGCCTCCAGCACGAGACAGAAACAAGACAACAATCCAACACTACCTGTCTCCTGTAAGTATTGTGGTCTACCAAATGTCCTAGACATTGAAGACTTTGACATCCGGCACTAAGTGTGCACTTTTGTAAGTTGTTTTGTTTTCTTTAATCAATGAAATATTTTCCTTTAACCTTTGACAAATTATGGTAAAAAGGGGGAGAAATAATTGATGATAAGAACAACTCTATGGCAAGTAGAATCTTCTCTTGCTTTACGGATGAATAATGGCAAGCTTTAAAAAAATTAAAAACTAAAAAGCTATGCTAAAACAAGTGTGTCCAGAGCATAATTTAAATGCTCAATATGAACCTCTAAGAAATCTAGTGAGTCTTGATCACTCTGATTAAGTACTTTCCGCTGCAACTCAAGACTTTGGTTCACTAAGTCACTAGGTATCTCATCCCTGGACTTAGAAAATTCATTGTAATGGATCATATGAAGACAAGACTAAGACTGTCTCATACTAGAAAAGGTTCATCACACATTCAAGATTGAAGAAGTCCTAAATATTGAAGACACACAAGATTCTGAAGATCAAAGACATTGAAGACCTGAAGATTTCAGAATTGAAGATTACATCAACAGAGATCAATTTGAAGATTGAAGAATTTGAAGATTGAAGACTGAAGAGTGCACATTCAACAAAGTGGTTTGTGGTTGTTTTAGCCATAATTTGCCAAAGGGGGAGATTGTAGTTCTTCTGAGATTGGCTGCATCATAAGGCTAAAACAACTTGGTCAGAGTGACTTAAATGAAGCACCAATGCTGAAGTAATTAAGTCTAAACCACTTGTGCATATTGAAGATGTGCAGATGCAACATGTTGAACAAGATGTCCTAGACATCTTGTCACTGGGTTCAGAGCATGCATAGGCAGCATGTCGAACAAGATGTCCCAAGATATGTGGGTAGGACATCTTGACCCAGTTCAGCTTAAAAGATAATGATTATCCATTAAGCGCGCATGTTTGTTTTAATTTGAATAAAACGCGAATCTTTTAGTAACAAGCTGAGATTAGGATTAATGATGAAGTTTGTTATTAATCCTATGTGTTAGATACGATTGGATTCGTATTTAATTAGTGGATAGAGATTAATTCTTTATCTTTGTGGAGTTTGTTTTAAAACAAGTTTGTTTTAAAACTAATTCTTAGTTGAGTGCATCTGAAAGACTGAAGACTATCTGAAGAATTGTACGCCTATATAAAGGACTCAACATAGAGCTTAAAACTCAACCCACAATAACTGAAGATTGTGAGTCCAAAGCTTTGTGCCCACTGTGCAAAGCATTAGTAGCTCCTCGTATTGTTCTTGATACTTGGTAGCCTTGAGTCGTTGAATGTTGTCATTCAACTTGGTCTTTTAAACTGTAAAGTTTAAAGTTGTTTCGTCACTTGGGATTAGTGATTAGAGAGAGTTGGGTAGGTTCTCATATTCAGGGGAGTTAGCCCTTGAATAGACGATTACTAGGATTAAGAAAATGCATACATGCCAAAAGGTGTTTGGTAGTGTTGTAAGACTAAGTATTGATTCGGAGTAGTAGTGTTCACTTCCTGGATTGGTATCCTCCAGAGTAGGGTTGTTTAGCGCCGAACTGGGTTAACAAATTACTGGTGTTGTTTATTGCTTTTATTTACTTCAGTATTGCAATAACGTGTGATCATCATAACCAGTTGTAGAACCAGTTGTCTAGGACAACTGGACTACTGACACATTGTCCTACACATTGTGTAAGACATTTGTCCTGCCAAAGAACAGAATTTCAATTTTTTATGAAGAAGTAAAATTTTTTCCAAAAAAAAAAGTTATAACAAACAGTTACTACAACATATATTTGGTCTATACTTGAAGGGATAGCTTTCACAAAAAGGCCGGATTCGTGGTCTCATATGCTAATGGAGAAACGTATACGGTTAGTGCAAATTTATACTTGTATAACAAATTTCTTTCGTCTACTTCATTGGGTTTAGATTCTATTCCGGTTGTGGCTCGAGTATGGGGGAGTTGGGCACCGTCAAAGGTGATTGTTTTCTCTTGGCAAGCACTGCTTAGTCGTTTACCGACGAGAGCAAATTTAGCATGTAGGTGGATTCTACCAAGTGGTGTGTCTTCATGGTGCCCGTGGTGTGATGGCATAGGTGAATCAAAAAATTATCTCCTTGTTTCTTGTCCAATTGCTTGGTCCATAGATGGTTTGGGGTAACATCGGTGGTGCCTTCGACTATGTCCTCTATATGTAAAGGTTTTCTCAAGGTCTATAGAAAAGTTTTAATAAAAGTTTTATCAACATATCTAGTATATATTGTATTATGAATTTTTTTTTAAAAAAAAAACGTATTTATGCATCCTTATTGTATACTCCAAGCTTTTTAGAAGCCAATATATATATATATATATATATATATATATATATATATATATAGTAAAAATCTTTTAAGCACGAGACGTGACTAGGAGAGTAAACACGATGTTTAAATGCAACACAATGTTATGACCTAAGAGAATGAAACGCCCAATCAAGAGCTGATCACAGATGAGGAGGTGCCAATAGACATTCAGGATACACAAGGAATATCCAATGGGAAAATACAACAGCCTAAAATTTTGAAGGCTTTGTTCTCAATTAGAATAAGAAGGGAGGTGGGAATAAGAAGGCCAAATGAGTTTTTACTTTGATGTAATAATTTCTGTTAGCTTGTAACTAATAGATGAATCCTTTATTTCCTTATTTTTCGCTTTGATTGCAACGGCCTCAGTGCCTCGTTTATCTTTTGTGCCTACGTGGTTTGTACTTGAGTAGCTATGTAAACCACTTTTGGTAAATGAATAAAATAAGCAGAAAGTTGATGAATTACTTAACTTAGAACAACACTTCTCTAACTTTCAGTACTTTATATTCTCTTTTTTTCTTACAATTCCTTTTCATTGGTGCTTTCATCATGACCTCACCCTCTCCCACACTTGATGATCTTGATGCGTCCATACAACGCTTGTTGCAGAATCAGAAACAATTTGGAGTTAGCTCACCTCAGTTCCCGTCAGCCGCCGCCGGGGTTTTCGCCACCGGGGAGGCATGATATTACTTAATTATAAATTTATACTTATAATCGTACAAAAGTCTCACAATTTTAAAATTGTTCACTTTATAAAATAATTAAATATTAAAACTCAATATATATATATATATATATGGGTGACCTTACTATGGTCCCCAAAAAAAAAAGTCCACTGGTGGTCCTTTAGTTTTAACCTACAAAATACCAATTACACCATTTACCTTGTCATATTTTCATCTCCACAGTAACACCGAAAGTCATATAACATTTAAAGAATATAAACAATTTGATCAATCATATCAATTATATTGCGCCACATGTCTTTCTTTTTACTATTTTTTTTAAAAGAAGAAAAGAAAAAGAAGTGATATCGCAATCCACATCTTTTTCTCTGTCAAAAAGAAAATGCATCTCTGAAACCTAATCTTCCATTGCCGTTCCATTCCACCACGACATCTGATACCAAATCGACACCAACCACCGCCTCTTTTTTGTTTTTAACCGCCGACCACCACCTTTGTTTTGTTTCTAACCGCCGCATCAATGCCGCTATTTTCTCTCAAATCAGTCATAGTTGGTCTAGTGTGGCAGTGAAGAGATTCGTTGAGGAGGAGGAATTGGTCGGAATTACTTGTTGCAGATTGACGATAAAGCTTCTTCTACATAATTTTGTCGTTTTCTAACAAGTGAGTATTTCTATTGTCTTTCTCATTCAAACAATGTTAATTTTGCAATGAAAAATTCTATATGACAAGCACCTTCCTTCCAATTTTATATTTTCACACACATATATAGACAAGCACCTTTGATTTTCTTTCTTTCAATTATTGAGTCAATGGCTTTGATATTGTTGAAGCTGTGAGGTTTGTAGTTAATCACTGTTTAGTGATTTAATCGAAATAAGAGTTTTAGGGTGAATCATGATTGCCTCATCAATTTTGTTATACTAATATCATCTTCTCATGAAGGATTATAGTTTTTTCCTCATTTGATTTTAGTTTCTTTTTCTCCCAAAATTTGCATTTTCACAATCAGAGTCTGATTTTATTTTTTTCCTGACATTTGTCGTGATGTATGATAAAAACTGTGCGTATTGAACAAAACCTTGATTTCACACCATATAACTATAATCTTCGTGACATATGGTTTCATACCATATATGCACTTCTCTTTTGCAATAATTTTGGATAGTGGTTGTCCTACATTTTCCATCTTCATAGTTGAAATTTTGGATAGTGGTTGCTATTTTTATTTTTTGGTTTCTGCACTTTTGCGGTTGTATCAGTCCCTGCTATGTAGGTGTGTTTGTTTTCTTACCTCCCTTGCATAGCTTGTGCTTATCAAGTGTTATAGTTACTTTTAGAATTGTTTAAGCTACACTGAGAAATTAAATATATATTTTGAGGATAGTAATCGTAAATCTTTGGTTATGATATTGAAGAATCCCTAATTATTATCTCTTTGGAACCATGGTTGCTTATTATATAAAAATGCTGAAAATGCTAGTTTTGTTTCTATAGCTTGTAATTCTAGCATCCACATTAGATGTATCCTAGGATAAACTGACTGTCTTGCTAATCAATTAAGTCATTTCATTTTAGCACGTTATTTACTAAAGATTATAAATCTTATGTTTGCTCCACAGATTGGTTAAGTGAAGGACTCGAAAACCAAATTGGCATAATGGAAACCTCATCGAGCAGATTTGCAATGATCATGGATTCTATTCAAAGTGACATAATGCAAGTAAAGAAACAAAGGAACTTAATTTGGAGAGTAAGTGACTAACCTTCTAAGATTGTTGAATATTCTGAAAATAGTTTATGCAAGTTGTATTTAACTATTTATACCAATCAACATAAGTACTTTAGTATTTGGAAGTAACTAACTCTCTGGAAAAAAAAAACAAATTACTATTACAATGCAAATTGTGTAGACCAAAGAAACATAAATGATTCACAAAACAAACTGTAACATCGTTCATATAGATAAAGTAGCATACATAGATTACCCAATAATAGGATATAGTAGATTACATTTGCCATGATACAAGATTGGAGTTTCCAAATTATGATATAGAGTACATTTGAAACACAAAATTGACCCCATGATAACATTGATGGATTAATCAAAAATCACAACCTTGAGTGATAAATCAAAATAACTAAACAACACACAATTGGCATTGACAGTACCAAACCATACATAACAATTTTGATCAAAATAGATAAACTAAACATAAAATACATAATAATACTGAAAGCAAACACCATTTAATTTAGGCAGCTCGTTTGGTGCTCCAAGCAAACACCATTTGATTTAGGTAGCTCGTTTGGTGCTCCAAGCAAGTACAGAATCATCTTCCAGCTTGTTGGGGTTTTTAGATGTTGGCTTCATTTTGCAAAAACAAGATGCTAGTCTAAAGGTGATGACAGATGTGGTAACATTTGTTAGCAACACTGCCAGCTGTCGCCAGCTGGATTTGGAACCCTAATACTTGCCACATAAGTGCGCCGTTTCTTTGAACCCTAATATTTCCTTTGTTTCAGGTTTAGCTTGCACGCCAAGACAAGAGGAAATCAGCCAGCTTGCTGAAGAATTAATAGAAAGATTTAATTTTAAAATATGTGACAATATATTTTAAAAACAAATCTTTTGGTTCAAGAAATATTTTTGTGCGAAATCTTTCGCTTACTTTAGCTGTACTTTGAAGATTGCTGGAGAAAATATAAAAGATATATTTCAAATATATCTTTGTGTTTCAAGAAGATTATTATTAAAAAATATATATATGAAAGGAATATTTGGTGCAAATATATTTGTGAAAAATATATTTGTCTTGGAGCTGAAGTTTTGTTGAAGACCTAATGATTCAAGTAGCCCGTCAACTCAGGGCTATATATATGTGAAGACAAAACCTAGTTTAGGTGGGAGTCTAGCCGTATTTTATTATTTAGGGTCTTAGTGTTTAGGTGTTCATAGTGTTCACTTTGTGAGCCTTTCTTGCATTGTCTTAATGCATGTTAAGGACTAGGTTTTATTGAGTTGTATGTTACCTTCTCCGAAGCTTTGAAGCAAGGAGTTTGGTTTGATTGAGCACTTGAAGCCTTTAGGTAAAAGTGCATAGAGTGTCTAGGAGGGTGTCTCCATCAAAGTGTCTTTGAAGTGTGTTTTATACCCCGGTAGGTTTACGACGGTGTGGATGAGCATCGTTATTAAGGAAGTGACTTGGGCTGGTCATATCTAGGTTAGGCCTAGGTAGAGTTTGCACATATAGGGATTGAGTGAGGGGGGTTAACGGGTAGTTAGACTCTGAATCAATACTATTATAGTGGATTCATTCCTGGATTGGTATCCCCCAGATTAGGAGCAGTTGCGTCCGAACTGGGTTAACAAACAAAGCGTGCAAGTTTATTTTCTGCTTTTACTTGCTTTATTAATTGTTCTGTTATCGTACGTGGAGACAGGTGTTGGAACATTCGTCAACACATCTGTCTACTGTGAGTGCCGGAATTACACAGCTTTTTCTTGAGTTCATTGTGATCACCTAGCAACAAATTCATTGTCAACCTCATCCTAATTTCTTCCTCAGTCATCCCACCAAAATCAATGTTTTGTAGGGGAAAATTCTTATCCATCCGGTCCAAAACATAAACAGCAGAATGTTGGTTGATATTAAAACAACAAATATGTTAATGAAAATGACATTTAAGATAGGACAAAATTAATTATTTTCAAAAAATAACAAAATTATAGAATGTATTTGAAATGTATACCAAAATCCAGTTCCCAAATGACCCAATGGATCAGCTACACTCCATTGTTCTTCATTAAGTTTTTCAGTAATGAAGTTGGCAAGGAAGACAGGGGATTGAGACATTTGAGTGATTGCTTGCCACTGCATTTATTAATTTATAATATAAAATTAGGCAATGTGCATGTACTTTAATTTAAATATTTATTTAGCTAAATAGAATAAAGATTAACATGATATAGTGTTATTTTATACAAATAAAATAAAATATAGGGTATATGGGGTTATAGTCATGAACATTAGGTTGACATAAATGTTTTAGATCTTCAAAAGGTGGCATCCAAAAAGCTGCAAATTCTTCAACAAGATCATTGATGACAGGAATTTTTGCAGTATTTTAGTTAGTATTATTAGTAGTAAAATGACAAAGACAGGCCTAAATATCAATAAAAACCTGAATAATCAAGAAAGTGAAGACACGCAAAAGACAAGAAAAAGCCAAAAAAATTGAAGAAAGCAGCTCATCGTGTCACGATGGCTCCCATCGTGCCACGATGAGAGCTGCTTGTTCGCCAAGATATCAGAAATTATATTTTTGAAGAAAATCTTATCATCGTGTTACGATGGAGCACAACGCAATACGATGGGATTACTTGGTGACCATGCTGATGAAATGCACAGGATCAGTTATATTTTTAAACTAAATCTTTCCATCGTACCACGATGGACCTATCCTGTCATGATGGCTTGCTGAGGCCCATTACGAAAAGTATAAATAGAGCCTCCATTATTCATTATTTTTCATTCAGAAATAGAAGAACTTTATATTCCTTTTGGAAAGAGGTTCGGAGGAGCTCTAAGGGCATAGTTTTCTCCCCTTACGGGAAAACTAACTCGGCAAGGTATGAATTCTTTAGGCTTTTTTGTTAAGTTCTTGTAATTTAATTATGTAGTCTTTTGTAATTAATTCCTTAGGTTGTGGTGGAGAAGATGAACTCCCCGATGAATACTTGGGTCATGTAATTGAGTCAAAGTTATAATAAATGTTATTCAGTATATTATTGTTATTTATTTTCTCGCTTTAATAACGTTGCTCGGAATCTAGCCGGATAAACGGCAACTGTCATACCCCATTTTTTGACCTACTTATCCTTTGTATGCTTTGCTCATTATTAAAGTATCATGTCTTTTATTATTATTATTATTATTATTATTATTATTATTATTATTATTATTTTATTATCTTTAATTTTAAAATGTCAAAAAATAGTATTTTATTCTGTTTACGCTGCTTAGCTGTTTCATTTTTAGATAATTAATCTCATGACTTTTTGGATTTGTTCTTTCACCATATATTTCCAAATATACTCTTGTATTAAAATTTGCACATAAACAATTTTTTATTCCCATTTTACCCTTTTCAAAAATTACAAAGAAATAGGTTACTTCTTTTGCAAGTAATCTCATTTTTGTCTTTTCTTAATAATTTTGACTTATAATTTTATTTCTATTATCTTTATATTTTATAAATATGCCAAAAATATTTTAATTACATTTTATTTTATTCCATATTATTTTATTCATATTATTACATTTAAATTCAAAAAATGATTTCTTCCATCACAAGTAACCTTTTTCATTCAAACTTTTTCCAAACATTTTCAATTTAATCCATGCATATTATAAACCCTAAAAAAGGACATTTTTGCCCTTGTTCATGAATATTTTTATTTTCACATATTTTATTTATTTACAATAATTGTTTTTAATTGATTTAAAATCATTTTTTACCACAAATTAATTTCCAAAAATTCCTTGATCCTTTTCTAACCATTTGATCTCAGAATATACCCTCAAAAATTCAATGCATCAGATCAAAACAAGTGTACACTTGATTGATCAAAAATCACAAATATCCATTTTGCAAAAACTCAAGAATACCCCTCTCATTCACACAAAATCACTCTTATCTTAACTTAAACTTCTCATATAAATAACAAGACTCATTTCTGAGCCAGAGGTGGGAAGATTTGGAGGAGGAAGCATCAAGAACAAGCTCGCAATTCTCTCACTTTTTCAAAATTCCCAAAACACGAATTCTTTACTATTTCTTGCAATTAACACCTCAGTTACCTTCTATAAGCCTTCAGAACCAAAACTCAAGCTCCAATTTGAAGCTCCAATGGTGATTTGAAGCTCGTGTTGAAGGAGGAAGTTCGTGAAAAAGCCAAGTCTCTCTAGCTCGTTTCTGGTAGCTTTCTTCTTCCTTTTTAATTCCTTTCATCTTATTTTTACATGTTGAAACTATCTGAGTTGTTATTTGGCTTTGATTCTTGAGTATTTGTGAGTTTGAGTTTTGATTAAATTTTCTTTCTAGTTCGTTTTTGAAGTTACAGTAGTTATTTTGAAAAACTAATCACATATTTGAGATCCTTGTGAAAAAACGAACAAAACCATATAAGATTTGTCAATTTCTGGGTTGTTTTTGAAATCCGGTGCCGGAAACGGCGACGACGAGGGTTGAACGGAGACGATGATCCATCGTGAGTCTCCGTCCTCGCCAAGTTTAAAACGTAACCGTTAGATCAATCGTACAACGTGTGTGCTCCTTTGATCGCACCCGTCAGATCTCATTAAATGAAGATCTGACGATGGTCAGACGATAGGACCATTATACGCGCTCGCACTTGATCTTTGCACCTCGCTTCTGCACGCGTGTTCGTTTGTTTACCCAGATTTAATCATGGCCGTTGTTTTGATCAAATGGCGCGCGCGTTGGTATGAGCGTAGCCGTTTGATCTTTCCTGAGGAAGATTAGATTGTTGTAAAGCATGATCACGCTGTGTGCGCGTCACACCCAATCCATGCCTATATGTTTCAGTTTTTTTATTTTTGCGTGGGTCTTTGGACTTTCTGGGCTTTTTTGCTTCTCTGAACCTCCCTTTTATTGTAATTTATTATTTGCACCTCCCCTTCATACAATCTTATTTTTTATTTTCTGAGATGATATTTTTTATTTTAAACGTGTTTTAGGCTATTATTAATTGATATATCACTAAATAAATTTTTAATTCATTTATTTGCTATTTTTCTCATATTTTCTTTGTTATTATCATTTAAAATTAGGTTTTAATTAATTAATCTTTGATAATATGTTTTTGTTTGTTAATCCATGACATGAAATCCATGATATGTGTGTGCTTGAATGAAATTTGTCTTGTTAAATGCATAATGGTGTGTTGTTTCAATTTTTGTCACTAATTAATTAATTTTAGTGTTAATAATTAGTCTTAGATGATATTAAATTCATTTTTCTCAATTATTATTTATTATGAACTCCTAATTATTTTTATTAAAATGTGCTCTCTGCCCTTTGTTCATTTTTACTATGATTGCATGATTTTTCTTATTTATTTTATTTTATTTGTGTTAATTAAGTATAGGATTTATATATTAGGATTTTTAGATAACTTTACTTGCTATTTTTACTTGTTAATTATTGCTTAAGTATGTTCTATGCTTATTGACATGCTTGAACTTTACTCCCAATGATTTAGCTCTAGGTTTTTGGTTTGTGATGAATTTAGTCCTAAATATCTTGATTAAATTGCAATTTGTGCTTTATTTAATAAAATTTATAAATATGCATGTGTGTAGATTGAAAATGCTTGATATTTTTTTATATTATTTCCCATGACATGATAAATTATTATTCTTGATTGCTCTTGTTTACCTCTATCTCATGTATATCTTGTATGCTATTTTATCATATTTATGTCGATTGTTTCGCACTTTACGTTTATTATTCGTTATGCTTATATTCTATCATATGTCTTATATTTGTCATGCCTTATATTTATGCTTTGCTTCCATGATACATTGTGTGTGCTTGATATTTACTTCTCATTATTATATTTGGTTATTATAATCACTATTTAATTCCCCTTTGCACGTTTCCCCCCCGGTTGTATATTTGTTGAGACCTTTTAGGGTGTTGGCTTCATTTGGTAAAATAAGCCTGATTCCATGATGTGGAGCATGATGTGTGGCACATCAGGGTTCACATCTGGACGCCCTACTGGACGCGCCTTTATTTATTTAAACGCGATCTTTTGAAAAAGATTTGTTTTTCAAGTATATCGTGCCAGCTTGCGCGCCAAGGAACAAGATAATCTTTCATGGTTCTGTTTTATTTTATTGGCCGACTTTGATCAAAAAGATTTGAAACAAACAATTAAAAGATTATGATCAAATAAATCTTAAGGAAAATTAACAAAGGCCAGCTGTCAACATTGAAAATCCAAGCCCATGAAACTTGTTCTATATAAAGGAAGACTGAAGACATAATGAAGTACGAAGCCAAGAGTTGAAGATATCGAGTCTTAGGTCTTAGTCTGTTCATTGTTATTTGTGAGCCTTCACTTGGATCATAGTTTTGATGCAAGTAAGGACTGTGTTTATAGAGTTGTAATCTCTAGTTGTCTTTCTCCAAAGCTTTGAAGCAAGGAGTTAGATTGTGCAACACTCTAAGCCTTTAGGTACGAGTGCTTCGCTTGTCTAGGAGTGTGTCTCCAACTGAGTTTGTTATTAAATCCTTACTGGGTAAGGTTGAGGGGGAGTGAGCAGAGGTTCTCATATCTAGGAGTTCCTAGGTAGAATTAGCACGGGTAGTGATTAAGTGAGAAGTTGTAAACGGGGGAGTTTAGCTTTGAATTGATACTACCATAGTGGATTCATCCCTGGATTGGTATCCTCCAGAATAGGGCTTGTTATAAGTGCCGAACTGGGTTAACAAACTCACGTGTTCTTTTGTTTTCTGCACTTTATATTGTTTACTTGTTCATCAAGTTCAGTTGTCCACGATGTTGACACATTAGGCTACACATCGTACGATTCCTAAAGTGTACACATCGTGCTACACATCTGACACTTGCCACCAGAATTTCAATTGGCATCAGAGCAGGCACCCTGCCTGTTTGAGGGTGAGCTCCAGGGAAGTTACTTTCTGGAAACATGGACAAGGATGGAACAACGGTCAACAAACCACCCCTCCTGGATGGAACCAACTATGACTACTGGAAGCCAAGGATGATTGCCTTCCTAAAGTCACTTGACAGCAGAACTTGGAAAGCTGTGCTCAAAGGCTGGGAGCATCCCAAAATCTTGGATGCTAATGGTGTTGACACTGGTGTACTCAAGCCAGAGGAAGATTGGTCAGCTGCAGAAGACACTGCATCACTTGGAAACTCCAAAGCTTTGAATGCTTTATTCAATGGAGTGGACAAAAATATGTTCAGATTGATCAAGCAGTGTACTGTTGCAAAGAATGCTTGGGAGGTACTCAGAACCACTCATGAAGGCAATGCCAAGGTAAAAAGCTCAAGAATCCAACTTCTCAACACTAAGTTTGAAAACCTCAGAATGAAAGAAGAAGAATCAATTCATGAATTTCACATGAATTTGCTTGAGGTAGACAATTCCTTTGAGGCTCTAGGTGAAAAATTGTCTGAAGAAAAGCTGGTGAGAAAGATGCTTAGGTCCTTACCTAAGAGATTTAACATGAAAATCACAGCCATTGAAGAAGCTCAAGATATCCCAAGTATGAAACTTGAAGAACTTGTGAGCTCTCTTCAAACTTTTGAGATGAACTTAGGTGAGCAAACTGAGAAGAAAGGAAAAGGCATAGCTTTTGTATCTTGTGCTGGTGAAGAGGAAGAAGCTGTTGAATCAGATGATGACCTCTCAAATGACTTAGCCATGTTGGGAAGACAATTCAACAAGCTTCAAAGGAGGGTGGACAGAAGACCAAGGAGGAATGTGAGGAACATCCAGACTGACATCAGTAAACTAGGTAACACTTCAACAAAAACCAAAACTGATGATAAGTCAACTCAGAACAAGGGTGTTCAATGTCATGAATGTGAAGGCTTTGGTCATATAAGATCAGAATGTGGCACATATCTGAAGAAGCAGAAGAAAGGCCTAACTGTTTCATGGTCTGATGAAGACTCTGACACTGACTCAGAGAATGTTGCTGCTAATCATGTTAGTGCCATAACTAGGGTGGATAATACTGATGTTGAATCTGATGATGAAGAACTTACCTTTGATGAACTAGCCTCAGTCCATAAAAAGCTATTTATCAAGAGTGAGGAACTGTACAAGGTCAATGAAGAGCAGAAGGAAATCATCAGTCAACTGGAGACAGAGAAGGGTCAACTACAGAGTCAAGTTGCTAGTCTTGAAAGTGAAGTCAAGTTACTGTCAACCAACTTGAAAAATATGACCAAGTCTGTAAAGATGCTCAACCCTGGAACCAACATGCTTGATGAAATTTTGAAAGTAGGAAAGTATGCTGGTGACTCATCTGGTGTAGGATTTAAGAACAAACATCACAGCAAGAAGACAAATACTAAGTTTGTTCCTGCTCAGAAGAAACCTGACCCTAGCAGAATGTGGACACATCACACTCCACATCAGAGACCTGCTGGCAAAGAGAAGTTTAATGCTTGGAGATGCCACTACTGTGGGAAGAATGGTCACATCAAGCCCTTCTGTTACAAACTCTATGGGTATCCCAAGAAAAAGCCTCAGGTGCAAGCCAAAACAGCAAGGGTCACTCCTAAGAAGATGTGGAAGCCTAAAGTTTCTGAAACTGCACATATTGCTCACACTTCTCTTAGAGCATCTTCTAGTAATGATTGGTATTTTGATAGTGGTTGTTCTAGGCATATGACTGGTGTTGAGAAATTTCTCACTAATATCAAGCCTCATACAACAAGCTTTGTAACCTTTGGTGATGGAGCAAAAGGTGAAATCAAGGGCAGTGGTAAACTCAGCAGCAAAAGCTTACCTAACCTAGAGGATGTGCTACTTGTTAAAGGCTTGAAGGCTAATCTTATCAGCATAAGCCAATTGTGTGATCAAGGTCTCAAAGTCAACTTCACAAAGAATGAATGTCTTATTACTTCTGACAAAGGAGAATTGCTGATGAGAGGATCTAGGTCAAGAGACAACTGCTATCTATGGATTCCTGATGAAACAGCTCACTCCACTACATGTTTGATAAGTCAGGAGGAAGAAGTAAAGCTTTGGCACCAAAGACTTGGCCATTTGAATCTGAAGGGAATGAAGAAGATTGTGTCCAAGGAAGCTATTAGAGGTCTACCAAAGCTTAAGATTGTTGAAGGCAACATATGTGGTGAATGTCAAGTTGGAAAGCAGGTTCAGATGTCACACCCAATGTTACAACATCAGGTGACATCCAGAGTTCTTGAACTGCTACATATGGACTTGATGGGACCAATGCAGGTAGAGAGTATTGGTGGCAAAAGATATGCTTTTGTGGTTGTAGATGATTTCTCAAGGTTCACTTGGGTTAGCTTCATCAGAGAGAAGTCTGACACTTTTGATGCATTCAAAGAATTATGCCTTAGACTACAAAGAGAGAAGGATAGTGGCATTGTTAGAATCAGAAGTGATCATGGGAAAGAGTTTGAAAATTCAAGATTCTCTGAGTTTTGTGCTGATGAAGGAATTGGGCATGAGTTCTCCTCACCAATCACACCCCAACAAAATGGTGTAGTTGAGAGGAAGAACAGAACCTTGCAAGAGGCTGCAAGAGTTATGCTACATGCCAAGAAGCTACCTTACTACTTTTGGGCAGAGGCCATGAGTACTGCATGCTATATACACAACAGGGTAACTCTGAGAAAAGGTACCTCAATCACACTGTATGAGATATGGAAAGGAAGAAAACCAACTGTCAAACACTTCCATGTCTTTGGTAGCAAGTGCTATATCTTAGCTGACAGAGAGCAAAGGAGGAAGATGGATCCCAAGAGTGATGAAGGAATCTTTCTAGGCTATTCCATAACCAGCAGAGCCTATAGAGTCTTCAACAACAGAACAAGAACTATGATGGAATCCATCAATGTTGTCATAGATGACTGTTCAGATAATGAACCTGATGTTGATCCTGATGTGGACACATCTCACCCCCTGCCTGAAGACTCTGAAGTTATAGAGATTCCTGAGAAGACTGATCAGCAAGAAGATGTGACTCCAGTGAACAAGGGTCCCTCTGTTAGAGTTCAAAAGAATCATCCAAAAGAACTCATAATAGGGAATCCTGAGTCAGGGGTTATGACAAGGTCAAGAGAGGTTGTATCCAATGCTTGTTTTGTGTCAAAGGTAGAACCAAAGAATGTGAAAGAAGCCTTGACAGATGAGTTTTGGATTGAAGCTATGCAAGAGGAGCTGAACCAGTTCAAGAGGAATGAAGTGTGGGATTTAGTTCCTAGACCTGAAGGAGTCAACATCATTGGTACTAAATGGGTTTATAGGAATAAATCTGATGAAAGTGGTGTTGTGACTAGAAACAAGGCTAGGCTTGTGGCTCAAGGTTACTCTCAGATTGAAGGAGTAGACTTTGATGAAACATTTGCTCCTGTGGCACGTCTTGAGTCCATAAGGTTACTTCTGGGAGTAGCATGTATCTTGAAATTCAAGCTATTCCAGATGGATGTGAAGAGTGCTTTCCTCAATGGCTACTTGAATGAGGAAGTTTATGTGGAACAGCCCAAGGGATTTGTTGATCCAAATTATCCAGATCATGTCTACAGATTGAAGAAGGCATTATATGGATTAAAGCAAGCTCCTAGGGCATGGTATGAGAGGCTAACCAAATTTCTTGTGCAGCAAGGTTATAGAAAAGGAGAAACAGACAAAACCTTGTTTGTCAGAGAAGAAAAGGGCAAGTTCATGATTGCACAAATCTATGTAGATGACATTGTGTTTGGAGGAATGTCTGATCCAATGGTCAAGATGTTTGTGAATCAGATGCAGTCTGAATTTGAGATGAGCCTTGTAGGTGAACTTACCTACTTTCTTGGTCTGCAAGTCAAACAGATGGAAGATACAATTTTCATCTCCCAAAGCAAGTATGCCAAGAACATTGTGAAGAAATTTGGAATGGAGAATGCAAATCACAAAAGAACTCCTGCAGCAACCCATCTCAAACTTTCTAAAGATGAGCATGGTGTCAGTGTTGATCAAAGTCTATACAGAAGCATGATTGGCAGTCTACTTTATCTCACTGCAAGTAGACCTGATATTAGCTTTGCTGTTGGTGTGTGTGCAAGGTACCAAGCTGAGCCTAAGATGAGTCATCTAAATCAAGTTAAAAGGATTCTCAAGTATGTCAGTGGTACAAGTGATTATGGAATTCTCTACTCTCATGGTGAAGACACAAGATTGTTAGGTTATTGTGATGCTGACTGGGCAGGAAGTGCAGATGATAGGAAAAGCACTTCTGGTGGATGTTTCTTTTTGGGAAGCAACCTTATATCATGGTTCAGCAAGAAACAAAATTGTGTTTCTCTTTCTACAGCTGAGGCTGAGTATATTGCAGCAGGAAGTAGTTGCTCTCAGCTACTTTGGATGAAGCAGATGTTGGGTGAGTACAATGTGCAGCAAGATGTGCTCACATTATACTGTGACAATCTAAGTGCTATAAATATTTCCAAAAATCCTATCCAACATAGTAGGACAAAGCACATTGATATACGTCACCATTTCATTAGAGATCTTGTTGAAGACAATATTGTGACTCTAGAGCATGTTGCCACAGAAAATCAACTGGCAGATATTTTCACTAAGGCTTTAGATGCAAATAGGTTTGAGGTGTTAAGGGGCAAACTAGGTATTTGCCTCTTTGAGGATCAATAGCCATAATTGCTATTTAGACGTGCAACGGTTACCTGTTTTTTCCCTCCATCCATAGTTGCACGCAATCCAAAGGCAATATTTCCAACGGCTATTTCGCGTTCAAAACTCCAAGAAATCCGTTTACTCAAGTTTTTTCTTATTGCCTACCACATTGATCACCACATTCGTTTCTCAACCACTCAAACGACCAAAAATTTTCTTGATCTCTCTCAAACCCTTTGTTCATCTTTCTGAAATTTTCTTTGAAATCTTCATACAAAATCATCATCATCATCATGTCTACTGCAACCAAAACATCTCCTTCCACAAAAACAAACACTCCTCCATCATCACCAAAACCTAATTCCCCACATCAAGAAGATATTCAAGGTGACATGATCGTCGATGCCACTCCTGTCTCAATGATCAAGCCATCTGGATCAAAGAAGAAGAAGTCTAAACGATCAAGAAGGGAATCAACCCCCATTGCCGCAGAGGAAGATGTTGTTCCTTCTCCTTACACAGAAAAATCCAAAAAGAAGAAGAATAAAAGCAAGAAGTCAAAGATTGGCTCACCAAAGAGGGTTCACACCATGGAAAGTCTGCATGTTGAACCTCTTCCTGCAAAATCTGGTGATGCAAATGCTGAAGCATCTATGGGTGTAGGTTCTTCAAACCCTAACCCTGAGAAGGCTGCTGTGAAGATTTCTGAGGGTCAAAGACACCCCTTGACTCAGAAGATCATTGATTCTGTGCTCCAGGCCCTGCAAGAACCTAATGTTGCGGCAGATGTTGGCACATCATTGCCACAAGGTGAAGAAGAGTCTCCTGCTGAAGAAGAGACTGCTGCTGTTGAAAGACCTGCTGTCATTCCTGATTCTCCTGATCAGGCTACAATTCTGACATCCCCTTGAAGAAGCTTACTGAGGAGAGTATTGCAAGAAGGACTAGAAGTGGTAAAGGTCCTGCTGTTGTTGAGATTTCTCCTGCTGCTACTAAGGAGAAGAAGAAGCCTGTTAAGAGGCAAGTCATGTATGGTCCCAAGAAGGGATTTAGTAAAGCTGTGGTTCCACCTGCAAAGAAGAAGACTCAGAAAAGAAAAGAGCCACCTACAAGTGACTCAGAGTACGATGTGGAGCAGGATGTAGCTCACATCAGTGAGTCTGAGGAAGAATCTGCTGAGGAACGCAATATGGAGCTTGATGTGATTCACATTGAGTCTGCTGTGAAGAAGAGCTATGGGAAGAAGAAAATTCCTCAGGGAATTCCTGACATCCCAGTTGATTTGATTTCCTTCCACAACCCTGCACATGCTGGAAAATGGAAGTACATTGCTCATAGAAGGTTAGCTCTGGAGAGGGAGCTCAGTGCTGAAGCCTTGCAGTGCAAGGAAGTTATGAGGTTGATCAAGCGTGCTGGCTTGATGAAGACTGTTACTAGACTGGGTGACTGCTATGAGAAGGTAGTCAAAGAATTTTTGGTAAACATCCCTGCTGGTTGTGACAATCCATTGGACAAGGAATACCAAACTGTTTTTGTGAGAGGTAAAGAAATTCACTTCTCTCCCACTGTTATCAACAAGTATCTGGGCAGAAGTGAGGAGCCCTTTGCTGAGATGGAGGCAAATGACAACTACATAATCAAGGCCATCACAGCTGGAAAGGTCAAGACTTGGCCTAAGAAGGGAAAATTGCAAGCAAGCAAGCTCACTCCAATCTACAACATCCTGAACAGGATTGCTGCTGCTAACTGGGTGCCTACCACACACAACTGTGATGTGGCTACAGGTTTGGCTAGGTTCATCTATACTGTGGGTAACAAAATTAACTTCGATTTTGGTACTTATATTTTTGATCAGACTATCAAACATGCCAAAACCCTAGCTATCAAACTACCCATTGCCTTTCCTTCCCTACTGTGTGGAATCATATTGAGCCAGAGACCTGATGTTCTGGGCAAGGATGATTTGTCTTGCAGAAGAGAGTCTGCTATTTCTTTTAGTCTCAAGCAGTCTGATGTGACTCCTGATGTGGGCACATCCAGCTCAAACAATGCTATGTCTAGGACAGACATGATTGCTGCTTTAAAGGAGACTTGCAAGGCTCTGGATGAGAAGAAGGCCAAGCTGGAGGCAGTCATTGCTGGACTGGAGCTTGAGGATGAGCAAACAATGGCTGAGGATGAGGAATTGGAGGAGGAGGAGCCCAATGACTCTGAAGCTGAGGAAACTGATGGGAGCCAGGATATTTGAATTATTGTAATTCATTAATATTTCCCTGTACTCAGTATTTCCTTGTTTTTGCTTGCATTTTGTGGGCTATGCCCTGGATTTCTGATGCACCTTTGCGTGCCTGTTCTGTACCTGCTGCACTATTAATATCATCTCTACATCTCATGCTATCTGCATTCTATGGTGTGTTACTTACTCTCAGTATGTTTGTCATAATTTTTGGCTAAAAAGGGGGAGTAAAAATTAAAATGAAAAACTTTGAAGTCTTAACTGCAGCAAATTCTGAACTTCTGAACTTCTGAACTTCTGAACTTCTGAACTTCTGAACTTCTGAACTTCTGAACTTCTGAAACTTTCTCAACTTCTGAAGCACTACAACTTCTGAAGCTCTTCTCAACTTCTGAAGCACTACAACTTCTGAAGCTCTGCTCAGCTTCTGAAGCTCTATAACTTCTGAAGCTCTGCTCAGCTTCTGAAGCTTCTCCAACTTCTGAAGTTCTGATGTGTGGCACATCTGACTACACATCTGGTATACATGCTTATTTTTCTTCAAATATTTTCTCAACAACTTTTTGAAGAATTAGTTTTCTAAAGCATGTTTTTCTGAAGACTTATTCTGTACATTTTCAACTGGGTGATGCATTCTTAAGAAGTCCAATTGAAGATGTTATCTAATTTCTACATGGTGATGCATTCTTAAGAAGCCTGTAGAAGTTATTTTGTGTGATGTTTGACACATCTGTGAGTTTTAACTTGGTCATGCATTCTTAAGAAGCCAAGTTTAAAACTTCTCTATATCTCTCTAGGCCATGCATTCTGAAGAAGCCTATAGGGAATATGAGATTTAGGGGGAGTACATGGAAAGTGCTCTAGTTCAAAGGGGAGTAGACTATTACTGGGTTTGCTACCCTCCCTTATGTGTGCATGGAATCTCATGCTTGTATGTGTCTGAGAATTTATTTTTCTCAGTCTTTGGGAATTTATTTTCCTATCTTGTGAGAGTTTATTTCTCTCTTTATTTGTGAGGCTCTGATCCGCTGCTGCATGCCTCTGATGTGCCTATACATCTCTCCAAGTTTAGTTGGGTGACTCAAAGATTATTTTAGCCCAAAATTTGCCAAAGGGGGAGATTGTTGAGACCTTTTAGGGTGTTGGCTTCATTTGGTAAAATAAGCCTGATTCCATGATGTGGAGCATGATGTGTGGCACATCAGGGTTCACATCTGGACGCCCTACTGGACGCGCCTTTATTTATTTAAACGCGATCTTTTGAAAAAGATTTGTTTTTCAAGTATATCGTGCCAGCTTGCGCGCCAAGGAACAAGATAATCTTTCATGGTTCTGTTTTATTTTATTGGCCGACTTTGATCAAAAAGATTTGAAACAAACAATTAAAAGATTATGATCAAATAAATCTTAAGGAAAATTAACAAAGGCCAGCTGTCAACATTGAAAATCCAAGCCCATGAAACTTGTTCTATATAAAGGAAGACTGAAGACATAATGAAGTACGAAGCCAAGAGTTGAAGATATCGAGTCTTAGGTCTTAGTCTGTTCATTGTTATTTGTGAGCCTTCACTTGGATCATAGTTTTGATGCAAGTAAGGACTGTGTTTATAGAGTTGTAATCTCTAGTTGTCTTTCTCCAAAGCTTTGAAGCAAGGAGTTAGATTGTGCAACACTCTAAGCCTTTAGGTACGAGTGCTTCGCTTGTCTAGGAGTGTGTCTCCAACTGAGTTTGTTATTAAATCCTTACTGGGTAAGGTTGAGGGGGAGTGAGCAGAGGTTCTCATATCTAGGAGTTCCTAGGTAGAATTAGCACGGGTAGTGATTAAGTGAGAAGTTGTAAACGGGGGAGTTTAGCTTTGAATTGATACTACCATAGTGGATTCATCCCTGGATTGGTATCCTCCAGAATAGGGCTTGTTATAAGTGCCGAACTGGGTTAACAAACTCACGTGTTCTTTTGTTTTCTGCACTTTATATTGTTTACTTGTTCATCAAGTTCAGTTGTCCACGATGTTGACACATTAGGCTACACATCGTACGATTCCTAAAGTGTACACATCGTGCTACACATCTGACACTTGCCACCAGAATTTCAATATTTAATGCGCGTAATTGGCGCAATTTATATTCATTATTATTATTATTATTATTATCATTATTATTATTTAATTCCCCTTTGCATGTTTCCCCCTGGTTGTATATGCGTGTAATTGGCACAATTTATTTTTGTTCATTACTTATCATCATTTGTATCCCCTTTGCATGTTTCCCCCCCGGATGTATTGTGTGGTTTAAGTTTTATGCATTTATTATTATTCGTTTGTATGGTTAGTATAGTAATCCGGAGAAAGAGCGTCGCTTCGACTTATATGTCGTTGCGGAGTGTCTTTGCGCGATTAAATGCTTTAGGTTGTTTATATTAAACGATAGAATCCACGCTTGAACCATTACCCCATTTTTAGCCAAAAATAGAGGTCAACACCTCTTCTCAAAAACATCCAAAACATGTCATTTATCAAAGACACTTTTAAAAACACTTGGATTTTAAAACAAGACACTCAATCAATCAAACAATTATTTTCTTTAGGATAAAACACTTGGTTTTTCAAGCCAAGTCGCATTTTCAAATCCAATCAATTTTCTTTTTAGATTAAAACCTTGGATTTCAAACCAAGAGTATTTTATCATTCAAAAAACCATTTTCCTAATAAATCACTCTATTTTCCTTAAATCTTATACATCTTTGCAAACAAAATAAAATCAAGCGCTTAGATTAAATAATACAAGAGGTTCCTATAGGATACTATAGACACCTAGGGTGCTAATACCTTCCCTTCGTGTAACCAACCCCCTTACCTCGATCTCTTTAATTAGGGTGTTTAACGGACTTTCTCCCTTCTTCGGAAAAATCAAAGCTCGGTGGTGTAATTAATATTTTGAGATTCAACGCTTCTCAATAGCTTGATATCCAAAAATCACCTCTGGTGAAACATAAATAGGGTTACTTTAATACATAAATATTTGGGTTGCTTTAATACATAAATAGGGTTACTTTAATATTTGTCCGGAACTAGTAATAAATAACACTAGATGAGTAGATACGGTAAACATCCTGAACTAGTTATGACTTAGCAATTAGAGGAGGAATTAGACACTATTTGCGACATAGCAATTAGAAGCTGACATAGCCCGAAACTAAGATCTAGGGGCATTGGATGGTTGATGGTCATAATGCATGTATGTAAATAACTCTGTCTAGTAATTAGGGTATGTGACACAACGGGGTTAGGCTCTCGTAGGTACCTTAGATGCGAAAGTAGGGAAAATTTGCTTACATAGTGTAGCAGTAAGGTGCTACTAAAACAAGGATAAAATCGACGCCAAATAATAATACTAATAACTATGTTATACACCGATTATGCCAAGTATGAAGGAGGGAGTAAGTTCAACTACCATACTTGTCATCTATGTTTCTGAATCAAAATCTTTATTTTCCTGCAACGCATTACGCTTATTTTTATTAATTAAAAACCTTTTTTCCAAAACCCAAAGCAAATGCAAAAAAACTCGACGACAAACTGGTCCACTTGTCAGATCGTAGTCAAGCTTTTGGCGTCGTTGCCGGGGATTGTGTTCACAAACTTGATTAGAATTATTCTAGTTTGTCAAAAAATTTTAAAAATACAAAAAAATTAAAAAATCAAAAATTATTGTTAATGATTGTGAATTTTGATCTGTGAAATTCTGGCTAAGGCAAAGTCAAGGTATTTAAGCAATCTTAGTGATCCACCTCACTTACCTGGGAATTTTCATGGTGACAAAGACGCATGAATCAAAACCAAAAATATTTAAAAATATTTTTTCCAGTGCTACTGATTGTATTCATTTGTTGTGCTTGATAACAGGTATCAGTAATCTCAGAAAAAGTAGAATTTACCACAAGTGCCATGGGAGACGAACAAAGAATCACAGTTGGAGATTACTATAGAAAGAACAGTGCCATGCAGGAACTCGAGTGGTCATCACCAAACACCCCAAATAGCTCTGATGGAATATGTTGGGAGGACCTAGTAGAATAGGATTTGGAATCTGTAGGGGAAAACTTCCCCGAGATTTCAGTAACATCACCTGCCTGCAACATGGAAGTACACACCTGCAAAGACAACTTAAACTTTCTTGATCAACCACGCAGTAAAAAATGGAAAGAGCATGAGAAATGGATGAAGAGATGGAATAGGCTAGCACCCAAGGGTATCCAAGTTCTATAAGAAGAGACCATTTTCGGAAAAATTACGCCGAAAACTTGAGTACCAACAGAATGTCATCCGCGAATAGCTATATAGCTCTGGAACCATTTTCGTAGAAGACCATACCAGATTGGTATTTGATGACTGTGATCGAGAAGAATTTGAAGCAATGATTGCAGGTAAAACAGAATATCATCGGAAGCATGAGTGCAAAGCGTTGAAAGAGAGAAAAATGAAACGCGAGCACGAA
This sequence comes from Trifolium fragiferum, assembly GCA_954870985.1. NCBI lineage: Eukaryota > Viridiplantae > Streptophyta > Magnoliopsida > Fabales > Fabaceae > Trifolium > Trifolium fragiferum. Next base: position 23,144,728 of record OX940790.1, on the reverse strand, counting down.
GAAGAAGAGATGATGGATTTCAAAACGAAGATCAATGCGCTAGGAATGACATTAGAGGAAGCTTATTACGCATTCGCCGATGAGCTCGAAGAATTTGAAAACCTAGCAAAAAGACCTCGCCTGCCACCCAAAAAGAAAGATTCTGGAAGCGTCACCATGGTCTGTCAGATTGGGGAAGAAGGAGTAAACGCATTGTGTCATGTGGGCTCAAGTGTGAATGTCATATCATTATCTTTGGCAGACAAATTCAAGCTCAGATTACCAACTGCAGGTACAGCTAAAGAACTCATATTGGCTAACCAATCAACCATTCGATCAGCATGTACAGTAGAGGATGTCCTGGTGAAAGTCCAAGACCTGGTTTTTCCAGTAGACTTCATGATCCTAGACATCAGAGAAGATGAAGAACATCATATCATTCTAGGAAGAGATAGAGGAGCTGGGGAATGAAATGGCGCAGCTACAGGTAGAAGCAAAGGCCGAGGAGGAACAGCTCATCGTGTCACGATGGATCCCATTGTGCCACGATGAGAGCTGCTTGTTCGCCAAGACATCAGAAATTATATTTTTGAAGAAAATATTAGCATCGTGTTACGATGGAGCACAACGCAGTACGATGGGATTACTTGGTGACCACGCTGATGAAATGCACAAGATCAATTATATTTTTAACTGAATCTTTCCATCGTGCCACGATGGACCTATCGTGTCATGATGGCTTGCTGAGGCCCATTACGAAAAGTATAAATAGAGCCTTCATTATTCATTATTTTTCATTCAGAAATAGAAGAACTTTCTATTCCTTTTGGAAAGAGGTTCGGAGGAGCTCTAAGGGCATAGTTTTCTCCCCTTACGGGAAAACTAACTCCGCAAGGTATGAATTCTTTAGGCTTTTTAGTTAAGTTCTTGTAATTTAATTATGTAGTCTTTTATAATTAATTCCTTAGGTTGTGGTGGAGAAGATGAACTCCCCGATGAATACTTGGGTCATGTAATTGAGTCAAAGTTATAATAAGTGTTATTCAGTATATTATTGTTATTTATTTTCTCGCTTTAACAACGTTGCTCGGAATCTGGCCGGATAAATGGCAACGCCTTTAGAATTAATATTTGGGTTGCTTTAATACATAAATAGGGTTACTTTAATATTTGCCCGGAACTAGTAATAAATAACACTAGATGAGTAGATACGGTAAACATCCTGAATTAGTTGTGACTTAACAATTAGAGGAGGAATCAGGCACTATTTGCGACATAGCAATTAGAAGCTGACATAGCCCGAAACTAAGATCTAGGGGCATTGGATGGTTGATGGTCATAATGCATGTATGTAAATAACTCTGTCTAGTAATTAGGGTATGTGACACAACGGGGTTAGGCTCTCGTAGGTACCTTAGCTGCGAAAGTAGGGAAACTTTGCTTACATAGTGTTGTAGTAAGGTGATACTAAAACAAGGATAAAATCGACGCCAAATAATAATACTAATAACTATGTTATACACCGATTATGCCAAGTATGAAGGAGGGAGTAAGTTCAACTACCATACTTGTCATCTATGTTTCTAAATCAAAATCTTTATTTTCCTGCAACGCATTACGCTTATTTTTATTAATTAAAAACTTTTTTTCCAAAACCCAAAGCGAATGCAAAAAAACTCACGAACTAGAATATCACTGATTAGGTTTGACACGATCCATGTGGATACGAACTCATTCTAGACACCTAGAGTGTGAATTATTGCTCGACGACAAACTGGTCCACTTACCAGATCGTAGTCAATCCTCTATGGTGTTTCCCATTTTCACAGCATTCTAACAAACAAAGAATATAGAATATAAGGTTTATTGGGGGGCACAGTGATGAACATTTGGTTGACATACATTTAAAGTTTAAATTATACCATAAAACTTGGTGGAAGTGCCTATTTTGATGGTGATACCATCTGTTTCGGAGTCCAGTTAATTTTTAATGTCATCATGTGCACAATCTAAATTTGAACATTAGTTATATTTGTTATTGGTAAATTAGAAAAATTAGTGTGAACTAAGAATAACCTTGTCATCAACAGTAACTGAAGGGGAGTGAGTCTTGAAATGTTTCCTAGTGCCAAGAAAATCACCAACTTTGAACAGATTTTCCCTATGAATTAATATATATTTCATCATGAATACATTTTTTATTACAGTCAAGTGTAAAGTGTTTAGTACTTAATAAATATTTACTCTGGATTGTTAAATGGGTGAAATATATAGGATAAAATATGAGATTGATTTGTTGTTACATCCATTTTTGGTGTCAGAGGAAAGTTAGCCTTCATGAACTGCATATAAAAGAAAAAGAATAAGTGTTAAGTATTGAAATATATGTATTTGTTTCATTTATCATTGTAGTTTTGTATATATTCACCTTTGATAAAATGAGGCCTGTAGAAACTTTGGTACCCAATTTGGAGAAACTTTTTGATTTCACAAAATTATGCATTGGCTCTACCTTAGGAACAATCAATGGCTTAATGTTTGGTGAAGGAACAAATGACAGTTTCCTTCCAACCATGCAGTCCACTTCATCAACTGTGAGCTTTTGTTTCAACTGTCATTATTAAATAACATGTTAATAGTAATAATCCATAACCCATAAGTTGCATTATTGTAGGAACTAAAGTTTAATATGTTCAACTTGTTAATACCTTAGAAGAACTTACTCCTTGTTTGTCTGCTCTTATGTAAGTACTACTAGGAGTAGATAATTTGACAGTTGGAATACGATTAGCTGAAAGATTTTTCTTGTGGGGGGTAGCATTCTTATTGAGTTTGTGTGTTTTTCTAGGTTTATTTTTTAGATCCTCTTCATCTGAAGATATGAACAGTATGATGTTTGAGATATCTTCATTTCCTAAATGTGGTGAACTAGAGTAAACAACAGGTGGGGAGTTAGTGTTGGGTGACAACAGAGTGTTTGCAGTAGTTGAAGCTTTAGGCTTGTTCAGTACTTTCTCAATATTTTCCATCTTGGTCAATAATACATTGCATATCATTTGCAACTCAAGTGTAGAAGAAACATTTTCCTGCATAGCAAGTAATACATTAATATTGAAATCTAATGTGCATAAAATGAATAGTCATATTTGAGAATAATATTTGTTTGAATACCTAGACTTTGTCGATTGTTCCATGAATAGTTGAAATCAATTTTTCTACGTTATCAGCATGGTCACCAATTCTTTTACTTTGTTTCTGTATAAAGAGATTAAATGGTTGTTAAATGTAATAAATATATTGTATTGTAGGTACAGAGACTTATTGGCAGCTATGTCTTTATACCTGAACAATTTCTATCACAACTTGAAGTGAAGAAGATATGATGACCATCTTGGCAACCATGTCTGCCACTTTTTCTTGAAGCTCTTGGCTGTTCAGTGCCAAGTAGTTGCCATTAACACCAGTTGAAGTCTGAGTATCAGAAGAGGCTAGTACATTAGTTCCTTCCATAATTGACAATTTAGTTTGGGTAGGAAATTATGTAATTTAGTTAGTGTAAAATTATGTTAACAATGTACCTCTTATATAGTAGTTGGTAAACTATATCTATCAGACTATCACTCTCTTCATAGTTTACTAAGTGTAATGATTATATTAAATCTAATGAAGAGACTTCTTTGTGTACCATAGGATGCATGACATGATGTTTGCTTTTTGAATGAGCACTTTCAAATGTAATTTATCAATTAGGTTTAGTTATGCTTTAATTTAATATGTGATTGGTTAGGTTCCAGTTAAGTTGTAATAATTTCAACTATTTGGTTATTCTAGTTAGGTTTGTGTGGATAAAATAAATTAGTTACATGTAAACCAAATGGAACATGTCTTGAAAAGCCAACAAAATAAAGTTATGGGGAATGACAAGTGATATACATCAATTTGGTTTCCCTATAGGATACTCCTTGTTTAAATTTTGGTTAACAAAGCTGTTTTCTTTTACATAAACTCAATCTCATTGTAACAAGCAACATAGACTAGGATACTTGTTTAAATTTTGGTTAAAGACATGGAAAAGGAGCATGTGTGAGCAAAAAATCTGCAATAAAGAAAACACATGTTCAGTTATCCAAATTATTTGCTATATCACATGTCTCGAGAATGAGTGGAGAAATCTTTCCATATGCAAAGTTTTAAAAATTATATTTTACTGTGACCAATAGTTAATAAGGCCAGTTTAATAAAAGTGCAAAAATGTTAAACAAATAATCTCTACAATGTTGTTCCATTATAATCAATTTAATCCTTAATATATTATTAGAAGTTCTAATATGAGTATGATATTAGTGGAACATGAACTCAACATAAACGGTGAAGAGGTGAACAATGATGGGCGGTGCCTCTTCAACAATCTTGAGGTCCAATAGTGGATTTTCTTAGTGGCCAAGTATAGTGTTCTACTTGCTTCACAAATTTATAGTAATTTTGATTTAACTCAACACCGGTGAAATTTAGTGGCCTATTTGATAACAACAACATCGAGTCTTGATTTAAAAAATAAAGTCATTAGAATTATTGGATTAAAAAATAATTAATAGTTAAAAAAATTAAAGAAGAAAATAATTTATTTTAAAAAAAAAAAAATCTGTTTTTGTAAAAATTACATATCAATTAATAGTTAAAAAATAAAGTCATTACAATTATTGGGTTAAAAAATAATTACTGGTTAAAATAATTTATTTTAAAAAAAAAAATCTGTTTTTGTAAAAATTATTATAATATCAATTAAGATGTACATAAGTTTGGACGAAAGTTTGTCACATTTAAAGTGGAAATTATTGTAATTGAAATTGCCGAGAATTGTGAATTGTCGAGAACTGTGATTAAGTGAAAGTGAGAGTGTAACTCAGACATATTAACACTAAGTTAGACTAATATCAAGTAAAGTAATTGCTGAGAATTTCGATTCGACAACTGTTAACTTAAGTCGGACATACATATTAAGACTAAGTTAGGCTAGTGTTAACGAAATCCCGATTCGACGACTAGTAACCTAACTCGGACATTAAAACTAAGTTAGACTTGTCTTTAGACTACTAAATTTCGATAACCCCGATTCAACAACTAGTAACCTAATTCAGACATTTTAGCATTAAGTTGGACTAATATTAGGGTTAGTGTGTCTTAAGTGCTACGAGTTCATGATATCGAGAAATCATAAGTGAACTAAAATAGTCGAATTATAGTTAGTTCGTCTTAAGTGGTGCGAGTTAGAGCCTAGCTTATCTTAAATAGTAGATTAGAGTTAGTTCGTTTTAAGTGGTGCGAGTTACGGAGTTAGAGGATAGTTGCTTGAGGAATGATATCGAGAAATCGTAGTTGAACTAAAATAGTTGTATTAGAGTTACTTAGTCTTTAGCGGCGCAAGTTCGAGTATAAGTGCGAATTCGAGTATAGTTTGTCATAAAGAATATCAATTTTTGTTGACAATAAAAAGAATAATAGTAATTAACTAAAATAATACTTGAATATTTATAGTTAATTATGTTTATCCAAAAAAAGTTATGTTTATCCAAATTATTGACTTTAAGTATGTTAGTTTTTTTCTTTTTTTACAACTTTAAGTATGTTAGTCGAATTAGTGTTAATCCAAAAAAAAAATATTGACTAATTCATAATTCTTTTAAAAAGACTTAAGTTATATATAATAATTATTGTTCCTTAAATACTTAAATGAATAAATAATTAAATGAGGGTTCCAAGGCATATAAGGGTTACAAGGTTAGGAGTAGTCGTATTTTATATAAAATAGAGCTTCAGGTACAAGTTCAAGTCATATTCTATATGATAGAGCTGCAGGAACAAGTTCACCAACAAGTTTAAACTCAGTAAGTTTCCTATCCAATCCCTAATTTGTTTGATATTTCCCAATTTGTTTGATATATAGTCATTAAAAATGAATTTATGATTCATTATAATTAGATATATGAGGCAATACAAATCTGATATGAATTAGCATGCTAGCAACAACTCTTTAAGACACTCTTCTTAACATGCGCTGCTACTAGTTATTGAAGTTCAATTGGTTTCCACAAAATTTATGTGGGTTACATAGTTTATGGTGATTCATTTTAATTTTAATCAATTAAACTGTGCGTTTTAGATGAGTGTGTTGATAATGATAGCACTCCTTGAAAAGTTATTAATCTTTTCAACAATACTCAGGGACCATTTTTTGTGGCCAAAAAGACTAGTCCCAAAATTGACAGGCTTATGGTTTTTAATTTGTTGACGTTTCTGGTTTTTAATCTTTTACTGAATAGATCCAGCTTCGAGGAGTAATCATGGCATCTTCTTGCAACAGTGGCAGTGCTTCACGAGATACTTGGATCCGCTATGCAAACAAGAACTGCCAATGTAACTGTGTTTCAGAAATCAAGATTTCTTTGAGTCATGCAAACCCAAATCGATTGTATTACTCATGTAAGCAAAACAAATGCAAATGGGTTGGTTGGTGTGAACCAATGGAAGATGACGTTGATTGCAAAAACAGAGTCCAATCTAGTGATCCTTATGGAAATGCAAGAATCGGAATTTTGGAATCGCAATTCAAGAAGATGGAAGAATTAGTTGAGGGGTTGACAGAAGATATGATTGCCATGAACAAAGATGTGGATGAAAAGTTTTTTGTTTTGAACAAAGAATTCGGTAATGGTATCAATGCTATCAATAAAGATGCGGATGACAAGTTCTCTGTTTTGAAAAAAGAATTTGGTATAGAACTTCTAGCATTGAAGACAGAATTGAAACAAATGAAGAAAACAAATGGCAATTTGAAGTATGGAATTATCGGATTAATGTTTGTCAGCAATATTTATAATGGATGTGAATATCTTAATGAAATTCTTAGCAATATTTTAATGGAAAAAGGTTAGTATGTTGAAGCTTCAATCTAACATGTGGTAATATTGTTCATAGTCTTTTTGACGCAAATTTATAGTTTCGAATTTATAGTTTATAATTTAATTCATAGTTTCAAATTTAATTAAATAACAACGTTGCAGTTAAAATTTAATTTAATTGGTTTGTATGTATGTTATTGATTATAGTTTAATTTTTTATTAGGTGACGCTGTAACACCCGTATTTATTTAATTGCATTTAATTAGATTATTTTATTTGATTAGATGTTAATTAGCCTTGTTAGAATAAGGTGGGTTAGTGTTAGTAATTAATTAGAATTTGGCTTTTCCGTGTATTGTGATGCATCTTTGATGGGGTTAGGTGGTGTTCTTATGCAAAACGGACAAGTGGTTGCTTATGCTTCTAGGCAATTGAAAGTGCATGAGAAGAACTATCCAACGCATGATCTTGAGTTGGCAGCCGTTGTGTTTACCTTGAAGATTTGGAGGCATTATTTGTTTGGCTCTAGATTTGAAGTCTTTAGTGATCACAAGAGTTTGAAATATTTGTTTGATCAAAAGGAGTTGAATATGAGGCAAAGACGTTGGTTGGAATTTTTGAAAGATTATGATTTTGAATTGAGTTACCATCCCGGAAAAGCCAATGTTGTTGTGGATGCCTTGAGTAGGAAGTCATTGCATATGTCTTCACTTATGGCAAGAGAGTTGGATTTGATAGAAGAATTTAGAGATCTTAGTTTGGTTTGTGAGACGACACCACATAGTGTGAAGTTGGGAATGTTGAAGCTTACCAATGATTTTCTTGAAGAGGTGAAGAATGGTCAAAAAGGAGATTTGAGTTTGGTGAATCGCCTCACGTTGATTGATGAAGGGAAAGAGATTGATTTCAAAGTTGATGAGAAAGGAGTCATAAGATTTCGAGGAAGGGTTTGTGTTCCTAACCTACCCGAGTTGAAGAAGAGGATTCTTGAGGAAGGTCATAGAAGTAGTTTGAGTATTCATCCCAGAGCTACTAAGATGTATCAAGACTTGAAGAAGTTATTTTGGTGGCCGAGTATGAAAAAGGAAGTTGCGGAGTTTGTTTATGCTTGTTTGGTTTGTCAAAAGTCCAAAGTTGAACATCAAAGACCATCGGGAATGTTGCAACCCATGTTTGTACCCGAATGGAAGTGGGATAGCATTGCAATGGATTTTGTGAGTGGATTACCCAAGACTAAGAAAGGAAATGATTCGATTTGGGTGATTGTTGATAGATTGACGAAGTCGGCACACTTTATTGCATTCAAGACGGGAACTTTGATACCTAAGTTAGCCGAGATCTATGTTGAGCAAGTGGAGAGACTACATGGTATTCCATCTAGCATTGTATCGGATAGAGATCCAAGGTTCACTTCGAGATTTTGGGAGAGCTTGCAAGAAGCTTTGGGGACTAAGTTGAGGATGAGTTCGGCTTATCACCCTCAAACGGATGGACAATCGGAGAGGACTATTCAATCGTTAGAGGATTTATTGAGAGCTTGTGTATTAGAAGATGGAGGAAGTTGGGATAATTATCTACCTTTGGTTGAATTCACATACAATAATAGTTTTCATTCAAGCATCGGAGTGGCACCTTTTGAAGCATTGTATGGAAGGAGATGTCGTACTCCTTTGTGTTGGTATGAAAATGGTGAAAGTGTTGTGTTAGGACCGGAATTAGTCCAACAAACTACGGAAAAGATTAAGATGATCCAAGAAAAGATGAAAGCAACTCAAAGTAGACAAAAGAGTTATCATGATAAGAAAAGGAAAGATGTGGAATTTCAAGAGGGAGATCATGTATTTTTGAGAGTTACCTCAACTACCGGTATTGGTCGTGCTTTGAAATCCAAGAAGTTAACATCGAAGTTCATCGGGCCTTATCAAATTTTGAAGAAAGTAGGGAATGTGGCGTATAGAGTTGCTTTGCCACCGTCGTTGTCAAACCTTCACGATGTGTTTCATGTGTCACAATTGAGGAAGTATGTGTCGGATCCATCACATGTACTCACATCGGATGATGTGCAAGTAAGGGATAATTTGACGGTAGAAGCGAAACCGTTAAGGATTGAAGGAAGAGAAGTGAAGAAATTGAGAAACAAGGAGATAGTGTCCGTTAAGGTCATTTGGGGAGGACCCGCGGGAGAAAACGCTACTTGGGAGCTAGAAAGCAAGATGAGGGATTCTTATCCGGAGTTATTTTCAGGTAAATTTTCGAGGACGAAAATTCTTTTGAGAGGGGTAGAGTTGTAACACCCGTATTTATTTAATTGTATTTAATTAGATTATTTTATTTGATTAGATGTTAATTAGCCTTGTTAGAATAAGGTGGGTTAGTGTTAGTAATTAATTAGAATTTGGCTAAAAGAGGAAAGGGTAGAGAATAAGGAGAATAGAATTATGAGTAGAGACTTTTAAGGAAATAAGTGGAGTTTATTAAATAAACTTAAGTTAGTGGGAGGGCATTTTAGTCTTTCATTATTTTAGGTTTGAATTGAGTGGGGAGTATAGAGTGAGAGAGAGCTCATAACATTTGGTTGAGAAGGAGGTAGAGAGAGAGTCCAAGCTTGAAGAGGGTAGAAGGGAATTCAAGGTAGAGCTTGAAGATTGAAGCTGCAATTAAGGTTAGAGAGTAGTTATCAATTCATGTGAGATGAACAAAGAGGGGGGAGAAGTCTACTCTCCACACCCAAACCCTCTCATCTCTTTTGGTTGGGAATGGGAATCAAGGGAATGTGTTTATAGTTTATGTTGTTGTTATTTGATGTTAACATGCTGCTAGATGCTTCTATTTCGAATTCCCATAATCAAATTCGTGCTATATAAATGATTTAATGTTGTTGATGTTTGAAAATGAGTTTTTAGTGAAACATAGGAAAATCATTGCTTTTATCATGAGATGATGTTTGATGATGCTAAAGTTTGTACTTCTAGGCTTATACATGATAGATAGACTTAAAGTTGATAGCTTTTGGGATTTGTATGTTGAAAAATGGGATTTTTGATGAATTTGAGCTAAAACCCGAAGCAGAGTTTTCCTGTCTGCTTAAGCAGAGTTATTTGATGTTAACATGCTGCTAGATGCTTCTATTTCGAATTCCCATAATCAAATTCGTGCTATATGAATGATTTAATGTTGTTGATGTTTGAAAATGAGTTTTTAGTGAAACATAGGAAAATCATTGCTTTTATCATGAGATGATGTTTGATGATGCTAAAGTTTGTACTTTGATGATGCTAAAGTTTGTACTTCTAGGCTTATACATGATAGATAGACTTAAAGTTGATAGCTTTTGGGATTTGTATGTTGAAAAATGGGATTTTTGATGAATTTGAGCTAAAACCCGAAGCAGAGTTTTCCTGTCTGCTTAAGCTCGCTGGGGCGAGTATAGTACTCGCTATGGCGAGTATTCATGTTTCTGGAATTTCCAGAAATGCATGAGCTCGCCATGGCGAGTAGTAGCGAGCTACCTGGCGAGTTGGAGCTCGCCATAGCGAGTTGGAGGCGAGTTGTTAAGGAGCTTTCTGACTTGAGCTCGCCTCGAGCTCGCCATTCACTCGTCTAAACGAGTTGTTGCAGTATGAATAGTAAATTTTGAATGTTTAATGAGCTCTATGGTTGTTCTATGATTGAGATATGATCTTATAACATGATATAAGTTAGATTAATTGAATCTAGAGCTTAGATGAGGATGCTATGTTCATATGTGTGTAATGGATCGAATTGTATGATGATGACTTATGTTATATGATGTAGTTGAGTAGTATTATGCTTTGCTTGGATGAATACCTTAGTGATGATACCATGATGAGATTTGATACATATTTGAGGAGGAATATTAGGAGGAGTGTCCTTTTATTCATATGTAGTTGTGTAGGGTTATCATCATGATGTGGTATGTGTTCATTCATGCATGCATGAGTCAACTTGATGAGATGGTCTCCCAGGACTTTAAACTAACTTGATGAGATGGTCTCTCAGGACTTTAAACTGACTTGATGAGAGAATGTTTAATGTATTCGAACTTGATGAGGGTACCACATGCATTTAATGTGTCTAGGTTGAGACATTCTAATTGGTGGCATTAGTTGCATTAGGAGAGATGTGCATTCTACTTGCTAATTGATAAGTGCCAATGTCTTTCATTATGATTGTGGATAATTAGATAATGTGATCATTCTTTAATATCTTATGAATTGATATTGATTATGCTATTGTCTTTACCATGCAAGTTGTATTTATGACATGAGACGATTATGCGTCAATTATGATATGATTATTATTATGCATGATATGAGTATATGCTATACTTATTATTATGAACTTGAATTATAACTAACTCTCTATTTTGTGTATTTGAATGGTTTGGATCCAGATTCTTCTCTTGAGGAGTGATCCCGTTGCTTGGAGATTAGCTTGTGAGACTAGCTTAGCTTGGTAAGGATGAAGAGTAGAAATTCTAGGAACCTTAGAGGTCTAGGATTTGCTCTGATACTTGTAACCTTGCTAGAACTAGTATTTTAGTTCGCTTGATTGAAACTTGTATGACCTTGCTATTGCTATTATTTCAATTATGCTATGACTTGGGTATTTTGAATTATATTATTTGGATTATGTGGATAGGCCTTGTGGTAGAAGGACCTAGTCTAAGTTGTAATATGATTATGACTTCTATGTTTGGGTTTTATTAAGTACCTTGAGTAAAGGGTTTATGAATTAATTATGATGCTTCCGTTGCTATATAAAATGAATGTATGCATGTTCATTAATGTTTTGGGAATTATAACATGTGACGCCTTGATTGATGTATGATTGTTGTTATTATTTAAATATAGAATGTATATCGATTAGGGTGTTACAGACGCAAAAATAATTCCAGAACAATCCACAAATGTGTTAATGAAAAATGATATTCAAGAATGGCTTCAATCTGCATGTTTTAGATTTCATATTGAACAACCAAGATACATGTTGCATGACCACAAGGATGATATTGATGGTAAAAGGTATTATCGATACCGAGGATCTTTGACGACGCCGGCAATAGGTAAACTGAAAGTGTCTTGGTGATTTTGCAAAAACTCATGAGAAAGCAATGGACAAGGTTGCGATATTGTTACTGCGAAGATTATTATCATCAACCGAGCATAAAATTGTTGATTATAACAATTTTAATGTTATTTTATTGGAAGATCAATTGGAGAAGATAGCAGACGAAAATTATCAACTACAATTGGAAATTGCAAGTTTGTCGGCGGAAAATAAGTTTTTGAGTTATGCTACAATTGGAAATTCCAAAAATGTTGATTAAAATTGAATTAATGTTTTTTTTTATAAGCAAAATTGAATTAATGTTAAATTGAATTAATATGTGTGAAACAAGAGAAATTTGCTTATATTGTATTTTTTTAATGTTAGATATTACGGCTAATTAGACTCGTGCACTAGGGGTGTAATTGGACCGATTTGGATTGGTTTTTGATGAACCCAAAGTCCGAACCAATGTGTACTCAATTGGTTCAGTTTGGATCGGCTTGTCCTGTTTGTGGAAAATGAAACCAAACTTATCGGTTTGGTTTGGATTGGATACTTTGATCGGTTTTGTAATGTTTTTTTTTTTTAGCAAATTTTCCATGCTATTATTTTTTTCTACTATTTTTTTTCGACGATACGTAATTGAATATCATCATACCTAATAAAAAAAGGAATGGCGGTTCATAACAATAACATTATATATAGAGTAGTTCATAACATCATAACTCATGTTTGAAACTCATAAGGTTTTCAAACATAGTACAAAATACATTCTACAATAATCTCATTCTATGTCATACTGCATTCTATACCAATACTATTGTTTGACAAAAGAATGTCTAAACCAAACATCAGTTGAATTACATATTAAATATGAAACTGGTATACATATGTGAAGTACATAGCTAACATTGTCCAATCTAAACTGGAAAGTCATTACAAGTTCAAAAATACATAAATAAACAAAATATAAGTCTAAATTAGAATAACCAGAAAACATCCACTGTCTGCAACCTTCTGCAAAGTGCAAACTTAATCAATTGAACCTGAAAGAAATTAAAATTAATGAGATGCAGCGGTCAATTAGTACATTCATGTTTATAAAATGAAGAACTTGTACTTATAATATACTTGCCTCATTAATGAGTTGGACCTCTATAATCATCATCATCATTGCCATCCTCAAAATCATTATCAGTTGATCCAGTCTCGTCCAACTGTTTTCTGAGATTTGTCAATCCGGTACAAGTCTGCTTATTATGTCCCACAATACCGCATAACCCACAATGACCCCTCCGCCTTTTGCGTTTGCTTTGATGTTTAGTTGAGCCCCTGCCACCGCGGCCTTTGGTATTAGCATGTAATGGGTTTTGCAAAAAACGATCATTTCGATCTTCCAAAACAATACCTTCTTTCTCTAGTTGTAATCTGTATTTACTTTTAATACGTGCATAGTGAGCATTCAATATCTCCATAGTTTCATCATAGGCTTCAGGAAATTTACAAACAAAATTGTTCACATCTCTGCATCTTTGATTTAAAGATTTATAACGGCAAGCCGTCATTGAATCCCAACCATTTGATTGTCCTCGACTTGAATAATTAATTGAATCCTTTGCATTTTGTGTCCATCTTTCCAATACCAAGCATTTTGGAAGTTCAACCATATTCAAGTAAATCATAACACCAATTATGTGATCACAAGGGATTCCAATGGATTCCATCCTAAGGCAAGAGCATTTTATCTCCATACTCGACGGCCAATAAGAAACATGCAACTCACTCCCAAATTTGCGGTATTTAGTAACGATATATATGAAACATGTGGCAATTTCTTCACAGCCAATTACCCTCACAACAGATGACCTTTGCAGAATAAAACGAAAAAGGAAAAATATGTTTTTTGTGTACAACTTTGATGCTGATTTCTCCAATTCATGAAATTCAGTTTGTAACACGCGGTCACCGTGCATTGAAGAAAAATCAGCTTCAAGCTCTTTGAACCTTAAGTATTCTGAGCACTGGTTGAAATGTTGTAAAAACTCAGTCAAGTTGTTGCGGTAATTTACAAATTGACCTATTTTAGCATTCAAGCCCTCACAACGGGATTTTGTTCTAAATCCACCAAAAAACTTGCCACGTATATGTGATGTCGCCCACATATCCTTCTTTTCATACATATCTAAAACCCAAGCACTATCCTCAACTCCGCACTTTTGTACCATTTCAGACCATTTTCTTTCAAAATCAGCAATCTCATAATCATACAACATACATTTCTTAAACAAGGTTGTGAATCGGGGACTCTTCACATTGCAAGTAGCATTTTTTGCAAGGTGCCACGCACACAATCTATGATGAGCTTTGGGAAAGACTCTTCTAATAGCATTCCGCATTGCTAAATCTCCATCGATTATCATAGAAATTGGCATTTTCCCTTGCATTGCTTCTAAGAATGTCTCAAGCAACCACACATATGTGTCTTCAATCTCATTGGCAACAATAGCAATACCAAACACAATAGTTTGGTTGTGATGATTTACTCCAAAAAATACAACAACCGGACACAAATAATGATTCTTCTTATATGTTGCATCAAAAGCCAAAACATCACCAAATAATTTATAGTCAATTTGACTTCGGCCATCACACCAGAATAGATGTTCCAATCTTCCTTCTTTATCAACCGTGTGTTTCCAGAACAATGATGGATCACAATTCTTCAAATAGCGTAAATATGATAATCCTGCTCTTGAATCAGTACCTTTACTACGCCTTTCCTTATCAACTTCGTTGTACATGTTTTGGACCGAAAAGGTCATATGTTGATAGCCTCCAGCTTGACCAGCAAATGAACCAAACATTTGAGAAGTTTTGATGCCAGCCTTACTAAAAGAATGCATTTGGAGTATGTCGTCATCATCCATACCCCTATGGCCAGATAGAAAGGAAATAAACTCTTGTTCAACAAACTTGTGATTGTGGATGTTGTTAATGTACCAAATATACCAATGTTGATTGTGATTATCAACGTGCACAGCACAATTAGCCTCACATCCACAACGTGTGTCTGCTCTAGCTTCACGTTTACGAATCTTATTATTCTGAAACCTATCTTCTCTAAACCCTTGTCTGTAGCAAACAAAATCCTGTTGAACAACTTCTTTATACTTGTTTCTCCTAACCTTGCTTTTGTGTGCAGAAAATCCATTCATTCTAGCATACTAATTATAGAATGTGAAAGCCACCTCAAGATTTGGAAAATGGTACTTCTTCATATCATCTTCAGTTAACATCTTGAAATCAACACCACCCGTATCTTCTAACCCGTTTACAGAAATCCCAACATGGTTAATTACCTCTTTGCCAAAAGAACCTTGTACATTGTATCCTTCACATCCATTTTCACCTTCCATGAAATCCTGCAACAACTATGACTTGTCTGATAAATTAAAATCCTTCAAAACACAACATAAACAATATTGATTTTTACACAGGTAAAGGACAAATCTAAATAACAAGGAAACAATTGGACAAAGTACCTGAATGGTCAAAATAATAATAGAAAAGTCAAACTCAATTGACACACACTAAATATATTTGGCATATATATCATTTTTCCAAAGATTAGAACACCACATCAATGTCAAAATTTGTAGAAATATTTAACAGTATCAGCGCTACTGTTCTCATACAAAGCTACTTAAAATGGATACCTTAAAAAAACTATAAATCCTTAACTTTCACCAACTTGATAAATCTCAAAAAAGCTGGATTAAATTACATGGTATGTATATCTACTCTATACAGGACTATGTCCTCATTCTTATATCACTAATACATCATTGCTCCATATAGTATAATAGAAATAATGACATACACGCACCAAGACAACAAGTCCAAGTAGCAGATGAACATTCTCCTAAATGATTTTTAACTATCTCAATTTCAATTGAATGAACTATACTAAAGTAAAGTATTTTTTTATGCTGCAAATTATTGAACAGAATTTTTCATTGCAAAATTAACATTGTTTGAACGAGAAAGACAATGGAAATACTCACTTGTTAGAAAACGACGAAATTATGTAGAAGAAGCTTTATCGTCAATCTGCAACAAGTAATTCCGACCAATTCCTCCTCCTCAACGAATCTCTTCACTGCCACACTAGACCAACTATGACTGATTTGGGAGAAAATAGCAGCGTTGATATGACGGTTAGAAACAAAACAAAGGTGGTGGTCGGCGGTTAGAAACAAAATAGAGGCGGTGGTCGGTGGTCAGTGTCGATTTGGTATAAGATGTTTTTTCTACGGAAAATAAATTGCCACAATACACTCCCTTCAAATTTATTTCCCGTAAACCCTCCTCATGGAACAATTTCTAGTATGCTACAGGAAAAAGAGATGGCTACACTGCCATTTTCTCCATTCATGAGGAGATGGCGACATTTGGAGTGTAGCCATGGGACCACCCCTTTTTCTTTTGTTTTTTCTTTGCATGCATAGAGCCTAGAGGGAAGCGTTTGGAATTTTTTTTTTTTTTTTAATTAATAATACAATCATTAATTTATTTCTCATTCTATAAAAAAATAAAAATTAATAGTACAATCATTAATTTATTTAACAGCAACCACCTCTAATTTTTTTGTGAAATTTCAGGGACGCGAAGAAAATTTTTAATTAATAATAGGCAAATTGAATTCTCTTGTTGATTTAAAGAATAAGGAAGTGTTTTTTTTTTTCCAAAAATGGCGAACATATACAAATCGAGCATATGGCCTAATCAAAAAACAAACTTCAACATATTATACTAACCAAAAAACGCAAACTTCATCAAATTAATTTATTTTTTTCGAATCTAAAACTTAGTATTATATTTTTTAAATTTTTTTTGCAATGGATTTGAATATGATATATTTTTACACGGATTTGATTCTTCACAATGTAAGAGATTACCATCTTCAATTAAAATAAATTTCTCGCTATATCTTAATTTATTGTTTACAAAAATAATTAATTGTAAGACCTAAAGTTATAATCTCAATAGTTTTACATTTTATACAAACTAGATTACTTTTTTTTGTTATATCATATTATTTTATAAATATTTTAAATGAACATTTTAGAAAAATAATTAATCTACCTATACTATTATTATTTACCTTATTCAAAGTAAAAAGTACAAAAAAAAAAATATATTGTCAAAAAAAAATAGAATTACCTTGATTTATTTTACCAATTATTCAATGTATTGCCAAAAACATAATAACAAACCTTACAAAAAAAAAAAACAAAAGTTATGGTTCATATCTCTTCCGTTAGTTCATATATCTTTGAATATTTTAATGAAACATTTTATTAAAATAATTAAGATGTTAGACATAAAGTTATGGTTCATGTTGTTTTGTATATTACATGAGTTTGATTTAGTTCTTCATACTATAAAAAATTGCTCTTTCCTATTAGATCAAATATCTCTTTAAATTTTAATTGAACATTTAATGCATATAATTAAGACGTGTGACAAAATTATAGTCTCAATTGTTTTACTTTTTAAATATGTTTGATTTAGTTCTTCACACCGTAATAGATTACCCTCTTCCGTTAGATTGTACATCCTTTTTGATATTTTAATTGAAAATTATGCAAAAATAGTTAAGATGTAAGGTTATAGTTTCAATTGTTTTTCTTTTTACACGGGCTTGATTTTGTTTTTCACACCGTAAGAAGTTATTCTATTCTATTTGATTAAACTCATCTTAAAATTTTAAATGAATTTTTACAAAAATTAATTAAGACGTAATGCCTAAGAATATTGTCTCAAATTCTCAATTGTTTTACTTTTGACGGCTTTATTTATTTCTTTACGCCGTAAGAGATTATCATCTTCCGTTAGAACAAATTTCTCTAGATATTTTAATTGAAATTTTTACAAAAATAATTAAGAATCGAGACCTTAGGTTATCATATCAATTGATTTATTTTTTACACTGTCTTCATTTAGTTCTTCAAGCCGTAAGAGCGATTATACTCGATCCGTTGGATCATATCTCTTTGAATATTTTACTTGAACATTTTATAAAAATAAATAAGGCAAAATTACAAGTTTGGTCCTTTATCTTATTTTTTGTAACATTTTGATAATTTATCTTTCATTTGTAACATTTTGGTCATTTATCTTATCTTTTTGTAACACTCTGATCCTTTATCTTTTATTTGTAACACTTCGGTCGTTTAAAAAACATAAAAAGATGAAAGAAGTGATGAAGATGATGAACATTTTCATCAAAATTATGAGTTTTATTTAATTTTAATAAAAATTAAAAGATAAAGGACCAAAATGTTACAAAAAAATAAGATAAAGGACAAAACATGTAATTTTGCCAATAAATAAGTTATGAGGCCTAAAGTTATGGTCCAAGTTGTTTTACTTATTACACGAGATTGATTAATTCTCCACACCGTAATAAATTACTTTTTTCAGTTAGTGCAAATTTCTCTTGAAATGTTAAATGAACTTTTTATAAGTATTATAAAAATGCTGAGACATATAATTATAATGATTGTACTATTAATTTTTATTTTTTTATAGAATGAGAAATAAATTAATAATTGTATTATTAATTACAAAAAAAAAAAAATTAAAAAAAATTCCAAACCCTTCCCTCCAGGCTCTATGCATGCAGGCAAAGAAAAAACAAAAGAAAAAGGGGTGGTCCCATGGCTACACTCCAAATGTCGCCATCTCCTCATGAATGGAGAAAATGGCAGTGTAGCCATCTCTTTTTCCTGTAGCATGCTAGAAATTGTTCCATAAGGAGGGTATTACGGGAAATAAATTTGAAGGGAGTGTATTGTGGCAATTTTATTTTTTTTGAGGGACCATTGAGAAAAAAAATCCCAAACAAAATAACATAGAATTGATGCAGTAAATGTGCGTTTGCCTTTGTCTGCCGCACAACCAAACATGTTCTAATGGATTTTGGAAGCCTGAATTGATTTTCAAAAAGAGAACCAAACATGTTGCAAAACAAAGAAATCACGTTGAAAGCTTGCAAACGCGCGTTCCTGGGTTGCAAACGTGTATCCAAAATCTGCAATTTTTTCTTCCCAAACTCGGATCTGGGTGTTTTGAATTTTTCGGTTTATTATTGTTTGTTACTGATGAAGATGGAAGAGTGAGAGAATCTAATTAATGGGTGAGTTGAAATTTGGTGTGCGGGTGGATGGTATTAATGGGGTGGAAAGGAGATGGGGTTAAGGAATAGGTGTGGGTTTTGATGGAGTTGAACGAAGGTGTTCATCATGTTGTTGTTCTTCATTTTTCATCAACAAACTTTGTATTTTAGTTTTTCTATTTTTTTTTAATTTTAATTAATCTGTTTGTGTTTTATATAAATTAATAACAATATTGTACAATTTAAAAAAAAATTCTTTTTTAAATTTTTTTCTTTTTTTAAAAAAAAAAATTGTATTATCTAACGTGGCAATGCCATGTGGCAATAAAATAAATAAAAATTAATAAAATATTATATTTAATTCCAAGTGGACATGACACGTGGAGATTCTATTCCTGTCATGTGTCACGCTGTACTCTAAGGGGTAAAATAGGAAATCTTGACATTGCAAGGGGTAGAAACAATTTTATTTTTTTTATAGAGGGCAACGCAAAATTCGCCTACTTTGCAGGGGTAAAAACCTATTAACCCTATATAATATGCAAAAAAAAATTATATGACAAATTTGTTAAAAATATTCTATGAAATAGCACGAAGCTAAAAACACTAAAATATGAAAAAAGAACATGAAGAAAAAAATTCTACCAACACTAGCAATATGATTAACGTTAAAAAAAATTAAAAAAAAAAAAAAAAAAACTAAAAGTGGTCATCTTACCAAAACTAGAAAGTGGTTTAAATTCTAGGGTAAATAGGTCTTTACCCCCTGCAAAATATACGAATTTTGCGTTTGGCTCCTGCAATTTTTTTTTTTGTAGGAATACCCCCTTGCAATGTTCAATTTTTTTTTGTAGTGTATTTTATCCCTCTGCCGATTTTTTTTCCCCCAATATAGGGGGGTAAAATACACTACCAAAAAAAAAAATTTGAACATTGCAAGGGGTATTCCTACAAAGAAATCTTAAAGGGGCAAACGCAAAACTCACCTATTTTGCAGGGGAGTAAAGACCTATTTACCCTAAATTCTATTATTCTATGATAAAAATTGATGTAACAAAATTTCTTGAAAAAAAAATAGCAAGTTAACAAAATTTAAAAATATAGATAAAGATGATTTTGGTATTTTAAAATAAATATAAGGATAATTATGTCAATATAATTAATAGGGGAAATTACAATGACCTCCCCTGAAATTCACTTAAATATCACTCACACCCCCTTTATTTATTAAGTGAACGATAACCTCCCTTATATTTGCAATAAATGGAATCTCACACCCACTTTGACTAAGACCATCTACAATGGTTAATCACATTCAACACCATCAACACCCACTTTTTATACTCCACATCATCTTCTCTCTCTTCCACCTAATAATTCAACACTCCCTTCAACTTTTACCTCTCCAATAGTTTTTTCATTCAACACTCTACCCCACCACCTTCTCTACCCCACCACTTTTTATTTCATATTCTTATTTAAATTTAAGTTTTTGTTTTTATGATTCAATAAAATTATAATTATCGATTAAAATTAAATTAAAATAATAAACACTTAACAAAAAAAAAAATTATTATATTCTTAATTTAAAATGCAATACATCACACAAATAACGTAATTAATACGATACAAATTAACTTAAAATGCAATACAACACACAAGTAACATAATTAATACGAAACAAATCATCTTCAATTCTGAAAGATTCCAAACTTTGTCCATATGTGTTTCACTAGATCTGCTTGCAATTCGTGATGAACTTTTTGATCACGGAGCTCGGACCTAGCACGCACATGATTTGCAAAAGCGGGTAATACCTCTGTTGAATACTAATAGAAAGATAAACAAGATTAAGATAAACATGATTCACACAAAAAAAAGGACTAAAACTTCAAATTATACACTAATAGAAAGATAAACAAGATTAAGATAGTGAAAAACTTGGTTTTTTTTTTGTGTCCAAATAAAATGAAACAAGTCTCTATTTATAGAGAAAAAAATTACAAATTTTGGTGAAAAAATAAAAAAATTAATTTGCATTGAAATAATCGAGTTCAAAGATAAGGATGTGAAAAAATCCAGCAAACCAATCACAATCCACCACCTGTCTGTGTCAGCTTCTCTCTCCTCCTCCAACCAGGCGCGACGCGCCCTGTCTGCGCGTGTGCTGCACGCGCTTCTGCGAGCCACCGAAAACGCGCCACGTGGCTTTCATAGCAGGATTAAATGGTGTTGAATGAATTCATCTTCTCACTCTTCCGGCACATATTCAACACTAGTCTTGCAATGATTTTGTAAGATTCAACACCCATTCAACACCTCATTAAACAACCATTGCACTTGGTCTAACGTGTATCTAACGTCCGTCAGTTTGATTGTAGCCATCCAAATTCTCTCTATGTTTCCTCTCTTTTCGGTGCGACATTCTAGTTGTATATATGAATATACAAGATTTTATTTTCACCATTCCACCGCTTGGATTCCACATTCAATCATATCATCTCACTTTATCAACACCACACTTTCTCTATATCTCAAGATTTTACTCACCGATAAAAAAGTCATAAGCAACAATTGAATCCATGCATATAAAATTTAGAACACGTTATTGCAAATAAATGGAACCTATTTGTGAGTTTTTTTTTTTTGGGTATTTTTTTTTCTAGTTTGAAATGAGCCAAATTTATGAAGTGGAAGCCATGAATGAATTGAAGTTGCTGAGATCACTCTTAAGTGGGTTTGTAACAGACTCGCTCAATCTCCGTTCCTTGCATCAATTATTCTTGTGATCAAGTCCTCAAACACGGAGGAGAGGGTAGGTGCAAAGAAGAGTCATCTATGACAACATGAATTTAAACTGAGTAATAAGTAAAAGAGGAAAGCGAAAACAAAAAGGAAAAATTTGGTTTTTTGTTTTTAACGGTATCTAAACTCTGTTAGCCTACAAGGGAGGTGAATGATTTTTGTAAAATAGAGGGGGTGTAAGTGACATGTGAATAGACCTCAAGGGAGGTGGGTGTAATTTACCCTAATTAATATTGTAATGACATATATTGTCTTTCTTCCAATTTGGGGGGAAACAAAAAGTGCTCCATATTCTCTCGCCTCCCGTCACCTCCCCCTCATAAAAAATTGAACCAAACATAAAAATTTAAAATATTACCTCACCTCCCCTAAAATGAAAAGCCCTACTAATTGAGGGGTCTGGTTATTATACATAAGTAAAACTTATGTACGCTGCATAAGCAGCCATTAAACAGCCCAGCCCACATACCATTTCTTCTCGCGCCCCCATACCATTTCTTCTCGCGCCCCCATACCATTTCTTCTCCTTTCTCCAATTCCACCGCCACCAAATCCCAATCAACGATCGGAAATCACAACCATCTTCATCACCATCGCATAAATCATCCATTCATATCTTTGTTTCAGCTTTTCATCATTTTTCTGCTTAACCTTTGATCCAACCATTTTCAGATACCTTTTCAAACTCACAACAATTCACCAAGGATTCGAACCAGAGATTGTTTCTTATCTTTCTCTGTTAGGAATTAGGAATAGGAATATATTTGCTAAATAGAAGCTAGGTGTGTGTGTGTGTGTGTGTGTGTGTGTGTGTGTGTGTGAGTGTGAGGTTTTTATCTCTTTGATGGAAAATATTTACATTAATATTTTTGAAACAAATGTTGTTGTTATGATTGCAGAGATTCTTATGCTGATGGGATCAGAAGGTTCTTAAAATGGACAGTTCAGAAACATAAATTTGGATCATTTATTATTACTACTTGGATTTGAAATTTGGAAGCTAAAATGGACAATGAGGTAATTTATTATCGCCGGTCGCAACACTAAAGTTTGTTCTCATAACCTCCTTTTTTCTGCCACCGTCGCCGATTTCATCCACAATCGCCGGCAACAACACTTCACCATCGCCGTGTTTCAAGATACCAAGTGAATGTTTTTTGTATGACCAAGTTTGGGGCTGCTTTTCTGTGATTGATCATAAATTCTATGGAAAAAAGATTTTCGATTACAACGAAGAATTGAGAAAAATCGGTGTGGTTGTTGATTTTGGAGATGCTATCAAAAATTTTGCTTCAATCTTCAAACAGAAGGCGTCACAAACTTCAGTTAACAAAGAAAATGTCATGTCTTTTCTTTCTTGCTGCTAAAAGGAACTGAGTATATATTTCCCACAAGCTTGGTTGTTATACATGCCCAAGAGGGAGTGCCTAAGTGAATGTTTCTGGTTGAAACTATTTAGCTGGTAGAATGGTTTCATAGAGTTGTACACCGAAACCATTTTGTTGGTAGAATGGTTTTAGATAGTTGATGCTTAATTGTTGTTTCATCGTGAATTATTGATTCTCATGTACCATCTTTTATTTTCAAATGCTAATGCAGTTATGCATAAACAAAAACTAAACATTCATATTTTATTCAAAATAAATAATATAATTGAAACCATAAATGTAACTTAATGGTTTCCAATAAAATATTCATATTTAATTTAAAATAAATATTATAACTGAAACCATAAATGTGGCTTAATGGTTTCACTAGTTTTGTATCTGAAACCAAAGTAGTCCTCTTATGGTTTCCAATAAAATATTCATATTTAATTTAACATAAATATTATAATTAAAACCATAAGTGTGGCTTAATGATTTCACTGGTTTTGTACCTGAAACCAAAGTAGTCCTCTTATGGTTTCCAATAAAATATTCATATTTTATTCAAAATAAATATTATAATTGAAACCATAAGTGTAACTTAATGGTTTCACTAGTGTTGTATGTGAAACCAAAGTAGATCTCTTTTGGTTTCCAATAAAATATTCATGTTTTATCCAAAATAATTGTGCAAACCATAAGAACAAAATTATCATCATAGGTTATTTTCATATTCAGTTATACTTTAAGACCAATAGTAGTTACTAGTTAGTACAGAAATGAGCGTTGTAGCATCCATTTTCAATCATGATTTAGAAAAGAATCGACAATTACAAAAAATAATCTTTTACATCATAATCTCATTTTCTATTCCATTCCCCATTACAATTTGTGCTCTATAAAAATATTGTTCTTACAAACAGCAAAATGAGGCCTGCAAAACACTAAGCTTAACCAAAGCTACTATACCATAAGAGATCTACTAAGTTAAACCAAAACTAAAGAATGCTATTATACCAAAACACTAAGCTTAACCAAAGCTAAACAAACTGAGGCCTACAAACAGAAGCACAAAACTAAATAGCACCAGTCCCTCAACACGAAGATCTCTGAAATCACACCTGCACAGTCACAAACACAAAGTGGTTTAGGATGCAACAATTAAGCATCAATTATATGAAACCATTCTACCAGCAAAATGGTTTTGGAGTACAACTTACTGAAACCATTCTTCCAGCAAAATGGTTTAGATATGATTTTTAACTTATCAAGAATGATTTGTAACAAAAAAAACTACAAGGTGCACCAGAAAAATGTAAAAGACTGAATCAACATTTACCTTGTTGTACTTGGCAAAAGAATAGTCCTCTGTTGGTGGAATACCATTTAAAACTTGAACCTGCTAACAAAAGTATCAAAATGTTCAACTACACAAACTAGTAACCACAACCAACACACATCCACACAAAATTGTTACTAAAAATTACATTAAAAAAATCAATAGAAAACAAAAGAAAAACTTGATTGTTGTTACAATTTGTGCTCTATAAAAATATTGTTCTTACAAATAGCAAAATGAGGCCTGCAAAACACTAAGCTTAACCAAAGCTACTATACCATAAGAGATCTACTAAGTTAAACCAAAACTAAAGAATGCTATTATACCAAAACACTAAGCTTAACCAAAGCTAAACAAACTGAGGCCTACAAACAGAAGCTCAAAACTAAATAGCACCAGTCCCTCAACACGAAGATCTCTGAAATCACACCTGCACAGTCACAAACACAAAGTGGTTTAGGATGCAACAATTAAGCATGAACTATATGAAACCATTCTACCAGCAAAATGGTTTTGGAGTACAACCTTCTGAAACCATTCTTCCAGCAAATTGGTTTAGGTATGATTTTTAACAAAAAAAAAAAGCTACAAGGTGCACCAGAAAATGTAAAAGACTGAATCAACATTTACCTTGTTGTACTTGGCAAAAGAATAGTCCTCTGTTGGTGGAATACCATTTAAAACTTGAACCTGCTAACAAAAGTATCAAAATGCTCAACTACACAAACTAGTAACCACAACCAACACACATCCACACAAAATTGTTACTAAAAATTCCATTAAAAAAATCAATAGAAAACAAAAGAAAAACTTGATTGTTGTTACAACACCTTCCATCACCACATTCACTTTCATTCATCATCACTACAAATCACTACCAACCACCATAACCCAAAACAAAATCAAAGAAGCAGAACACATAAAAACAGTACAAATGAACAAATGGCCACAAGGAGGAGAATCAAAATAGAATTCAAAGTGTACCTTTTGTTGAATCTTCAGCTCTGAAAGTGGAAATTTCAGCTCTGAAAATGACGAAAAAAGAAAAATAAAATCGATGATGAAGATGAACCAGATCGGAAGAAGGAAAACGAAAACAAAATCGAAATCGAAAACCAAAATTGAATCACTAATAAGAGACTGAAACAAAACCAAAACACAACAAAATCACGCAGAGACAGAAAAATCATACAAGAATGTGGCAGGAAAAGCAACAAAGCACGTTGCACCGCGGTGCAAATCGGAGAACAATCGAAGACGGCGAAGGAGCGATGGAGCGAGCAATTGAGACTGAGATCCAGTTGTGAGTGTGAGCTGCCTAGGATTATTACACGTGTCACTGGGATCTGATGACTATTATTCACTTATGCACCATACATAAGGATATCCTTATGTATAATAACTTAGGCCCTAATTGAGCACTGAGTGCTTATTTTCGCTCCCCTAACCTTCTTGTCTGCCCTCCATATTGCTGAAAAGGCCCCGCTCATATTGTAGAGTTCACACGTTGAAAAAAACATAAACTTTTTGAAAACACAGTTCACATAGTAGAGTTTGAACACAATTTGCATTCTAAAATTAGAATATTTTCAATTGACAGAATTTTGGACGGTGATAACAGTCAAATAGTCTTGGTAAAATAGCCAATTCTTATTAGCCACTAGAGAGGTTGTGCAACTTTTTTGACCAATCGTACACCTCATCTTTTATAGCCAGAGGGAGACGTCGATGACACCCATTTTTTCTGCATATTTTTAATTAATTTTGATGTAATTTTTCCATCTAATATTTAACTATTTTATTGAATATGTTTAAGTTTTTAATCATGTACGATTTATTTAATACATTATAATAATATTTTTTCCCATATTTAAATTAGTATCTTATTTTGTTCCGCATATGATTTATTTAGTTTCAATGATAGTAATTATTTTCAAATTTTATCGATTATAATTTATCACCCATATAAATTTTTATCCCATATTTATATAAAATACTTTATCACTTCTATAAATCAATATCGTGTCTCATTCATATATATAATTTGAAAATAAAAATTATAAAAAAATTTCTGTCTGAAAAAATATCATATATAAAATCCTTTTTTTTGCATGAAGAGACACAAAAATCTAAAAAAAAAAAAAAAGAGAACATGTGTTAACTTGGGCTTAATGGCTCAACCCATCTAACTCTAGCCGCCGCACAAAAATTCATTCGTGGCTAATCTAATAATCGAAAACATTCAACAACGGCAGCAGATTGGAACAATTTCAGCAAAAGAAAGAACTTTCAAAGATTGTCTCCGTGCTGGATATCTCTTAGCTTCTTTCTTAGGTTGTGACTTCAATAGGTATTTTTCATCTCTCTTTGTTAATTTTCCAAGTATTCTTCATTTGTTTCAACATGTGTGTATGTATTATTATTATTATTATTAGTAGTAATTGGTGTTTTTGCGATTGCAGCTTTTTTATTGTTGCATGAATAATTTGGTTAAGATTCATCAATTTTGCTTGTTGCGGCTTATATCATTCTTAATCATATTAGTAATTTCATATTTCTTGTTTATAGATTCATAGTTTGAGTTTCAATTTTTACAAGACTGTTTTTTTTTTAAGAATAGTGAAAAATTAGGTTTCTCTCTTTAACATAGTTTACTAGAATAATCAAACACTTGAAGTCATGTATAATGTACTATGAAGCATGGACACAAAATACGACATAGACACTCACATGCGACACCAATAATAATGTAATAAAACCACAATTCAATGTAATTATATGTGTCCGTGTTTGACACTGACGAATGTCCGATACCGGAACACGCCTAATCTAAGGAGTGTCCGTGCTTAGTAGGTAAGGTATACTGCATAGACTGGTTGTAATTTTTATTTTTTTGATTGGTTGTGTTGCTTAACTTTGTTAAATTTCATTTATTAACATGATAATTGCTTGCTAGATGTTAAATTTCAATTATGCATCATGTATTTCAGGGAATTTGCATATTAGAGGATTAAATTGTAGCAGCTGGTATTGTTACGGTGTAAGAAATGGCTATGAACCTTTTTGATGGAAGTGATTCGGAGAATGATAATATCTCAAACTTTGAGATAGACCAGGAATTTGCTCGTAGGTTTGAGCACAATAAGAGGCGAGAGGATCTCCATCGTTTTGAAGAATTAAAAAAGAAGGGTGTTATTGATTCACCTTCGCACTCGGGAGATGATGAATCTGAGTTTGAATCATCTGATGATGAAAATTTGAAAAATTACAATTCTAAGAGTGATAAGCGTTTCTTTGATGTCTTGAATAAGGTGAAAAATAAAGATCCTATTATAAAGGAAAAGGATGTTAAGTTTTTTGAATCTGATGATGATGATAGTAGTGAAGATGAAAGTGGTGATGATAAGAGTAAATCTAAAGATAAGAAGGAAAAAAAGGCGAAGTATTTGAAGGATGTGGTGGCTGAGCATTTGCTCGAGGAGGGAGCAGATTTTGGTGGTGAAGAGGAAGAAACAAATGGAAAAGTGAAAGGTATATCGAAGAGTAGTAAGGGTAAGAAGGCAATGTCTTTGAATCAGGAGGAGACAGATTTTGTGAATAAGGATGAGAAGAAGACTTATAGTGATGAGCAAGAGGAGTTGATAAGGGAATTTCGGGAAGCAGAAAAAGAGGCATTGGGAGATGAGGATGAAGGGGATTTTCTCATCCTGAAGGAGAAGGCAGGTGCAGACAAAGAAGATAGTGTTGACACATAACTTGATAAGAAACTGGATGAGTATTTTGGTCGAGATGCAGAATCAAATGAAAATTCTAGATTTCTAAGAGACTATTTCGGGAAGAAAATGTGGTTAGACAACAATAATGGGGAGAATTTGAATGTCGGAGAGGAAGATTTGCAAGAGATTTCAGAGGATGAGATGGAAATTGAGAGGCAGGAAGAATACGAACATAGGTTTCAAGAAAATCCAGGAGATAGAGTGTTGGGTCATGCTCGTAAGGTGGAGGGATCAGTGAGGAAAAAGACAAACACAAGGAAAGAGCAGAGAAAGAGCAAAGAGGAGAGAATGGCAATAGCACAAAAGGAAAGGGAGGAGGAGTTGAAACATTTAAAGAATGTGAAGAAGCAGGAGATACAAGAGAAGGTTAAAACGATAATGAAGACTGCAGGGATCTATGATGATGATATTATCCCTTTGTCTGTTGCAGAATTAGAAGAGGAGTTTGACCCGGAGGAGTATGATAGAATGATGAAGAAAGCATTTGATGAGAAGTATTATAAAGCAGAGGATGCTGACCCTGAATTTTGTAGTGATGATGAAGACATTGAAAAGCCAGATTTTGAAAAAGAAGATGAATTATTCGGGCTTCCTAAAGGCTGGGATGAATCTGGATCTGATGGTGGGTTTTTGGCTGCTAGAGAAAAAGCATTGAAAGAAAAGGTTGAAAATACCAGTGATGATGATCTCATGGAAGAAGAAAATGAAAAAGAAGAAATTCCCGAGGAAGGTAGTAGTCGGAAGAGGAAGCATAAAGTTGCACTTTTAGAGAAAGCGAGACAGGCAATGATGGATGAGTACTATAAATTAGATTTCGAGGACACAATTGGGGACCTGAAGACAAGATTCAAGTATACCAAAACAAAGCCTAGCAAATTTGGCATTAGTGCTCCAGAGATACTATTGATGGATGACAAGGAATTGAATCAATATATTTCCTTGAAAAAACTTGCTCCTTACCAGGAGGAGGAATGGAAGCTTAGCAAGAAAAAACGATACGAGCTGAAGATGAGAGCTAAGGAGATCCTTCGTGCAGCAAGTATGGACAGGAAGAAAAATAAGAAGTCAAAGGTTGATTATAATAAGTCAACAAAGGATGATTCTAGTAAGTTGACTTCATCAAACAATGTTGTGGAGGATAAAAAAGCAAACACGGCAAATTTGGATAAGAAGAAAAAGAAGTCAAAGATTAATTCTAGTAAGTTAACTTCATCAAACAATGTTGTGGAGGATGATAAATCAAACACAGCAAGTTTGGATAAGAAGAAAAATAAGAAAACGAAGGTTGATTCTGGCGAGTTAACTACATCAAACGGTGTTGTGGAAGATAAAATGAAAATACAAAAGGATCAAAATCACGGAAAGCCCAGAGAAAGGAAAATATGGCGAAATATAAGTTATCGGAGGCAAGACTTAAAGCATATGGAAAACAAACCTGAAAATCTATGCGCGAGGCAACCACTAAAAGCAGTCAAGGTAATTCCTTCCTTTAATGTTTGCAGCTATTGTTGTTAGAAAATGGTTGGTTTAGTAAACATTTCCTTTATGCCTAAAAGGCAATTTAATATATATGTTCGTAATTTAGTAAACATTTCCTTTATGCCTAAAAGGCCATGTTCTATACTCTTCTTTCTTTCATCCTCTCTTCTATTATTTCCCCCAATTTGATTCTCGCTGAGTCACAGTTTCAGCGACGCCACACTCTGATTTCTTGATTTGTTGTTGGTGTCCAATGATGTGAATTTTGTATTTTGGCATCGTAGTTCGATTCAGCTTGAAACAACTCCTCTGTTTAAAACACGCTCTTCAATTATTTTTCATATTCTCAAAGAATAATCTACACATTTGCTTTCAATTCAATGTCTATAATACATAGCATTCATGGTTATTAATATTGTTTTAAAGCTTAGTAGTGTTTTCTCGTTCTCTGGTTTGGTGGTTGTTGGCAGGAGTTAGTGTAAGTCATAGTGTGGTTTGGGTGGCACTTAGTGTCTTGTTTTGTGTTAGTGATGAGACAGTAGCGAGTCAATCACCTCAAGCGCCTGGATAAGTGAACTAATATAAACCTTTTGATCAATTCTAATTAACGGACAGGATATGGTGTCAAACTAAATTTGACACCTTGGTGTCAATTGATCCTAACCCTTGAATTAATTGCGTCCTTTTTATATCTTTTCATTCTGTTGGTAATAACATGTTTCTGTTTTCACTGTTTTGCAGCATTCTCTTATTCATTTTAGAAGATTGGAAATTTGGACATTACAGAGGAAAATGTGCTGGCCCAAGTTTTGTGTGGAAAAGTTTTTGTTTGTCTTTCTAGTTTTCTCCATTAAATACATTATTTATGTATGGAATTTTCAGTTATAGCCAAACTGTCTTTGGGATCAGCTATTCAATTTTGACCAAAACTTGTTACTGTTTATGGTATTCAATATTCATATTTCCAAAATTGCATTCATGATTACTGATTTTGACTATAATTCACAAGCTACTTGTAATTGCAAAACAAAAACAAGAACAATGTTTTTCAATGTCATTGAACCCAAATGATTGTTTTGACATACAAGAAAGAAAATTACAGTAGGTACATGGTATGCATAGGCTTATAATATAATTTAGTTGTCAAGAGGCTCGTCCATTCCCGCGTAAAAATGGCGAAAAGCACATGAAAAGTCTTTTGCATCATGGCCACCATTGTAGAGCTCAGTATATCTGTGCAAAACAAAGTCCATGGTTAAAACAAATATGTAATCTGTGCACTAGACTCTTCACTCTAATAATAACCCTCTAAATATCAATTTTCAAAATGTTCTCATCCTAGAATGCGAGCGGGACTTTTTTATACTTTTGAAGGACGCGAGGAAAAATGAGGAGAATTTCTTTTCGCACCCCCTGACTTTCCTCAAGCACCCCTTGAATTAACCAAAATACACTTGCTCGCCACCTAGACAGCGAACAGGTTTCGCATCCTAGACAGCAAGTATGTAAAATTTATGACGTGTCTTCCCCAGTCAAGATACAACCACCCTCCGGTGAAATCTGTGGAAAAAAGAGTTCGCTATGTAGGATGCGAATGTGGGTGAATTGTTCGCTACTTAAGAGGCGAACAGTGCATTGTGTTCGATGTCTATGTAGCGAAGTGTTTTGTCGCAGAATTCAATTCGCACGTTAATAGAAAGGCAAAGGCTAAAAAATTGAAATTGTGAAAAAACAATTGAATGTAAAACCTTTTCATTGATCATTAGACGAAAAAATTACATCAGATTTAATAATACATCCAGCATTTTCGTTAATAAATAAATAATACACACAAGCTCATCTTGTGTAATTTTATCTACTCTTCAGCTGTTGATTTCTACTTCTCGGCTGATGATTTTTACCGGTTTGAACTTGACCAAGACTTGTTTTTCAATTATCACCCCCGCAGTCCTTGTGAGCACTGTGGGACAGTCCCATTTGTGTCGACTAAAGTACCAACCGCGTAGAATTCTTTTCGACTAATCATAATTCTTCCAAAAAAAAATCAAAATAAAAATATAAAATCGGACACAATGGAAACATATATTGGACCATTTTCACACCATTAGTGCCACACCAAAACTTAGGTCGATCAATAAAAAAATACACACCACAAAAAAAAAAATACAACAACATTCTAAATGGGCAAGATCACCAAAAAAAAAAATAAACTGGGCAATCCTAGACATTGAAAGATAGCAATCCAACAAAAAAAATTACACAAAAATAAATTACATGAAAACTAAAATAATAAAAATGGGCAAGATGAAATGAATTGATGGACCACTTGATATCCACCGGACCCATTCCAAAATTTAGATAGTACTATCCAAAAAAATGAGAATGTTATTACATTCTAATTTTATAGATGGAAAGTCCACCGTGCGTAGAACCGATTTCAACTAATCATAATACTTCCAATTATGACACAAAAAGTCCCCCGTCGACTAACATAATTTTTCCAATCATGTTGACAAAACAACATCGGTAGAAGAATTATGACTAGTCGACGAAAAACTATGCGGCCGTTTACACGAAACTAACTAAAATTATAAACAAAAAAAAAATTAAGTGAAGAAGGTAAGTATACGGAGGGAGAGAATGAAAGCATTAGGATGGTGTGAATTTTTTTCACACAAGGTCCCTCATTATATAGAAAAATTGGTGGATTTTGATTGGCTGAAGCACTATTTACCGCAACCACGTGGCCAATCACGTGATGCAACGTGGCAGCAACTTTTGACTGCATAGGAAACTGAAATTTTTAACTGACGACAGGTTTGCTGGCTAAGCAGCGAACTCCTACATTACATAATTCCATAGTGAGCATCTACTGAGGTGGTTAACAAGGTGCTTCAACAAAGTGATGGCAAAACGGAGGTGGTTAACAAGGTGCTTCAACAATATCTCCGCTATTTTGTCCATGAAAATCCTAAGCAAAGGGGAAAGTTTATTCATTGGGCAAAATGGCATTACAATACGGTAATCCATACATTTACTGAGGTTTCTCCTTATCAGGTAGTTTTCGGGAAACCTCCTCCTTCATTACCTGCATATATACTTGGGTCTACTCATGTGGAAGCTTTGGATACTGCACTTGCATCACGAGAAGAGATTTTGCAGCAACTCAAGCGCAAGTTACTCAAAGCTCAAGAAACAATGAAGTATTCTGCTGACAAACACCGTAGTCCTCATCATTTCAAAGTAGGGGATTATGCCTTTGTGAAATTAAGACCTTACCGGAAAACATCTGTCACTGGACCCCGGGTTCATAAACTAGCTAAGAAATTTTATGGACCATTTTTTATTACTCGACAGATTGGTGAAGTTGCTTTTGAGTTACAACTACCTGATCAAAGTAACATACACCCAATTTTTCATGTATCGCAACCTAGCACTATTGATTTGCCACCTTATTCCATGAATAGCAGCCTTGTAGTCCAACGTTTAGCAGTTTTGAACTGGCGCGATAATGTTGGGACTCCTCAAGTTTTGATTCAATGGGACGGTCTAAGTCCTAAGGACACTACGTGGGAACCATATCGTGATATCCTCCAAGCATTTCCCAACTTTCACCTTGAGGACAATGTGTCTCTTGATGGAAAATGGAATGTTATGACCCAAGAGAATGAGACACCTAATCAAGAGCTGATCACAGATAAGGAGGTGTCAATAGACATTCAGGATACACAAGGAAGACCCAAAAGGAAAATACAACAGCCCAAGAAATTTGAAGGCTTTGTTCTCAATCGGAATAAGAAGGGATGTGGGAATAAGAAGGCCAAATGAGATTTTACTTTGATGTAATAATTACTGTTAGCTTGTAACTAACAAATGAATCCTTTATTTCCTTATTTTTTGTTTTGATTGCAACGGCCTCAGTGCCTCGTTTATATTTTGTGCCTACGTGGTTTGTACTTGAGTGACTATATAAACCACTTTTGGTAAAAAAAATAAAATAAGCAGAAAGTTGATGAATTACTTAGCTTAGAATAGCATTTATCTAGCTTTCAGTACTTTGTATTCTCTCTTTTGCTTACAATTCTCTTTCACACATTCAACTCACCGGTCACAAAACAAAAACATCACAACATCTCCAGTTTTAAACAAACTGAAGGATTTGACAAGCAAAGATTCAAGTAAAAACTAAAGACTTTCTTCACCACCAAACTTGAATTTTTATTTCATTAGTCAACCCATCAATAGATTATACATTTTGACCAAACACACAATTATTTATCTCTTTCCATATTGTCCAGCAACAAGCTATCCAAATCTTCTAAAGTAAATATAAGTATTTTTTAAAAAACAATGAGCCTCAAAAAATTGAGATGAGATGCATGAGAAATAGTGGTGGTGGAAAGGACACCGCCAATTAACAAGAGCACTCTAGCAAGAACAAAAAAAAAATCACAATTTACAAACATATGATGATTAGAATCCTCAACCGACCCACAATCAGTCGAACCGTATAACGAAATATTACGTAAGCAACCATATTGAGAAAAGCCTCCAAGTAAAAGTGATACATTTAAAGAAATTAATTTGTTCAAGATAAAATCACAGTATAGCAAATAATCACTTGACGTCAAATGAGTTAAAAAAAATATAAGCTCCTTTAACTGATTAGTCATCATTAAGCAATCATCCACCTCCAAGAATTTGAAATACTAAAATGCAAAATAAAGTTATCCAAAACAAAGCAGCTTTCAAACACCAATTCTCCTCCCAAACAAACAACCACTTACACCATCTTCATAAAAAATTATTATTTCAATTGTTATCTCTCTTTTATTTTTTGTGTGGCATCAATCTCACAATTGAACAATTTTACTCTCATTTTTTATATTAAAATCTCATCACACTTTTTTATTCAATGGTTAGATTGATAGATAAACATATGAAAAACATGAGAGAAAATCAAGCGCAAGATCCATTTTGAACTTTATAGTAATTCTTTTTTTTATTAACTTTATAGTTCTTAGAAAAATAGAGCTTTAATATAATTCAGAATTATTGAAAATTCATAGTAAGTTAGTGATGACGTTTGTAAGCATTTGTCTTAATTAATTAATAATAATAAGGTAAAAAAACACTTGCAAAAACCAGCATAAACGATTAACGAGTAATATCTTTAACGACGTGTCACACAGTGACTGGCTAAAAATCTGGCACTTGCCATATCGTACACCATGTTTCTACCTCGCAAAAAACTTTGATTTTCCGGATAATAGCCAAAATATCATCTCATCTCTATTCTGTGACGAGAGAACTTGAAGCCTCAAAGCCTCTCTCTCTCTCTCTCTCTCTCTCGTGCACGGAACTTGTCTTTCTTTTCTCATCCATGGCGAAGACACTAATTTCATCTCCATCATTTCTCGGAACTCCACTTCCTTCACTTCATCGTAAATTCTCCCCTAATCGTACTAGATTATTCACCAAAGTTCATTTCAGTTTCCATGAACTTCCTCCAATTCAATCCATAAATCATTCCATTGACTTGTCCGGTGTCTTCGCCAGAGCTGAAGGCCTTCTTTATACGCTCGCTGATGCCACCGTTGCTGCGGATGCTGCGGTTTCAACTGATGTTACTACTGTGCAGAAGAACGGAGGTTGGTTCGGCTTCATTTCCGATGGTATGGAGTTTGTTCTCAAGGTAATATCATAACACGTGCTCTTTAATTTAGGACATGTTTGGATTAAAAGGTTAAGTAAACACTTATATTAGTTTATCGTAGTTTGGATTGATTTATTTGTGCTTATCTACTGCTATAAGTTTTTCATGAAGGCAGCTTATGACAATTTTCATAAGGTTGTTTCAACTTATTTCACAAGTTCTTTAAATATAGCTTATAGCGTATGTATAAAAAAATAATTTAACTTTATTTTATCTTTTGCTACAAAAATAGCTTACACGAGCTTATACATAAGTGCTTATCATGATAAGCGCTTGTGCTGCAAGCTACAATAAGTTGTGTATCCAAACAGGCCTGAGCATATGAAAATAAGCTAAAACGAGTTTATGGACATATTATCTTAAGTTGATTTGGTAAGCTCTCCTACACACTCTTATAAGTAATTAACCCAATAAATAAGCTCAAACAAATAAGTTAGTGCAAACACGCTTTACTATATAAGGATTCTTTTACCTTGAAATTCATGGAACTTGTATTAATTATGGAGGTTGGATTGGTTAGCTTGCTTAGATCTTAAGATGCTCTTCGTCGTTTAGTTTTTGCTCAGAGCCCGTTGATTGAGTTTTGAATGAGCTTTACATGAGAATGATGTGTAAATTCTAGACTACTTCTTATACTGAAATGATGTTACAGGGGAAGTATTCACTGTTACTAATTTACTGATTACTTTTCTGTTGTTAATCCGATTAAACAAGTTGAGTATTTTGCGTCTTTTTGTTATATCGAAAGATATACTTGAAAATGGAAAGAGTATTACTATTTGCTTCAGATGGTTTTCTAATTGTTTGGTTACACTTTTGGAGGATGCAAAGTTGATTCTAGAGGTGTAGAATTGATTTTGACATGTTTTTAAGCCTCAAAGTTATTGTTCAACCAACTATTACACGAATTATTCAAACATAAATCACTTTACAAACTCACTTTTAGTCATAATCAATTTTATACAATCAATTCAT
The DNA here is from genome assembly GCA_954870985.1 of Trifolium fragiferum. Lineage (NCBI taxonomy): Eukaryota > Viridiplantae > Streptophyta > Magnoliopsida > Fabales > Fabaceae > Trifolium > Trifolium fragiferum. The sequence continues at coordinate 23,108,140 of OX940790.1, read as the reverse complement.
GGAAAATCAATTTTTGTCACCACAAAACCAAATTGATTATGATGTATGGACTTTGTCTCTTCGTTTTACAGTTATCATGTAAAACAACGATAAAAAAAGGAAAATAGAACTACCTAACTAGCGTTCTAAGTTTCTGTAATAAGTTTTGGAGGATTGCATTTTCTAGTGGGAAAAAGTTTTGCTTTTTGTTACTCAGGTCAGGTACTTGTGTTTTAAATGTAAAGTAATTTTTTTTCTTTTTTACTCAGGTGTTAAAGGATGGTTTGTCTGCCGTGCATGTGCCTTACTCATATGGATTTGCTATCATATTGCTCACCGTTATTGTTAAGGCGGCTACACTTCCCTTGACAAAGCAACAGGTCAGTACGAATTACAGCAATTTCTAGAAGCAAATTTTCTGAAACCTTAAGTTATGACAGCCTCGTTGCTCAAAACAGTAAAAACAAACCATAAATGAATTTTTCTTTCACTTATATCACTAAATGAAGTTCTGTTCTGACTCTATTTAATACGTGTAGGTTGAATCAACACTAGCTATGCAAAACCTTCAACCTAAAATTAAGGCCATTCAAGAAAGATATGCCGGCAATCAGGTAGGGGTGTTGTTGTTTATTACTTATTAAGCATCCAATTTAATCTCAAGTAAATATTGATTTTGTACCTTAAAATAATAGCATGCTTGTTTCTGACTACGTATTTCACTGCCCTCATTTCAAGGAAAGAATACAACTTGAGACTTCAAGGCTATATACCCAGGCTGGGGTTAACCCATTGGCAGGTACATTTTTATCTTACTGTTGCCTTTATCATTTTCTTCTTCTCAACACTGGTTCTGTATAATAATGCTTTCACATGTAATATATGATGCCAAAACATTTGCATAATCACAACTGGGCTGTGCTTATAGAAGATGATTTCATCATTTTATATAGGTTGTTTACCAACATTGGCCACTATTCCAGTCTGGATTGGTCTTTACCAAGCTTTATCTAATGTGGCAAACGAGGTAATCAATAGTATATAAACTATTATAAGTTGAGATTTTGATAGACGAATTACAAATACATGATGTTTGCTAATTATCGAAAATTTTCAATTTGAAGGGACTGTTAACAGAAGGTTTCTTATGGATCCCTTCTCTGGGTGGTCCCACTAGTATTGCTGCTAGACAAAGTGGATCCGGAATTTCTTGGCTTTTTCCGTTTGTGGTAAGTTATCCTTTGCTCATAAGCAAAATAATTATTTGCATTTGGCTATTTCTTAACCCTTATACTTGTAAGTTTGGGATTGTGACACAACGGTTTCAGAGATCACACGATATACTCTTGACAGTCATTTCTTTGGAGCTTTTTCTCAGTCATGGTTCTTGCATAAAACTCTAAATTGTAGATGTCATACAGTACATTTGGTGATAAAAATTCTTATCATAGTTAGTAATATAGCAATTTGTTTAGGCTCTTTTCGTGGCAATATGTGCAAGGTTCCTTTTCCATGTTATGCGTATGCATTATTGTCCCAATTAGTCTTATATTTCAGTAAATATGAGACTTGTTTTATGCATCACGGATGCAAGTTATGATCAAATTAAGCACTTTATGAGATGTTACATTATGAAATTACGTTCTCTTATAACCCATCCTAGAAAGTTTATGAAAATAAGTTGAACATGTTATAAAGTATTTTAGCAAGTTCTTCTGAGCACCTACACAAATGTTTATATTATAAGATAAGCCTAAATAAGCTCTTCTGAATACTCCCCTAGTAAATCATTTTGCTCGTTACAATAGTCTTTACTACAAAAATTAGTCGCTTTGCAGTTCTATGGAGCTCAGTGTTTATTAGTTGTGGTAAATTGAGTGTTGTGGTAAGTGTAACTACCTAGGAACATGGGAAACAACATTATGTATTGATGACTTTAGTATTTCTTTTCTTTGAATGACACTCTTTTCTGACTCTCTTTCTACAAGAAAAAATTTTCTTCTACATTTCTTTGGTGGTGGTTGCGAGTGTTAGATTTCACTTCCTTCTCTCTATCTGTATGGATAATAGCATTTATTCTTCAGAGATCATAATTTAATTCTCCGCAGTATAAATCACGATAACATAAAATAATGCACAAAATGGAGTACTAATGGTATAGAGGGAACACTCACTTATCTGTCAATTGTGATGTAGGATGGCCATCCACCTTTGGGTTGGCAAGATACTGCAGCATATCTTGTTTTACCTATTCTTCTTATCGTTTCTCAATATGTTTCAATGGAAATCATGAAACCACCTCAGGTGAGAATGTCGGTCATCCATCTGTTTCAATTTTATGTTTTTAACAAGGCAGACCTAACTTACTTTTTTTTTTACAGACAAATGATCCTACTCAAAAGAATACACTTCTTATTTTCAAGTTTCTCCCACTCATGATTGGCTACTTCTCACTATCTGTGCCATCAGGACTAACAATTTACTGGTTAGTATTTTATGAACTACTATATCAATGGACTCCTTTTTAGTTATTAAGTTCTTATTTTATAATTTTCATATTTTTTGCCATAACTTATGCATTCTTTATTTGTTTCATTATGGGTTACAATTATATTCATATTCTATTCTATAAACAAAACAAATTTGTTGCTCGAAAAAAAAAAAAGAAAAAAAAATCAAATTTAGTCAGAAAGTAAACTTATTGTATCCATAGTTCCATACAAATATTTGTTTTAGAAGCCATTTCCTTGATATGACTTCCTAATGTGTGCAACCCAAACATACAGAGACGATATGCACGAGAACTTAGATACTTCTTTCTGAAGGAATATCATGTTCATCAATTCAATAATTTTTCATGAATATACTTAGATGTGGATGACAGCTATGACAACATTGCTTTTGTACTGAGAAAAAGAAACAATTTTGTTGCTGATTGATTTTCTATTACTTTTGTTAGGTTTACGAATAATGTCCTGAGCACAGCTCAGCAAGTATGGTTGCGCAAATTAGGAGGTGCAAAGCCTGCTGTTAATGAAAATGTTGGTGGAATTATTACGGCAGGACAAGCTAAGAGATCAGCTTCTAAGCCGGAAAGGGGTGGTGAAAGGTCAGTATTATATAGTACAAGTTGCAGCCTCGGTCTTTCAATCCCTCTTTATACTTACGGCAACTTGGTGATCCACAGGTTTGCACAGTTAAAAGAAGAGGAAAAGAAGAAAAAGTTAAACAAGGCACTGCCAGTGGAGGAAGTTCAGCCTCTGGCTTCTGCTTCTGTTTCCGATGATGGCTCAGATGTAAAAAACAACAAGGTAAATATTCAACTTCTAAAGTTTCCTGGTCACTAATTGTTGCAATAGAGCTGTCCTTTTGAGTCAGAACAAAATAATTAAAGGAAAAAGAAAAATCGCAATACCAGGAACAATTTCTGAATTCCAACCACCATCTATTTCCAATCAATTATAAGTTGAAATGTCTAGTTCATTTTCCCCTATATAAGTAAAATAAGCCACAAATTGAAAGTTCAAAATTTTCTTTTCCTGTTGCAATTTTATAATGTACATTTGTGTAGCGTTTCCATATGCTCGAGTTTTTGGAATACTTATTTATATTTATACAAAGTGACTACCAATGATGTAGAGTCTTGAAAGAAAACTTGGTCATTTTTTGGTATTCAAGCAAAGCTAGTTGGCCTTTAACACATGTCTTAAGCAGGAAAGGGGAATTAACTGTGTAAGAGCTGGTCTCCATCTTTCATTTATATAAATCAACTTTTTAGTCTAGCACTGCATGCTCCTTTTCCCATCTTCAATGCCTATGCCATGATACTTACCAATATGGGTGGAGTTTAAATTATAAATGAATTCAAACGACAAATATTTGAATTGTTGAAAACCAATCAGCTGGGATAGATATGGCTATCATTTTAAACAGAAGTTCAGCCTTTGGGATATATTTCCCATAGCTTACGTATTGAAAGGAGTGTCTCGTTGTCTTGTTTTACTACTAAAAATTGATTAGAAACTAGAGCAAAACAATCTGAAGCATTGTATTATTTACTTAAAATCTGCTATCGATATCAATATATCAGTAGCAGAGGTAAATATTTGCAGAAATTCAATGCTCTATCTGAACAAGAAAATAAAAATTTCCCAGGAAATTCAAGGGGCCTGGTTCTGTCTCAACCCACTTCTCTCTTCTTCCCTCGTTTTGTTTCCCCTTCCTTCCTAACCATCTGACCATCCTCTTCCTGATTTTCCCATGCTATGGACACGATGTTGAACAGCTGTTGTTATTTTTGTTTATTAATTTAAAGGAGAAAAAATTACTGTCATTTTAATGTAATTTGAGATTGGTGTTTAAGATTTTCATTCTTCTACCAAATAACCCAAGCTATACCAACTTTATACAGGAACAAGAAGTTACAGAAGATGCGTATGCTTCTAAAGTTAGCCAAGAGGTTAAAAGTTTTTCTAGGGAAAGAAGAAGTAAGCGTTCAAAGCGAAAGCCTGTTGTATGATAACGGACCACATACAATTATTTGTAGTTTATAGTAAGTTTTGTATATTTCAACAGTTTGTAACATTTTTGGGTTGTCAATCTTATTGAATATGTTATTTAAGTCTGCAAAATATATTTTGTTTCGTTTAAATTCCACATGTTAGTAGCATATGTAAATTGTACTTTAACAGATACCTGCTTTCTTACAATCAAAAACTTCTTGTTGGAAAAAGAAAGCATAAAACCTTGTAATGAAAATTCTCAATTGAAAGCAAATATAGAAGCTTGTGACGAGTGTACATTAACCTTGCATATTATTGTGAAATAAATTATCCATGTTCTAATTAATCTCGATCTCGAACATACTTTATACTATCTGTAACAAACTGTCTCTTCATTATAAGTAACAGACATTGCTAGCTCTATAGAATTAGTTTACGTGTTGAGTAATGTGGGTTATATAAGAGGTAACCTTTTGTACCACCATTTTTGGAAGCTGGGAAGAGACATTTTCTATCTTGAGGGTCCAACTTAGTTTTGTTTTGGGCATGTTTATAATATTTCATCACCTCCCCTCTCTCCAAAAATCCCGAATCATACAGACCCTTATAGACTTCGAGATCATGGAAGGTAGGAGGCTTGGTTATGTAGTGCCTCAAATGATCGTTATTTGTGGTTATGTATTAGAGAGGATGATTGGTCAACATTTCAAATAAGAGGAGAAATTTTAATGGAGGAGAACAAGATGTTATGGAGGAGGAAAGGGGAAATACATTTCTTTTACAAAGGAAGATGGTTTTGAGTGGAGGGAAAATGCTAATTTACTTTTTACACCTTCATAACATTTTAGGTGACATTTCATTTAAGGTTATTTTAGTCGATACATATTTGAGGATTTACCTTCTTATGTGATTTGGGATGAGAATGTGATTCATTGGCTGTACTTACATGATTGGTGGTATGATTTTGCAATTCAAACTTTGAAGTTTGGAGCGAAGTAATGAGCTATTTATATTGATCAGAAATTAGTTGCAAGGATTGGCTTGATGAGGATGATGAAGCTGCTGCAGTCATGACAAAACGAATGTTCTTGAGTTTGTATCCAAGTAGAAAACCATGTTTAAAATAACGTGTATGTTCTTCGAACATCCAATCTTCAGATCAGCATATAAAACAAAGTTAGTTTAAGCACATTTAAGGACTCATGATATGAGACTGTTTTCGACTGAGAATTAGCTATTGCATTTTGCAATGAATAAAGGTTGCAATACAATATGATATGAAATGAAAAGTTTGAGAGTAAAAATTAGATATGACCATACTTATAAGAGATTGAGCAACAACTTTTGCATGCCTTTTAACAAAGAAAAAATGTTCCTTCCTATGGTCAAGAATATTGGCTCCAAACATTGTATTGTGAGACTTATTTATTTTGAAATATGGTTCTAAAATACCCTCAAATATAACTCACATGACGACTATCTATAGAAAGAAATTGGTGAATTGAATCTGAATTTTCTGTTAATAATTGTTCTTTGCGATAGAACTCTGTTGAGGGACTATAAGTATAATGTTTGATTGTTGAAAAATAATGTGGAACTAATAGTAGTGCTCCAAATGGAGTGCAGGGCTGTAAAGCTGCAATTACAAGCTTCTAATCAAACGTGTTCAGCCAATTTCAACGCATCCTTTAAACTACACAAATGAGAACCATTTGGCAAAAAAAAGACACATGTCGCTCTCACAATGAGTTTGGGCAAAATCCTACTTGGACTAAAATCCAAAAAACCTACCTTCTTTTGGAAATTTTTTGAATATGTTTTCCCTCCTTTCTTATAAACCGAAAATGGGCCAAAACATAAGAGTCCAACAGCCCAGCCCAATTCAATTAGTCCATGGTCAAACAATAGAAAGAAGAAAATTGCTATCTAGGCCCCCCTACTTGCTCCCAGGCCCCCCTAAAATCCCAAAATACCCCTGAGGTAGTGGTCAAAAATTTCGTCAGATAGACAACAAAATATAGGAATAAAAATATTGGCACAAGATTTCGTCAGATAGACAACAAAACATAATGTTGGTACAAAATTTCGTCAGATAGACAACAAAACATAATGTTGGCATCAAATTTCGTCAGGTAGACAACAAAACATAATGCTGGCACAAAATTTCGTCAGATAGACAACGAAACTGTGAAAATGTAGTTTCGAGACATTAAACTGTGGTTCGGTAGTTTCGTCAGTTTGTCAACGAAGCGGATTTTTTATCGTCGTCTATTTAACGAATTTTTTTATCAGGGGCATTTTTGTCAGTTTGGGGGGCCTGAGAGCAAAGATGGGGGCCTATATAGCAATTTTCTAGAAAGAAAGTGAAGGCATCAATGCATCAGACAAAAGCTTTGTTATGTCACTTTCATTATTCAAATTACTTCTTCTTATAGCAAATAAAGACTACTTTCCACTTCACAAAAACCTCTCTCATCACTAATTGATGAAATATCTCTCTCTTCCTTCTCTGCATAATCCCTTTCTCCCCAATCTAGGTTTGAATTTCAAATTCCCCTCAAAATGGATTTTGTGGTCTCTCTACTCACAAACACAAAATTTCTCTCTCACGCACTCTTAATTCATCTTTCTCCATTTATTTGTTTCATCTCCAAATTGTCAAACACGATGTGCTATTGTTCATCTCCGACCTGTTTCCATACTCATTCCGACGGTAATTTCAGTTTCGTTATTTTATCACATCCCTATTTTTCTTCAATAGCATCTTTAATCCCCTTCACCTTTCGTTTTCTGTGTTAATTTGCAGCGAGTTGTCCTTGAACTTTATTTACTTCTCGGAATGATATCAAGTAACGCACATGCTCTGATTTATGTAATGGATGACAGTCAGACACATCCCATTTATATATCTTATAGACATTCAGAGCTTCATCCAACTTCAAAGATATCCCAGCTGTACAACCAACCCTTTCCTCAGGATTTTCTTTTACTTTCTCAAATTCAATAACAACCAGACTGTCTGATGTTGGCTTGTTCTTCGGATCAAGCAAACTTCCTTTCTTGAAACCTTGTTTGTTACAAACATAACGTACATAATGTATTTTATCTAATTTCTTATTGTGTGAATTGTTTTTTGATTTCAACATAGTCCTAATTGAAAATCCACTGTTATATGCATAATCACCATAGAATTTTTCAATCTCTTCAACAGATTCAAAAGCAAAAGACTCCAAAGATTCTTTATTACTAGGGGAGTAACATTGGAAACTATCATTCAGGACGTGTTCTTGAACTATCAGCATGTGTTCCCTATAAAAGAATATCATTTAAAAGTAAATTAACCACTGAAACAACAAGCAAAGCAACATGCATACAGTAGTATAGTTAAATATCATTTACATATACAATCATTGATCTTGAAACCATTTAACAATATTAATGGTTTCATTGTATAACATCTGGAAACCATTTAACAATAATAATGGTTTCATCTAATTTAAAGCAGATGACGATAATGATGACGATGCTGATAATGAAAATATAGAAAACACTAATACAAATCCAGAAACTCATCAACATCTTTAAACAATCTCAATAAAAAAAAACATTACAATTAATCCACTAATATAAAGACCTACAACCCAAAAATTCATCAACATTAGAATTCATCGGAGGTTACACGATGAATCCATTTAAAATTCATCAACATTAACATTAAGCATTTTCGAATTCATGTATGACACTGTTTTAAAAAGGATCATATTAATAATGTAAACGGTGAATTTGGTTTTGCATTGAGAAAGTAAATTGAGCATTGGATTAGCTTAATCCAATGATCAATTTCTACCAACACCATGATTAGCTTAATCCAATGGTAACTGTGTCATATGCAGTTATCGATCTTGACCGTCTAATATAAATTAATGACATAGATTCTTTAAAACTAGTTTTGTGCATGTGTCATCTGAGTTGTCTGATATCAAATTAACAACCAAGATCTTTAGTAGATAATGACAAGCAAATATAGAAAAATTCAACTAATATGTGAGGCAATGAATTTCATAGAAATTTAAAGGCTTCTACATGAATTTCATAGAAATTTAAAGACTTCTACATATATTCTTCTGAGATTTACAATTTTTATATATACAAGGTTAACCATTCTATATTTACCTTGATTTTCCTCCCAAAGTTTCGCCTTGTCTTCTTATTCATGTATCTAGAGAGTTTTTCTTGACGTTGCTCGCTCGTGCAATGCTGAGAAGGAAAGGCCTCTCAAGAGTTGATTGACCAACACTTATGTGATCATTGTCAAGTCTGTCATTAAAAAAAAGTGTCAATTATACACCAAATTTGTCAAGATAGCAAAAAGCGAGATACTTTTTCGTGAAAAAAAAAAAAAGTGATTATTGAGTGGTCCATGGTTTTGTATACTTCCTATTAGATTCAGTTACATGGTTTTGTAGCACATTATGCTACATTATAGTAAAAAATCGAAATGTGGCCGAAAAACACTAAAAAATCTAAAATCGGCCGAAAAACCTAAAATCGGCCGAAAAATTTAATATTGACCAGAAACCCTAAAATCAACCGAAAAACCCTAAAATTGGCTGGAAAATCTAAAATCAGCGAAAAACCCTAAAATCAGCCGAAAATCCAAAAAATCGGCCGAAAAACCATAAAATTGGCCATAAACCCTAAAATCAGACAAAAAAAATCTAAAATAGGCCGAAAAACCAAAAATATCTGCAAAAAAAAGCTAAAATCGGTTGAAAACAAAAAAAAATCATTGAAAATCCAAAAAATCTATCAAAAATGCAAAAAATCGGCCGAAAACCCTAAAATAGGCCAAAAACTTTAAAATCAGCTGAAAACCCGAAAAATGGGCCAAAAAACTAAAAATCGGCTGAAAACACTAAAATCAGCCAAAAAATTTAAAATCGGCGAAAACCCTAAAATCAAGCAATTTAGGGTTCATAGTCGATTTTTGGATTTTTGTCTGATTTTAGGTTTTTCGGCCGATTATAGAGTATATAGTCGATTTTAGGTTTTTCAGCCGATTTTTTGTTTTTTCGGCCGATTTTAGGGTTTATAGTTAATTTTAGGTTTTTTGGCCAGTTTTAGGTTTTTCGGCCGATTTTATTATTTTATTCTTTAAATTGAAAAATATCTAGTACATTTTTCTCTAAATCGATTTTTTTTTTTTAGATTTATTTTCTTGAAATAAAAAAAACAATTTTTTTTTTATCAAAATCGAAAAAAATGAGAATGTTGAAAATGAATTACTTTGTAATTCATTACCTTTTCCAAACAATTTTTTTTTAAAGTAATGGAATTCAAATGTGTCATCCAAACAAAAAATTTTGAAATGAAGGGAATTTGAATTCCATGAAATCTCAAAATCCCTTGAATTTTAAAATTCCTTATCCAAACACACTTTAAAAGATTTGAGAAGGTCAATACATAACATACCAGTTTGCTAAAAATTACTTGTAGTGTGCTAAGTAGCCAATGCAAATGACTGCTTATATTACCACTTAATGATCTCCTCAAGATAAAACCCTTCAAAACAAGAAAAATAAAATGAGAAAAATAAAACAAAGCAAACTAATACACGGTAAAAAAGAAAATGCTACTAAATGATATATGAATAAAGCTAGGCCTCATGGAAATCACTTGTAGTGTGCTAAGTAGCCAATGCAACCAACTCTGCTTATGTTACCACTTAATGATCTCCTCAAGATAAAGCCTTTCAAAACAAGAAAAAAAATAAAATAAAATAAAACAAAGCAATCTAATACACTGCAAAAAAGAAAATGCTACTAAATGATATATGAATAAAGCTAGGCCTCATGGAAATTACTTGTAGTGTGCTAAGTAACCAATGCAACTGACTGCTTATGTTACCACTTAATGATCTCCTCAAGATAAAGCCCTTCAAAATAGGAAAAAAAATGAGAAAAAAAAACTAATACACTGTAAAAAAGAATATGCTACTAAATGATATATGAATAAAGCTAGGCCTCATGGAGGTATAGTGATTCTTTTACCTAGGCTTCATGCAAACTAGAAATCTAAAAGTAAAGACTTGGTTAGATGATAATGATGATGATGGAACTACTATTTATGCATTATTATGCTGGAAACTAGTAGTATTGTTAAATGGTTTCAATATGTTATGCACTGAAACCATTAGTATTTGTTAAATGGTTTATCAATGGCATCCATTAGAAAATTGTAAGAAACAAAAATGCATCTGGAAAAAACACCCTCTGATAAGATCAGTAGACTAGAGATCTCTTAAACACCTTAATGGAGGTATAGTGATTCTTGTACTTAGGCATCATGCAAATCAATAAAAAACCACAATCATTCACAGATTGAACCAATAGAGAAAAAAACATAATAATCAAAATCAAAAGTGAAATTAAATATATATAGAAAACTCATGAAATTAAATACTATGTAAAATTATCAGTACAACTAGAGAAAAACTATGAAACTTGGTTTACATAGTTATGCAGCTTGTTGTTTCATAAACTCATCACAACAATCAAACATTAAGCGTAATCAGGCATAAACTCATACATATATGGTTAAACACAACAAAATTCATATACATGATTACCTCGCAGTCACGCCGGAGACGGAAAATTCATGCATGAATGTCGCCGGACAAGCAACCTTGCCTGACAAATCACGTCGCAACCACGCCGTCGTGCACGCCGGAGAAGAATCACGTTGGAGAACGATCAGGTCGAAGAAGGATCATTTCGGAGTTGATCAAGAGCAACCTCAACGTCGGAGAAGGATAGTTGATCACGATCCAGTTCTGAGTGTGTGAGATCCAGGTGTGAGTGTGTGAGTTGAGGTTGACTACGATTATTACACATGGGGGCCCAATCTGATGGCTGTTATTGAGTTATGCATCATGCATAAAGAATTGATTTATGCATAATAACTTCAACCCCTCTTAAGGTCTCGGGTTCGATTCTCACCGGTGCCAATTTAGGTGGACTAATTTAGCTTCTTCAAAAAAAAAAACTTTAACTCTAAACTAAAAAAAATACAAAACAAAAATAACTAAAAAAAACATAAAACAAATCAACTTATAAAAAAATACAAAAAAAAGCACAAAATTAAACAAATCTATTCATTAAAAAAAAAAAAAAAAAAAAAAAAAAAAAAAAAAAAAACAACTACTCATAAAAATAGCAATAGAAAGTTAGAAACCACTTCTAAAGATAAGCATAAAAGTTAACTAATAGTTTTTTTAAACAAGACAATTAGTTCTAATCGATAAATATAAAAAATAATGGACAAATATTTTTCACTCATGCATAAAAAAATTAAAAAATATTTATCACCGATAATTATAATTTATTATTAAAATATACACGGATAATAACTTTAATAAAATAAATTTAGTCATTTTATAAATTTATATAAAATTGCACAATTTATATTTTAAAAATATTTTATCACATATTTCTAAATATTTTATTCTAAATAAATTGTATACTGTAGTATAATTATAATGTCAATCTTAAATATCAAGAAAAAAAAATCAATGGACGTAAACATTTCACAAATAATTTTTTTTAAAACAACAGAAGACTCAATGATAATAAATATATAAAAAAAAAAAACACAGGACAAAATAATTATAACCAATACATAAAAATAATTGAATAGATTTTGTTATTAATAATTATAATTTATTACAAAAATCGTACACGTGATTGTAGCTTTAATAATAATTTTTTTAATTTAATAAGTTTTACAAGAAAGAGCACAATGATTTCACTTATATTTTAAAAATATTTTATAACAAAATTTTAAATATTATATTCTAAATAAATTTTCTACCTTAATATAACGACAAACATAAATATTCGAAAAAAAGTCAATGGACCGGTATACTTTATTTTAACAATATATACGGGATAATAACTTTAGTAAAATAAATTTATTCTTTTAATAAATTTTACATGAAATTACACGGGACAATAGCTTTAATAAAATAAATTTATTCCTTCTAAAAATGTTTTCTACTTTAGTATATAATATCAAACTTAAAAATCAATGAGCATATGCATTCACGAATAATTTTAATAAGCAACAAAAGAATTAGTTCTCATCAATGATAAATTAAAAAATACATAAATATTTGTTACTTATAACATAAAAGAAATTGGATAAATATTTGTCATTGATAATTATAATTTATTACAAAAAATTATACACGGGGCATATGTTTATTATAAATCAATAAGCTAAATTTTTTAGGTTTTTAACAGTTTCTAAATAAAAATTTGATTAATTAGAACATTTTAATTATAATTTATTTAAAAAATATCACGGGGCAATAGTTTTAATTAAACAAATTTATATAGAAAAAAAAAATTTAGTAAGTTTTACAAGAAAGAGCATAATAATTTAACTTATATTTTAATTTTATCAACATTTTTATAACAAATGTTTAAATATTTTATTTTAAATAAATTTTTAGATTAATATAATGACAAACATAAATACCGAATAAAAATAATACAACGCATATCATTGCATATGTATTTAAATCAAATTATTTCCTTTTTAGGGTTTCCATGGAAAATCACATCTATTTTAAAGAGCTTCAACTTATGTGGATCGCTTTTTCAAACAATGCTATGAAGAGTATTATATTATCCACTCAACTTAATCTATATTTTTTATGTATTTTCAAATCTTGGTTTGACCGAATGCGCAAAATGTGTTATCTAGACTCGATAACTTGCCTTGGGCAGTAAAGGGAAGGAAACTAATAACAAGCACTCGCATAAAGTGGTGTGCTTCAAGAAGGTAAAAGGAGAGGGTTGTCTTAACTCTTAAGCATTTACATTCAGCGTTAATCTTTGTCAAATCTCTGTGAGATGGGTCATTTTTTTATTTTATTTTTTTTCAGCTGGTGGACACCAATGCCACACCAAAAGTAAATCCTAGGACCGAACTTATTAATAACTGGACTGGCAAGACAGATGTTGTACACAATGTCTAAGATAATTTGTGTAACAATTCAGATGTCTTAGACAACTGGTTCGACAATTGGTTGATAGAATCAATAATAATAAAGTACTGAAGTAAAGGGAAAGCAATAAATGACACAGTTGTTTGTTAACTCAGTTCGATGCAAATCACACCTACTCTAGGGATACCAATTCAGGAAAGGAACTCACTACTCCGAATTAATACTTAGTCTTACAACACCCACCAACACTTATTGATGTGTATGCCTTTTTCTTTATCCTTGTGTTTTTCTACCCAAGAACTCACTCCCCCTAGATATGAGAACTTACTCCCTTCCTTATAGTTCTAGTCCCAAGTGACCGAAGTAAACTTGTCGTTTAAAACATGATGTTGAATAAATCATTCAACAAACGATCAAGCAACTAAACCTTAGAACTAAGCTTTATAAGCTACTATTACTTTCCACATTGGATACAAAGCATTGGACTCACAATCTTCGGTTACTGTGTGTTAATTTTTATTTTAGCCTTGAGTCCTTTTTATAGATGTGCAGATCTTCAGGTTATGCTTAATCTTTTAGAAACACAACGATATGAATTTAGTTATTAAAACAAACTTGTTTTAAAAACAAACTCTATTGGATAAAAGATTTGATTTTAATCTTTATCCAAATAAGTTAGTTATGATTCACAATCGTATCTAACACATATGATAGATAACAAACTTTGTTATCTATCCTATTGACAGGTATTACTTGATGATTCGTGTCTGTTGCATATTTGAAGAGATGCGCGCATTCTAGGATAAGTTTGAATATTCATAGTTGTTAGTGGGACAAGATGCTCTACACAGATGTCTTAGGACATCTTGTTTCAACATGTTGATTGAACATGTCATTCACACAGTGACAAGATGTCTTACACATCTTGTTCGACATGTTGCATTTGCACATCTTGTTTATGCACCAGTGGTTTTAGCTTATTTGTTTTACCCTTGTTGCTTTAGCCTTGTTTTAGCCTTATGGTACAGCCAATCTCAAAAAAACTACAATATTGTTGGTTAATGCTCGACGAAAGAAGCATGCCTCATGATCCAAGTTTTGAATCCATGCATAATATTGTGTTCATAGATGAGAAATGATTTTATATGACAAAAAAATCCACCAATTATTACTTACTTCCAGATGAGGATGAGCCACACAAAACATGCAAAAGCAGAAATTTTATAGGAAAAGTTATGTTCTTAGCTACAGTGGCTAGACCCAGGTTCGATAATGAAAGAAAAGAGACATTCTCCGAGAAGATTGGAATATTTCCTTTTGTGTATGAACAACCAGCAAAAAGGACTAGTGTCATTAAGGGACACTAGAAAATAAACTCGTAACTTATGTGACAAGAGAGGTGAATAAATTGTTCCTAATTAATCATGTTTTTCCAGCCATTAAGAGGTTATGGCCAAAGGAAGATGCAGGAAAGATAATATTCATTTCAACAAGATAAAGCAAAGTCTCATGTTGATAAAGATGATGGAGATTTTCTTCAAGCTGCAAGTGAAGGTGGATTTGATAATTAATTGACTTGTCAGACACCAAATTCCCCTGATTTAAATATGTTGGACCTAAGATTTTTTAATGGCATTCAATCTTTACTGCATAAAGTATCTACAAAATCAGTTGGTGATCTTATCAAGGCAGTGGAAAATTCATTTGATGCATTTTCACAACTCTTCAATCATGTATGGTGGAAATAATGCAAATTAAGGGATCAAATAGGTACAAAGTTCCTCACATAAAGAAAGATTCCATGTACAATTAAGGTGAATTACCATGTCAATTGAGCTATGATCCATCATTGATTCAAGAGGTTACCCAATATCTTGAAAGTTTAAATGCTTCTTAAGCATGAGAATGAACATAATTTTCCCAACATTTTGACAGAATTTTGAAAATACTTGGAGGTTACCCAATAACTTGGAGTATTTTTGTAATGTAGTAGTATGTGGTTATGAAGAAAAATATGTAGTATTTTTTTTGTGTTAATGTACTAGTTTGTCTTTTTGTTACCATGTTCTTGCAAGAAAGTAAATTAATTAAAGTGTTGTTTTATGCAATTGGGTATATGGTGCTTATGAACAATTTTTTCTTTATCGTGTGAGAATTGTTAGCTAAATAAATCAAGAAACTAATGAAAGAATTGAGAAGAAACTTGTAATATATTCTTGGTCACTAAGAAATGTTGTGATTGGACCTTTATTGCAAGAGGCACCACCCTAACTTTTGTCTTCATCGTTTGCCTATATTTAGCTTAGTAGATTTGAGATTGTTAGCTTAATGATAAGATGTCTATAATGATAATTACTATCAGTTTGTAAATCAAAATAAGGTGTTCAAGTAATTTTCATTATCTCGCTCATTTGACAGTGTGTTATGTTGTTGTTATGTCCGATTGGGATTTGGATTCTCTTCAAAAAAAAAAAAATTTACTTTAATGGTTGTTAAATTATAAAGAATAAAATAATACTTAAAAAAAAATAATAAACAAATGAATAGTTATGATTACATTAGAAAGAAAATTGGAGAGGATATAAATTCTTCAAGTTAACTCATATTAGTGGAACTATATCACCGTTGATTGATACACATGTAGTGCAGAACTATAACAAGTAACAACACAACATATATATATATATATATTGTATAAACATGCTGATGAATTAAAATACACATGTAGAACTAAATCACCCATTGTGAGAAGTGATTTTGGCTTTAATATATATATATATATATATATATATATATATATATATATATATATATATATATATATATATATATATATGAATTAAAATACACATGTAGAACTAAATCACCCATTGTGAGAAGTGATTTTGGCTTTAATATATATATATATATTTTAATGGCAAATTGTTAGTATATTACAATATTGTTAGTTTTTCTCCTTGTTAGGACTTGAACCCTGGACTTCCAAACTCCTTTACCTTTAGCTCAACTAGAATAATCAATTGAGCTACCCATCCCACCCTAAACTATCAAAATATATATATTGTATAACATACTATTAGTAAAAGAAAATTAAAACATTCAAAAGAATTTAGAGGAGGAAATCAAAATAAAGTAGAAGTCACATAATTCATTTGTTCCATTAAAGATAAGTAAGATAAGTGCACCGCCATCCATTGGAAAAGGAGAAGATTCTACAAAAGTTCATTGCTAGTGAACAAAATTATCAAAATAAACTAGAAGTCACATAATGTATTTGCCCCATTAAAGTTAAGTACATTGCCATCCATTTCAAAAGAAGAAGATACCACAAAAGTACATTGCTGGTGAAAGCAATTCATAATCTCATTACATGGTGATCTTTAAGTTAATTAGTAGAAACGATTCATGTATATCTTCAACATAGTAAAAACTTCATTGTTCAAAGCTTCAATTTCAAACCCAAAATCATAGCCTTCCTTTGGATATTTGTTGAGGTCAAGCTGATTGTTACCATCAAAATGCAATCTAGTTAAGAAATCCTCATACAAACATTTATGTCTGATTCTAAAGATGCTTTGAACCTCACCCGTATCAAAATATTCTTCACCCTTATCCATTGAGTCCTCAACAATCTCTTAAGCAACTTCGCATGAATCCTCTGGTAACTTGTTCAAATCAAAAAAGTTCTTCACTTTCATATTGTTTTCATGCTCTCTATCCTCCTTGAGAGTGGAAACATAAAGCTTTCATGGAACCCATTATGAATGTTACTCCAAGACTTTACTAAACTCTAGTAGTACTCATAGTAGTAGCTTTACTACCGTAAGTTTTACAAGAGCATCCACATCCATGTCACTCATATGAGTGGTATAAATAGATTTCATCTAATTTTTTATATTATTTTATATTTTGTAACTATTTAAACCACTCAACCATATTTTTTAAATATTCATACCATTTATCTAACTCTAACATGGACCCCACAAAATTCATAAAAGCCGAGCATAACACACACACATTTTTGTTGGCTTTAAAAAATATTAAAAAATGGCTAAAGACACGGTTCCAAACTTGGCTACCGTGGTTGAGATAAACCACTTCATATATAGTGTATTCCCATACTACTCTGACAGTAGTAGCAACACGTGGCTAAGCACTCCCCCATATTTATGCTCTAAAAGCCTCGATCTCTCCTTGTAAAACAAAAAGTCTCACTTTTCCACTTTCAAAAACAACATTTTCGTATGTCTCATTTTTTCTCTTCTGAAAATGCAGCGTGCATTTCTAACTTTATAAGTAGGATCGGTAATAGACCATGTCCATGCTTTGAATCTAAGTCTGGTCTATAATTTTTCTTTAAATTTAAGTTTGGCATATGGCCTATTAAATGTTCTTTTTTTCGGCCTGACCTGGACTTATTTATAGTCTGATCTTGTAGCCTGTTTAAAAGTCTGTGTTAAATATAAGTGTCTATATAATCTTTTTAAATAGGCTAATTAAATAGATTTTGAAGCCTATTTTCACATTTAAATTTTCATATTTTCTACAACATTAAAAAAAAACTAATAAAATGATTAGCACAATAATTAAAAGCTAATCAAATAACAAATATGATTACCACAAATAAATATTTTGTATTTATATAAATAATATTTATTTTTTATACAAGGTGATATAAATAATTATAATAATACTATATAAATAATAATAATTAAATATAAACAGATCGGCTTATTAGGCTTTATAGGCCTTTTTAAAAGTCTAAATCTGACCTATTTATATAAATAAAATTTTTTTCAAAGTCAAGTCTGACATTTTTAATAAACATACCTTACTAGGCAAGGTCTAAATCATGCCATGTCGTAGCCCCTGAATGTCATCTGGCCTATTCTCAACTCTATTTACAAGTAACATGTGGAGTACTATATTGGAAACCGCAAATAAAGTGAAACAATTAAAAAGGTTAAAAATGATATTTACAAATGAAATATACATTAAAAATTGTTTTTTTATATTAAGGACTAATATTTTTTTTAAATGTTTTTTATATTAAAAATTAGAGGGAGTAATAAAAGTTGAGCTGGTGGGATATTGAATAGGTTTTGGTAACACGATTTAATTAAGTTAAATGCTAACGAGTGCCTCCGAGGCACTCTTTAAGACCTTAAATAGTAAGGTTTTTTATAGAATTTTTACGAGAATGCGTAAAGTCAACGTATTAAAAATTGTAATGGTTAATTTTTTGAATAAAAAATTTCTATAAATGGAATGCTTAAAAAATATCCCGGGAGCACTCGTTACAAGACCCTTTAATTAAAGATAAAGACTAAGCAAATTAAGTTATCTGTTTTGACAATCTAACAACCGGGAAAATTGCTATGGGATATTTATTATGTAATGATTCAAAATCCAAGTTTGGATTGAGATTCATAGCTCTTGAATTGTAATGTTATTTATTTTTTCTTCTTATATCAACATGAGATTTTTCTCATTGATGTTGTAGATTCCCAATCTCATTTTTCTTCAAAACAATGAATGATATATATAGATCGATTTGTAGTTGAAATAATAGTACTATTCTATTAGGGGCTAATGTTACGGTGGACTACCGTCACAAGTGGTCCACCGTGGACGAATTGATCTACCGAATATGAATTTTACAAAATTTATTGGTAGATTGAAAGTTTATATCATATAGATTATTCATAAAAAAATTTAAAAAAATTGAAAATCATTTGATATTTTATTGGGATTTATCAAGATTTACGGTATTTAATAAACCATTAATCTTGATGGGTCTCAATAACATATCAAATAATTTTCAATTTTTCTAAAATTTTCTATAGATGATCTATATGATATAAACGTTCAATCCAACGGTGAATTTTATAAAATTCATATTCGGTGTAATAGTATTCATAACTGGTCCATCATGGACCACTTAATAAGGTAGTCCATATTAGAATTTACCTTCTATTAGGTATTGGATTCCAATATCAATAAATCCAAAGTGGTTTCAGGTAGGACATATTGCATAATGTAGATTAGAGAGACTTTTTTCTAGACACAACACTAAATAATAGTATTCTTTTCGACTTTAATTATAAATAAATTTTTACTTTTTAGATTTATTGGATATCTAATGTATCTAGCCTCAATCATGGTCGGTCCTGAGTTTTTAGAGGCTGTGTATAAATTTTAAAAGTGGCCTCTTGATAAATAAAAAAAAATTTAAAAAAAATTTGTCAATTTTAAATTGCAAATAGCATAAAATATAATTATCCTTGTAATTAACATAAAAATGATTCATATTTTATCAATAACTGAGGATCAACTACATAGAGGGAATGACAGAAAACAAAAGGAGAATCAAGGAAAAAAGAGAATGTGTTTCTTGCAAGAGATTAAGGAGATTCTTGTGTTACTGAGTTTGATATTGCGTTACTGATTTTCATTCCATTTTTTAGCTTTTTTTTAAGCTATTTTTTAGTGCGATAAGATTTTGAATTCCTTTTCTTTTTTTATTATTTTTTTCAAAAATTGGACGTTGACTTTATATTGTGTAGAACTATTATTTTTACACCCCATGTTTTACTAATACTATTGTCCCATAAAAAAATTTGAAGCCTTCCAATTTTGGAGATCCGATGCAATGGGCCTTGTTACACCCCCTATTGGGCCGGCCCTGACCTCAATTATAGACTAAATACATTAGATATCGAATCAATCTAAAAAGTGGAAATTTACTTATAATATAATTAAGGTCGCAATGAGTAATTTTTTGACACACACAAATTAGAAAAAGGGTTAATAGGTTGTTACCTCTCTGCTAAGTGGGCGTATTTTGCGTTACCTCATACTAAAAATTCCTTGAAGATTCCCCTCTTACAAAGTAAATTTTGTTGGTTTCTCCCATTAGATGCATTTTTTAAATCGATTATTTTGTTCAACCGATTTAAAAAGTGTTGTTTTTTAAATCGGTTATTTTGTTCAACCGATTTAAAAATTGCAAATTTCTTGCATCTAAGAGGGGGATAATGGGGAAAACAAAAAAAAATTACTTTGTAGGGAAGAAATCTTCAATGAATTTTTAGTAAAACACACCTACTTTTCAGGGGTAACAAGTAACAACCTATTAACTCTCTAGAAAAAATAATAATTAAATAAATTAGTCATATCACTTAATATTTACTTATAGTTTTATCTTTAAATTTTCTGAATGTATGTACTCCCTCCGAACTTTTTTATAAGCAAAAATTCTCTTTTGCACACTTATTAAGAAGTTGACTTTTTATCCTAGTTTTATATGTAATTTCAGTGCAATTCCTAAAATGCCCTTTTGTCTATTATGAAATCTACTCCTACTTAGATGTAATCATTATTAGTATTACTCCAACATAGATTATTTGTAGAAATGAATAAATACATGTGTAGGGGTATTGTTGGAAAAAAAATATTAATTAGAGATAAGGGTGAACACAAACCCGCAACCCACTCGAAACCGACATAACCGACAACATATGGAAGCATTCGGTCGGGTGCGGGTCGGGTCTCGGGTCGACAATTGTGAAAAATCGGTCATGAACGGTTGTATACGGTCGGGTGCGGGTCTCTAAAAATCCGTCTCTTCATAACCGAAACCGACCGAACAATTTTTAAAATACAAATTAATTTTTTTTCTAGTTTCGAGCACCTCTTATTTCTCTTAATATCATATGCTCTTCACTTTGTTAATTTTATCTATCTTTGATAGAGGAGAAAAATGTTGTATTTTACAAATTTTAGCTTGTAATATGTTGATAAAGAAAATGTGAAAGATAATATTTTAGATTTATCTTAATTTTTACTTCTCATCTACTATTTATTATTGTCGTTGAATTTACAAATTTGAAACAAATTAATTTTATCTCATCATTTTTATTGTATCTTTTGTTGCATTATATACGATATATTGAACGAATTGTCAAAAACAAATAATTTTTTGATCAACGAAGTTTTAAATGTAACAAAAACATTTCAATCTAACCCGTTAAAACCGACCGGTTGGACCCGTCACCCATATGACCCAAACCCGAACAAACCGAAAACGTAAACGGTCGGAATTGGGTCCAAATTAAGAGATCGTGGTTTTTATCGATTTGACGATTTTCGATCCGAATCCGATCGAATCCGACCGATGCTCACCCTAATTAGAGATGAATTAAATGACTTTTGCTTATATTAATAGAAGATTAATAGTAGAAGATTTGACACACTCGCTATCTAATCGGTACTTGGAGCGCGTAAGAAACAAGGGCGCGAAAAAAAGAACCCTCTGAAAATTGAAAACTCTACTCATAATCATTCCCATACCGACCAGTCTTGTCCATGGTTTCAGTCTTTTAGACTTCCTTTTCAGAATCCGATGAAAATACAAAAAAGCACGCAAAAAGTAGTCCT
The DNA here is from genome assembly GCA_954870985.1 of Trifolium fragiferum. NCBI lineage: Eukaryota > Viridiplantae > Streptophyta > Magnoliopsida > Fabales > Fabaceae > Trifolium > Trifolium fragiferum. The sequence goes on along the minus strand of OX940790.1, from coordinate 23,086,210 downwards.
TATCTGCCAGTACCTCCTTTTATCAATAACCTCCTTCAATCTCCATTTTACCCTTCACTTATTTAAAATCACCAACTATAAACACCATTTTCATAGACCTCTAGAAAGGCCATTCCAGTCATATCCATAATCACACAGACAAAGATAAAACTAGCCGTTCACAACAAACACACGTACACCTCAATCATCATCACCCACCGTTCATTTTTTCCTTCATCTTTCTCCCTATAAATAAACTATCACAAACACATTCACCTCTCACACTTAACCAAAAACTCTTCTCCAATGGCTTCTTCTTCCCTTCTCATTTCCACTTTCCTCTTCCTCACAATCTTCTCACCCTCACAAGCTCTCATCTTCACCTTCGTCAACAACTGCCCATACACAGTCTGGCCTGCCATCCTACCCAACGAAAACTTCCCCGTCCTCTCCACCAGCGGCTTCGAACTCCGCCACTTCACCCACCTCTCCATCCCCGTTCCAGACACCCACTGGGCCGGTCGTGCTTGGGCCAGAACCGGCTGCACAACCACCAACAACAAATTCACCTGCCTCACCGGCGACTGCGGTAACCGTCTCCAATGCAACCGTCAAGGCGGTTTAGCCCCAACAACACTAGTCCAATTCGACGTACATCACGGTAACAAGGACTTCTCATCTTACAGCGTTAGTCTCGTCGACGGTTTCAACGCTCCGATGACAGTTACTCCTCATGAAGGTAAAGGTGAGTGTCCGGTGGTTGGTTGTCGTGCTGATCTTGTTGCCACGTGTCCTCCTGTTTTGCAGCACCGTGTTCCGGCGGTTCATGGTCCTGTTGTGGCTTGTAAGAGTGGTTGCGAAGCTTTTCACACCGATGAGCTTTGTTGTAGGAATCACTTTAATAACCCTCAAACGTGTAAGCCTTCTGTGTATTCCATGCACTTCAAGCACGCGTGTCCTGCTACTTTTACCTACGCGCATGATACTCCTTCTTTGACTCATCAGTGTTCTTCACCTCGTGAGCTTAAGGTTATCTTTTGCCATTGAAAGTTAGTATGATAAACATAAAACATGTTAGTGTCATTGTTTAGTGACTCTGTTCATGGTAGTAGTAGTACTTGTTGAAATAAGACTGTTGATTGAGGGTATAATGGTAATTAGGATAAGGAAAATCTTTGTTTTTCGTCTTTGTTTTCTAGATCTGTAGTGTAGTGACAAGATGGGAGTATTGTGTGATTTTAGTCTTTAAAAGAAGAAAAAAATTGTCATTTTAATTTGTGTTTATTACAGACTTAATTGCTTGTTCAATGGATCTGCATTTTCGTAGTATTTCTGTGCATTTGCAATAGGGGTTTGTATCTTAAAATGAAAAATTAAAGGGTTTGATTAATAATGTTAACTCAAAGTGATAATTATTTCTGTGGATAAATTTGTAATGATAGTCTTTAGGTATTATTTTAAGTTTTTAAAGTCTTTGTTGATAAAAGAGTTTACAAAAATATAATTTTTGTTATTGACAATTTATGAATTAAAATAAAAAATTATTTATTTATATAACTTATTTTTATAACTTAAAAAATAAGTCAAATACAAACCGGTGTTTAATAAAATGACTAATATATTTTTCTACAAAATAGATTTTATATATTAATTATTTTAAGAATTTAAAAAAAATTTATCTTAAGGATTATATTAAGAATTAAGAGGATTTACTACTTTTAAAATGATTATTTAAAACAAGTACTATCTACATTGTTTTGCTAAATTTTTTTAAAGGCGGAGTATTAAAATTTTATGTTAGAATTATAAAATAAAATTATATGTTAAATATTTGATAAATAAAATTTATATATTATAATTTTATGATCTAATGCTATTATTCAACTTTCAATTAATTATTTTATGATCTGAAATAGTGTACAAAAATAAAATGCAAAATTACATTTTTGATCTATTATTTTTTTTAACATTTTAATTTTTTATCTTTTATTTATAATAATTTAATCATTTATCTTATTTTTGTAACATTTATCTTATCTTTTTAACAATGAATAGTGGTTAGTGTTTAAAGAAAATTTCTTTCAGAAAAAGATTACACTATGCCCATCAGCGAAAAGAGGTATAGATAAATCATTAGGACGCATAGCAATTTTTACGAAAATCAAATTAGAGAAAGTACTCATCTTTGTTAACACGTCCACACACATTATCTTTTTGGGGCGTATGTTCAACCATAATCTCCCAATTTCTAGCGGCTCTTGCTACCGTACATGATCAAAATAGATCTCCCACTGTACGCGACCAAAAAAATTGGATTTTTACTTTTTTTTTTTTCCTTCTTTTTTATGGTAGAGGATCTTTACTTTTAACACATAATATTTGAAAATTTAATTAATATTATTTGATAGTTTCATTATTTCAAGGTCAAAATTGGAATTTGATATCAATTAAAATACATATCTCTTATTGCAATAGTAAATTTTCCTTACTATTAATCTCTAATATTTTACTCGGTCAATGGCGGAATCAGGAAAAATAGTTTGGAGTGTCACTATTTTTTTTAATATATATGTTAAATACAAAAATTATATTGCATATAAAAATATAAGTTATAAAAAACACAAAGGCTTTGTTTGACAAAATTAAGTTATAAGTTAGATGATAGCTTAAAAGCTAACTGATAGTTTTTTTTTGTGTAAATTGGGTATCCTCTGCGCGCAACTGCAGAGACTAATCCCTCGAGCCTTGTGGGATCCAAATGGGTGGCAAATTCTCCATAAGAGTTTTAACACTACTGCATGCCCAAGTCAGGGATCGAACCCATGACCTTGGTTAACCTAACTGATAGTTGATAAACTAGCTTTTAACTAATAGTAGAAAGGCTAAAATGCACTTTTGGTCCCCCTATTTATATAATTTTGAAGTTTTGGTCCCCATATTTCTAAAATAAACTTTTTGGTCCCCTTATTTTGATGATGTGGTGCTCTTATTTATGATGTGGCACTTAGGTGGCATAATTGAATTGAGAAAATATTTTCCATGTCATTTTTATTATATTTAATCTTGTTATTTATTTTATTTAAAAATTAAAATATTCAAAATCAATTAAAAAAAAATTCTTCATCATCTAAAACATAAAAAAAAAAAAAAAAAAACAGAGCCACCACCACCAGATTCTTATTCTTCTATTCTCTCCCACACACCCAGATCCATTCTCACCATATTTCTTTTCCTATCCTTTAACCACCACCACTACTCTTTATTGCCGCTCTAACTCCGCTTCATCTTCGACGACTGTGACTCCAAAGTCTACGCTGCTATTCCGATTCCGAAGCTATTCCGTTTATGGATCTCGATTACGGCACAATCGAGCATAAAAACGACGATGTAGTTCATGTTCACGATAACTTCGATCATTCCGCTTCTGCTTACAAGAACAACAACATACGCAGAAAATCCAATTTCCACACATACAAAGTTAGAAACAGTGTAAAAAATCTCAATTATTAGTAATAATAAGTCATATTGCTGGAAAAAAAAGTAATGCTAAATATATGTTTTAAATGGATGATAAAATTGCTGGGAAAAAAAAGTAATGCTAAATATATGTTATAAATGGATGATAAAATTGCTGGGAAAAAAAGTAATATTAAATATAATAAAAATGACATGAAAAATATTTTTTCAATTCAATTATGCCACCTAAGTGCCACATCATAAATAAAAGTGCCACATCATCAAAATAAGAGGGGGACTAAATTTTTTTATTGACTTTCAAAATAGGGGGACCAAAAAGTTGATTTTAGAAATAGGGGGACCAAAACTTCAAAATTATGTAAATAGGGGGATCAAAAGTGCATTTTAGCCTAGTAGAAAAGTAGTAGAATGAAATTAAATTGTTTGATAAATATAGCTGTTGTAATTATAAAATGACATAAAAGTACATGATTATTTTATGTGAGGGGGAAGTTATTTTTTTGAGTGAAAATTTTTTTTATTTAAAAAATAAAGAAATTAAAATAATGAGGTTTAAATTGGAATAAAAGGTAAAAAGATATAAGCTTTTAAACACAAATAAACTAGCCCATAGTTTATTATATTAACTTTTAAGTTTGTTTCATAAAATTATAGGTGTTTGGAAATCCACTTGGGTTGGTCGGGTGGTATTGGCTTGGGACGCGGGAATGTGCTCCTCCTTATTATGATGCCTAGGTGCGGGTACGATACCGGTATCCGGTACCAGTACTGATACGGGGTACGACATTTTTAGAAAAACTAAGGTACTACGGGTACGTCCGTATAATTTTTTTTTAATATATATATATAAATAAAATAATAGGACTATATTGTTAAAACAAATAATTAGACATACAAAATACTACACAATTAATTCAAATTATTCAAAATCATCAAAATATCAAACTAAAAAGCAATTAGCTAAAAAAAAGTTAAATTGTTTCCCTCTCCATCATCATTAAAAAAACCGGCATTTAGTTCATGATCTTCGCGAGAAAGACTTGCAACTTCAAGAATACCAGTTATATCAAATATATCTCATTTATCTCTATCAATATCGCATATTTTTGTTGCGCCTTCATTAGAAATATTACTATTTATTTTTCTCCATAACAGATGAAGATTTGTTTGAATAAACTTATATTGAGCATATTCTTTTTCAATGAATGAGTGAATAAATCCAGCTAATACTTTGTTATTGTTTATTAGTAGAGCTGTTACTTTTATATTATAAACAAATAAAAAACACAAATCTTCCTATAAATAAATAAAAAGCGAATAAATGAAAAAGGAAAATATTTTGCTTTTTTTTTTGAATTTGTGTACCACAGGGGTACCACGCGTGTACCCGTTGAAAAAAAAATAAATATCAAACAGGTACGCCATCGGTGCGTACCCAAGGAGTATCGTACACGTACCGGTACCCGATACCGGTACTCTCCCTAAAATGGAGTACTCGTGCTTCATAGGGTCTCAGGTTTGATTCTCTCTGGTGCCAATTTGGGAGGACTAATTTAGCTTCTTTAAAAAAAATTAGAGGTGTTTGGTAACAAACTTTTAAGCTTATAGCTTTTTACCTTTTATTCCAATTTTAACCTCATTATTTTAATATCTTTATTTTTTTAATAAAAATATTTTTCACTCAAAAAAATAACTACCCCCTCACATAAAATAATCATGTACTTTTATGTCATTTTATAATTACAACAGCTAAATTTACCAAAAAATTTAGTTTTATTCTACTAGCTTTTCAGCTATCACCTAACTTATGGCCTAATTTTACCAAACAGAGCCTTTATGTTTTTTATAACTTATATTTTTATATGCACTATAATTTTTGTATTTACTTATATATTAAAAAAAATAGTGTCACTCCAAACTATTTTTCTTGATTCCGCCACTGCCCGAGTGAAATATTAGAGATTAATAGTGAGAAAAATTTACTATTGCAAGAAGAGATATGTATTTTAATTGATATCAAATTCCAATTTTGACCCTGAAATAATGAAACTATCAAATAATATTAATTAAATTTTCAAATATTATGTGTTAAAACTTAAAAGTAAAGATCCTCTACCATAAAAAAGAAAGAAAAAAAAAGTAAAGATCCAATTTTTTTTGTCGGGTACAGTAGGAGATCTATTTTGATCATGTACGGTAGCAAGAGCCATTTCTAGCAGGTAGTTGATGAATACTAAACGCTTCATTTCCCAATCAATGATGAGCAAAAAATCTTTTGAATTAAACGAACTTATTGATGTGAATCCGAGAAACAAATGATTCTCCTCAATCCACTTTCCCAACAAATTTGTAAACCATGTAACACAACCATAAGCTTTGCAACTGAAATACTTCGGACTGTAGCAACAACTCCATAACACGCTAAATTCGTAGTGCCCTGCGAGCTTCCATCCACATTGAGACACACGATACGTACCTTCCATTCAATTGATACGAGTGAATAATGAAATTTGGACCATTGAGTAAAAATAACTGGCATCATATAGAAAATGTCAAAAAAAATAATTTAAAGGTGAGTTTGAGAACACATAAAAAAAAATAAATGGCACAAATCCAAATTTCTTTTAAAAAATACTCCCGCAACAAAATATAAAATTCAGAAATGCCCTACTTTTATTAAAAATACAAAACCATCCTACTTTTTGTGTGAGGAGGACGTGTCATTCCTAGAGCTATTCTTACATAAGGACAACACATTTAGGCACAAATTTAAGCACACACACATAAATTTAAAAGATTAAAAGAAAAATAAAATGGTCACATCAATTAATATCACTTTATTCATTTTTCTTTAATTTTTATCCTTCAATGTGAGTGTGCCTAAACTATATTTATTTGGATTTGTGTCCATATTAGAATTTCTCGTCATTCCTAAAGTAGCATCCATAGGAGGGACGTGTCATCTCCATGGTAAAGACCACTTCTAGTTTTATTTTTCTTTTACATTTTTAAGAATCAGCAAAAGCATTGTCTTTGAGAGCAAACACAACACTTCGATAAAACTATCCCTTAGACATAATACACAATATTTTTAAGAGTTTGTCTAACATATGCAATATTATACATGTTAAAAAATTTAAAATAGTAAATATTTATTAAAAAATAACAATTATTTATTATATATTTAATATAAAATGCACAAATTCCAATTCAAAATTATTATTTTAAACTTCTTATAATATGCAAATCTGTATATGATAAAAAACTTTCATTTTTAAAGTCTTGAATATACATTGTCTGAGTAACATAGTGACTAAAATTTTACTACTTTATAATATGAACAAGTAAGAGTATTGGAATTTGAATTTTAATCCTTGCATTTTGCATACGATATTCTTATCAGGGAGCTATAATATGTTTACATAGTAAGTTAGTACTAGTAAGACTCTAAGATGAGATGATGAGTAACTTGTTGAATTAATAATCAAAGAAGTTGAAAGTTAGTAAACAAAATTAACATAAATAATATTATCTACAGTTTATATATAAGAACAAATTTATATTTTAGATTATTGTAAAATTAATGTATTTAAATAATTATAGTCTAGATATATCAATTTTACAATGAATTGAACTGAAAAGTACATATTTTGTTATATACTCCTTCTGTTTTAAAATAAATTAAATGATCTAATTTTGACTTTGGATATTATTCATATGAACTACTTTGATTATATTTTTGGTCTAATGTGTATATATAAATACTAGCATATGAGATGTTTGATTTGTTTCGACGAGTACTTTCAAAATATACAATTTTAATAATAAATAATTAAAGATATTAACGATTAAAATTATACATCGATAAACGTAAATATAGTCAAATAAATCATTTATTATGGAATAGAGAGAGTATAAAATTAGAGGAAGTACCGAACGACCAATTTTTTTTTATAATAGAACGTAAAAATAAAAGTATAATACTCTCTGATCATATATATAAGAAACATTTAACTTTTTAGATTCATTGTAGAATTGATGTATTTAGATTATATTATTGTCTACTCTAGATACATCAATTTCACAATAAATCTAAAAAGTCAACCTTTTCTTATACTTCCTCCGATCTTATATATAAGAAAAAATTGACTTTTTAGATTTTGTGAAACTGATGTATTTAGACAATAATATAGTCTAAATACATCAATTCTAAAATGAATCTAAAAAATTAAATATTTCTTATATATATGACCGAAAAGAGTATATAGGACCGGAGGGAGTAAAAATTAAGAGTATTTTTCGAAATTAATTACCCAATCTATAACCAAATTTAACCCATTTGCCTTTATTTAACCCTTGTTAACACCAACAAAAAAATTTAACCCTTGTTAATGACTACTTCATCCGGTTTCATATATAAGAAAAATTTAATTTTTTAAATTCATTATAAAATGGATGAATCTAGACTATAATATTGTCTAGATACATTCATTTTACAATAAATTTAAAAAGTAAAGTGTTTTTTATATACGAGACCGGAGCTAGTAGAGTAGACAGAGACAGAGGGTTCACCTTATTATCGACAGTGATAAGGACCAATCCACCTCTTTGGCTCCAATTTCGAAAATTCGAATCTTTTCTAGCTATTGAGTCCAGTAATGCGCCTGTCACATGGTTTCTACTTTTTCTTTCTCACTTTTGATGAATCCAAGTAAATGTACTCCAGAAACAAGGAAATCTTTATTTACATACAGGCAAGTGGCATTACACCGATTCTCACTTTTTGAAAATTATCATCATCGTTTTTGTTTTGTAGTACTATGCCCTACTACTACTTACTACTAGCAGTATCTATTAGTTAAACGAGGAAAAACGACATGGATTGGTTGATTTGGATTAGTTGCGATCAACTATAGTCGTTTTATAACTGTTTAATTTTGATCGAACAATTTATATAAATATAGTTAATAAATGTAGTTTTAAATTACAGTCGTTCGATCTTGATCAAATAACTATAAATAGATCGACTGTATAGAAAAGTTGAATGCACATAACTCGGATTCTTTGTTGACGTAAATGAAGATGACGAGGCATCCTACATAAGAAATGATACTCGCTCTAATCCTTATTATAAAAGAAACGAACTTCAATTTTTAAGTTTATTAATAATTTAATGTTTAATTTATATTATTGACTAAATATATTAGATTCTTAATGAATAGTATAAAAAGTGAAATTTCTTTTAAATCAAGGAGCGAATGAAGTATTTATTAAATGTCATGTTAATTGTATTCTAAGAGCAAATGTTAGTGTATACTAATATAAAATTAGAAATTTATATTTAATAACAAAAGAATTTAATATTAGTGTTTTAAGAACATATGTTAGTGTTGGGAATATTCAATACTGAGTTTTTGTATTTCATTGTGATTCAATTGTTTCATTTACACACTGTACATTCTCTTTATATAGAGTTGTATTTTTACATACAGCTGGCAAGCCATGTAACTAATCTATGTGCCAAGTCAGCACTTCTAAACTAACATCTAACCATCAATTGCCAAGTCAGCATTTAGTTACATAAACTCTAATAACCTCTATCTATTACAATCATAGCCTATCTCTTTCTATATACTAATATTCTCCCCTCAAACACAAGGGGATTCAAACCTTGAAAACACCTTGAGTTTGTTTCTGATTGTGGCATAATTTGAAGGAGATAGAGGCTTGGTAAGTGGATCAGCAAGTTGATCCAGACCTGGAACATGCAGAACAGAAAGTTGTCTTGAAAGTACCATTTCTCTGACAAAATGAGTATCCAACTCTAGGTGCTTTGTTCTTGAGTGGAGCACTGGATTATGTGCAAGAGAGACTGCACTCAAGTTGTCGCATAGAAGAGTAGGAGGATGATGGTAAGGTACCTGCAGTTCTCTAAGAAGTGACTGAATCCATAGCAACTCAGTGGTAGTATTTGCCATGCTCCTGTATTCAGCTTCTGAACTAGATCTAGCAACAAGAGGTTGCTTTTTAGATCCCCATGAGATTAAATTTGAACCAAAATAAATGCAAGACCCAGATGTTGATCTTCTGTCATCTGGATCATTTGCCCAGTCAGCATCACTATAGGCTCTGAGAGAAAAGGGAGGAGTTGAAGATGAGGGATGAAGTAACAGATCATGATTTAAAGTGCCTTTGAGGTATCTAAGTATTCTTTTGACAGCTTTCCAATGAGATTCCAAAGGATGTGCCATGAATTGACACACTTTATTGACACTATAAGCAATGTCAGGCCTAGTCAATGTAGCATACTGTAGAGCACCAACTGTAGACCTGTAAAGAGTGGGGTCTGTCATAACATCAGTGCCAAACTTACTCAATTTGCAGCTGCTGACCATTGGAGACCCTATTGGTTTACAATCTTCCATTTTTGTTTTGTTGAGTAGGTCTTTGACATATTTTGACTGGTGTAGCAGTAGACTACCTGATGAGTTATGATGTACTTCTATACCCAAAAAAATAATCAACCTCTCCTAGTTGTTTAAGTGCAAATTGAACATTGAGTTTATGAATAAGACTTTGAATTAAGTGTGGAGCAGAACCAGTGATGAGAATATCATCTACATAGATTAACACATAAGTGCAGGCCCCTTGTTGATGATGTACAAGAAGAGAAGGATCACACTTACTTTTGAAAAATCCCATTTGTAGCAAAGCTTGAGTTAACCTGTCATACCAACCACGTGGTGCTAGTTTTAATCCATATAAGGATTTATGTAACCTACACACCAGAGATTTGTCTTTTGTTTCAAAGCCTATAGGTTGTTTCATGTAAACTTCTTCTTCTAGAAGACCATTCAGAAAGGCATTATTGATATCTATTTGTTGAACTGACCATTTGTAGGTTACAGCTAGTGTGAGTATAAGTCTGATTGTCACTGGTTTAATGACTGGAGAGAAAGTCTCAGTGAAGTCAAAACCTGGAGTTTGGAGAAAACCTTTTGCAACCAAATGTGCTTTGTACTTGTTGACTGACCCATCAGGATTTTCTTTAATCTTGAATATCCACTTGCAGCCAATGGCCTTTCTATGAGGTGGAAGAGGTACTAAAGACCAAGTTTTGTTATCTATGAGAGCTTTATATTCAGCTTTCATGGCTTCTGCCCATTTGGGATCATCTAAGGAACCTTTGACTGTGGTGGGTTCAATGCTGGCTAGGAAGGACTTTGGTTTGAGTTTACTAGTTTTCCCTCTAGTAACCATGAAATGATCATTGTGAGATGTAATGGGAGGTAAAGAAGCAGCAGATTGTGTTGTACTAGGGTTGGTTTTATCTGGGTCAGTGTTGTTAATAGCTTTAGATATGGGAGAGCTAGGTTGACTGAAGGTAAGGGAGTTGATATAGGGTTGAGGGTGGGTTGGGCATTTAGTGTATGGACACTTGTGTCAATTTGTTCACAGTCATGTAACATGTTAGGAAACATAGTGGGAAAGGGGAATTGAGATTCATGAAACACAACATCTTTGGATATATATATTTTCCCATTTTGGTCAAGGCACTTATGACCTTTATGTTGTGGAGACACTCCAAGATATGTGCAAGGACTAGATCTGAACTGCAATTTGTGTTTATTGTAAGGCCTAAGGTGTGGGAAACATAGACAACCAAAGGTTTTGATTTGAGAATAATCAGGACAGACCTTGAAAAGAACATGATGAGGAGATTGAAAGGAAGGTAAAGCACTAGAAGACAGTTTATTAATGAGATGTACAGCTTGAGTAAAGCTGTGATCCCAAAATTTGAGTGGAATGGAAGCTTGAGATAAAAGAGTGAGTCCCATTTCCACTATTTGCCTATGTTTCCTCTCTGCAGTGCCATTTTGATGTGAGGTTTGAGGACAAGTTATTCTATGTTGAATACCTAGAGAGGTTAGCAAATTAGTGAAGGGTCTGAATTCTCCTCCCCAATCAGATTGCAAAGCCTTAATAGAGGCATGAAATTGAGTTTGAACAAGTGTTAAAAATTGGTTAAAAGCTTTTATGGCATCTGATTTTTGATTCAGGAAATATATCCATGTGTATTTAGTATAGGTATCAACAAAAGCAATATAATAACTATATCCATTATGAGAAACAAAGGGAGCTGGACCCCACAAATCACAGTGAATGACCTCAAAAGGAGTAGAATAAACAGTTTTAGATAGTGGTGCATACAGCATATGAGATTTACTAACAGAACAAGATATGCAAGGAATGAAAGTATCTTTATTAGAATAGGGTATTTTACACCACTGCAGAACAATTTTAACTGCTGTATTATTAGCATGGCCTAACCTATGATGCCATTTATGAAAAGTACTATCAATGGATCCATTGGATACAACATTGTTACAAGGAATTTGCTTATTAAAAACAGAAAAGTGTTTTGAATTAAAGCTGACAGAGTTGAGTAAAGAGGATTTGTGACTTGACTGAGCCTTGGAGTTGTCATCTATGTGAGATGTGAGTTCAAAAGGTTGAAACTTGTATAAACCATCAGATCCAACAGTGCCTTTTAGCAGAGTTTGCTTAGAGTCCTGTGATTTAACACAGCAGTCATAAGGATGAAACTCAAAGAATACTTTATTATCTTGTGCAAACTTGCTTACAGATAAAAGGTTTTTGCATATATTAGGAACATGAAGTAATTCATTAAGTTTTAAGCTAACACTAGGATTTATAGGAGAATGAAATTTTGAATAACCTAATGAATTAATCGACACACCTTGGCCATTGCCCATTGTTACTTGATCTGGTCCATGATAAGGAACACGATATGAGAGATTGTGTGGGTTATGGGTCAGATGGTGTGAAGCTCCTGAGTCAGGATACCAATAAGCAGTAGACACTGTATCCATATCAGGGATAGGATTGTACTGAGGTACAGCTAAATGAGCAGAGGGACGATGGTATGGGTTAAAGTGTGGTGGTCTAGGATTATTGCCAACATTGTAGCCATTATTACCACCATTATTTCCACGATTATTAGGCCTAGCAGAGGGAGGATCATACCTGAACCAGCAGATTGAAGCATCATGACTAGTTTTGGAGCAAATTTGGCATTTGACCTTACCATTGTTGGCTGAACTTTGAGCTTTTCCCTTGCCTTTGTAGCGGCCTTTGCCATTCCCTCTTCCTCGTGAGTAGTTGACATTATAGTGCTCAGTACCAGATTCTTGAGTATCTTCATCCGTATCAGCAGAAAGATATTTGCCTCCAGTTTGAGCTACATGAGCAGATATACTAGGATTCGTCAATTCTTGACGAAAATTTTTAAATTGTACTTCTTGAAGGAGTAGTAAACCTTCAACATCCTCCACAGTGGGTGTGTCAAACCTGCTATACACCATCATCACGAAGGGATTGAATTCTTCAGATAGACCTTCAAGTATAGCATCCACTTGTTCCCTTTCCGGTACTACATCGCCAATTGCAATTAGGGAATTGACAATAGATTTTATACGGAGGAGGTATTCATTTACCGTTCTTGATGATTTCTTGGTGTTCTTGAGTTCGGATCGCAATTGACGAGCTCTGGCTTTAAGAACGGAATCGAAATATTTATGAATTTTCTCCCATACTTCATAGGCATGCCTGCAGTTTAACACTCGAGGAAGAACACTATCTGAAATTGTGGATAGGAGCCAAGTGAACAGAACTTGATCTTTGACTAGCCACTTTTGGTATTCATTTGAGTTCTTTCCCTCTAATCGATCCGCAACCGAAGCAAATTGCAGAGGAATGTCTGGATTTAAGACGAAGCGATGAAGATTATGAGCAGTGATGACGCCATTAACCTGTTGACTCCAGAGAAAGAAGTTTTTGTCATCGAGTTTGATGGTGAATGAGTGAGTTAATCCCGATTTGGTTGAATCTTTGGTGATTGAGGGAAGAATTGCAGTGATTTCCATAGCTTCTTCCATGAGAACAGTTAGTTACAGAGTTAAAGAATTGATGAGAAATTGCAGAAGAAAACGCAAGATATTGGAGAATCAATTGATCGCAAAACTCAACAATGGATGAACGATTGATCACGAATCACAGAATTGATGGTGAATTGAAGCGATTTTGCAGAGAAAAACGGCTTGAATCGATTGAATTTGCAGAAAATTGCAACCGATTTTAATGGCGGAAACGAAGCTTCTAAACCCTAAGGGCTCGTGATACCATGTTGGGAATATTCAATACTGAGTTTTTGTATTTCATTGTGATTCAATTGTTTCATTTACACACTGTACATTCTCTTTATATAGAGTTATATTTTTACATACAGCTGGAAAGCCATGTAACTAATCTATGTGCCAAGTCAGCATTTCTAAACTAACCTCTAACCATCAATTGCCAAGTCAGCATTTAGTTACATAAACTCTAATAACCGCTATCTATTACAATCATAGCATATCTCTTTCTATATACTAATAGTTAGTGAGAAAGGATTCTCTTAAGTGGAAAATAAAGTTGAGAAAATAATGTGGATTATAGACCATTAGATCATAAATATAAAACAATATTTAAATCTAAAAGAAATTGAGAGAAATTGATTGATAATTGACATGTGAAAATTGAAAAAAAATTGAGGATTTTTTTTTTTGGAGAAGATCCATTCTCCATGTTAGTGTATACTGCATTTAATAACAAAAGAATCTAATACTTTCCCGTCTCAAAATAAACAATTTGTTTGACTTTGTTTACATTTATCAATGTACAACTTTGATCGTTAATATCTTTAATTATCTATAATTAAAAATTATAAAGTTGTATATTTTGAAATACTTGTCGAGACAAATCAAATAATATCTAATATGTTAATATTTAAATGTATATATTAGTAGAAAATAGTCAAAGTAGATCAAATGACTAATACATTATGTTAAAATTATGTCATTTATTTTTATATAAAAAATTATTAAAAAAAATTATATTCTTAACATGCATATGGCACATGTTAACGTTGTCCTATTTATAAATAGAACTATGAAAACGAACTACTTGACCTGAACATGTTACATTGGAAAAACTATGGTTTGAGCTCAGTTCTACGTGGACTTCAGGCTTTTGGGCTAGCCAACATTTTTTTTGTTTTAAAAAAAAAAAAAAAAGAAATGGCAAAAAATTATTTTTGTGTTTTGTTTTAAATTTTGTTGTCTAGCAAGATTTTTGGCAAAACAATGTACCAAAAAAGCATCCATTTATACCATATTGCATTTTTTACACAGAATATAAGGATCATTTGTTTTTATAAGTTAGATTCAAATATCCAAATCTACATTGTATTTTTAGCAAACCGAATCACAATACATTTAGTTATCAATAATCCAAAATAACACAAATTAAATTTAGGCATCACATATTAATTAAGCTATAAAAAAAACAAAGACAAGGCCCCTTGACAAATAATACAAACTAAATTCAAATTATCCAAAAACAAGTTACTCATATTTATTCAGGATCGGGCTACCCGTGATTCATTCCGGCTAGGCTGGGCGAAATTCTATAGGTCAATATGGGGCGGCCCAACAAATGATCCGAACAATTCAAAATTATATCTTGGCGAGAAAGGAAGGATACAGGCGACGTAACGAAGGGCAACGTCGCCCCCCAGACGTGATTAACTCACCAACACAGCAGAAACCACCCACGATCATCAAACTCCTAAACACGGTGGGGGAAGACGAAAACCACCCACTACCACCACCTAAGCACGGTGGAGAAAGGAAACCGCCGGCAACCACCCTAAAAGCACGGGGAAGGTGGCGGAAACCACCCACGACTTCATGAAAGAGAGGAGTGGGGCGGTTTACTAAATTCAAATTCAAGTCCTCCTCTATAAATAGGGGTCGAGGCATCATTGTAAAACTCTCGGAAAAATTTGTAACCTTGTATTATTATTATCATTAATATACTTGGACACACCTCCATACATTTTTTTCCAGAGCACCGGCTAACCCATATTTTAAGCGGGCTTTAACGAATTGGGCTAAACACTCAAAAAAAATTCAGGCAAAAATTTTATGACCTAAGTCAAAAGAAATTCGGACCGGTCCATTTGAACTAGCCTATTTTAGCAGCTCTATGTACAAGAATTTCGATCCTCATTTGTTGATCTTCTCCTGCTATTTGTCCTATACTAATTTTGGATTTTTGTTGTTTTCTCTCAAGACCACTTTATTTTTATTTACAATCTTAGCCATTAGATTAAGGCCGAAGAGATGGCAGAACATATTAAGACAACAAAACACACTAAGGCATGAGATGAGAATCTGGATCCTTTCCAACTTTTCCTCTTATGCTGCCCATTTTGCTCTAATCTAGGTCATTCATCTCTCTCTCTCTCTCTCTCTCTCTCTCTCTCTCTCTCTCTCATCTAGGTCATTCATATCAAGAGAGAGAGAGAGAGAGAGAGAGAGAGAGAGTCTTTTAGTTGTCTAGAATGAGAAACATGATGCACTTTTAACCGCACTATTAAAAATAAATCATGGCTAATTAATATTTGTATTCCGACTGCGGGAGTTATCCTATTTTGTGTTCAACACACTTTCATTAGAATTACTTCAAACTGATGAAATCCATGGGAAACCAAAAATAATTTGATATAATCTATGGAATTTTTTTTTATAATTTCAATTTTAAACTTTTCATAAACTTTCGTTCAATCCTCTTTAAGGATGTTAATTTATCAATGTGAGTACATGAGAGAATGGATTGAACATGTACTTGAATCTCAAGGAACATGATTTGATTCTCACGTAAGTTAAAAACTCTACAGAGAGGGGACTAGAGAAGATCGTGAGGTACAATGTCGGTTGCTTACTATATAATAGAAGAAGCATAGACTGTTACACATGGTATAATTTAATTTTATGGAAAACCATAACATATTTTCATTTGAAAATAAAATCAACAATCAAAATAGATTGACATATATTTATTTGAAATATAATAGAGTTTATAATTATTTTATATTTATAGGGTTCCTATATATTCTCAAGGATGAAGATGAGAGAAAAAAAATCTTACAATAGTGTAGAACAAGAAGCAAATAAATATTCTTCATCACACTCTATCCTGTAACATTATTAAACATATATATCATGCAAAAATTATCTACAATTCATCGTAGAATTTTAAAATAAATTTCACAAATAGTATTTTAAAATAAATATTTCAATAATATTAAAAAAGGAAATAATCCCGTGAATTTCACAGGCTAACATACTAGTTAAATAGAGAAATTCTTAGGTGAGTTCTCACATAAGCATTAATTATTAGGCACGACCAATCAAATAATGACAACTCATTAAAATATAAAATAATTATAAATAATTAATAGTGTAATAATGAAACCAAATCTAAACCAAATATAGAAAGAAAAAAATAAAAAAATTTGAATGACATTAATTATTGTTTGCATAGCTACAATATATTAGGCACGACCAATCTCAAGACGAACTCATGTATAAACCAAATATATTTTAAGTTTAATTAGACGAAGGATATTTTAATTTATTATACTAGCTATAATATTATTGTTCTATTATTTGTTATGTATATCGATTGAGTTTTACTAATTTTTATGTTGATTTTAAGTTGCGATTATAGTTTGATATCTATTTCTATAGACTCTATTTTACAATATTCAATTTTGAGTTTATAGTTTATAGTTTATAAGTTAATATAAGCTATTTTGATAACCTAATTCAGTTTACATATAGTTTATTATTTATTCTCCTAAATTCTTACTTGAAAAAAAAAAATTAAATATCACTTAAAAGATATAAATTATCAAAATTATCCGCTATTTTTTTTTTTATTGATTTGAATCATAATTGTTTGAATAATCACTTAAATTTCGAAAAATATAAGACTAAAAAAATTATAGCTTTTCTTAAAAGACATATAAATGTTTGAAATAATTTTTGGAGCTTATTAACTTATGCTATTCTTGTAAGTGCACCAGTTCATCCTCATGTTTTAATAATTGTCAAAACACATGAAAATAGAGTAGAACATATTTTGGCAACATTACAAATGACTTGACAGCGAGAAACCTTTTTATAACTTTGAAAAACTGATTTTTTAGGTATTATGTATCGATACATAAACATGTGTATCGATACAAATGTCCTGAAATTACTTCAGACTGATTTTGAGCAATTTGTATCGATACATATATCACTTGTATCGATACAAAAGTGGTCACTCAGAGGCGGAAGGTCATCTGTGTATCGGATCATGCTTGCATGTATCGATACACACTCTTGTTTCTCAGAAAACCAGATTGTGCTTGATGTATCGAATCATGCTTGCATGATTTGATAAATATCAGTCAAGATTTCAAGAAACTGATATATGTATGGATACACATACGTGTTTGTATCGATACATAGGTCAACTTTTTCAAATTTACACGCTGGTCAAAGGGTTTGTATCGGTACAAACCATCCTTTGTATCGATACATGTCTGTTAAATTTTGCCTAAATTTGCTCAATCCTATTTTCTCTATAAATAGCAATGTGGTGTGTCATTGTAAAGCAGAAAAAACTAGTGTGAAAGATCAGAAAACGCTTTGGATACAAATTGAGTGAGAATTTGCATCAAAGGTTTCATTCATCACAAATTCATCATCTTCATCAAGGATTGCAATCAAATTGGATTTTGAGTATGGGATCAATTCAATAAAGATTGAGTTCTTGTGTGATAACGTTCGATACGGTTCGCGGTGAATCAGAATCGTAGTCGGGTTGAATTGTGTGAAGAAGGTTCTAGTGTTTCTCTCAAGTGATTCAAGATAGTGCGTGTCTTGAAGGATTCGACAACAAGAAACGAAGGACTCAGCTGGACGATCGGGTGCGGTTCGGCACAAGGTGGATCGTTGGAATCAGAGGGCGAAGTTTCGTTGTGTGTCGAGGTTATTTGCATTAGTTTACATTTTGTGTCGTTATAGGTGTATAAGATTCAATTGTAAACTGTGCACTCTTAGTTCATCAAGTTTTTGATCTATAAACTCTCAAATAACTCATTTGGTTATTTGGGGGGAGACGTACTCGGACATACGCGTGGACGACGCGCAATCCGAGGAACTCCCTAATCACATCGTGTGTCTCTCTCTCTCTCTCTCTTAAATTTCGTAATTTCGTTAATTTGTTAATCGATTGAATTTTTGGTGTTCGTATTGGTTCACAAAAATTCAATTGATTCTTGCTTGATTGTGATTGATTTGAATATTGATTGGTAACTTGTTTGGGACTGAATTTAAATTGTTTAATTTGAATATATTTTGAACTCGAACATTTTCGTATCTTTTCAAAATCGTTCAAGGCTTATACTACCTTTCCTTTGGTCAATCGGTGCGTAGACTACCGATCCGGTGGCTCTTCCGCTCGCTTGATTAATTTGAAATAATTTTTAAAAACCGCATTGTTTCAAGGGTCACTTATTCAACCCCCCCCCCCCCCCCCCCCCTTCTAAGTGATAAGCTGAGTAGTCTAACAAGTGGTATCACGATCCCGGTTCAATTTTGTTTACAAAATTCGACGGATTGTGCCAATTATTAGAAAACATGGCTTTCGCATCGAAAGGGGAGTATAATAGGGCTCCTATATTCAATGGGGATCATTTTGACTATTGGAAAAGTAGTATGCGCATTCACATCAATTCTTTTGATGGTGAAGTATGGAACGCTATTGAGAACGGTCCATTTGTTCCAACAATGACCGATCTCAATGGTGTTGTCATAAACAAGTCTATGGCACAATGGACGGATGATGAAAAGAAAAAGGTCAATTACGATGCAAAGGCACAAAACATTCTTATTTCATCCCTTGGGATTGAACAATTTTATCATGTGTCGCATTGTTCTACGGCTAAGGAAATGTGAGATACATTAGTTACTCACTTTGAGGGAACTAATGAGGTCAAAATTTCAAAAATAAACACTTTAACCCAAGAGTTTGAGTTGTTTCATATGCAAGATGGTGAAACCATCGCGGATATGCAACAACGATTTGTTAAAATCACCAACAAGTTACATGGTCTAGGCAAACCAATCACTAATCAAGATGCTACTAACAAAATTTTGAGGTGTCTTAATAGGTCATGGCAACCTAAGGTCACCGCAATCAAAGAGGCGAACGATCTTACTACCTTGAGCCTCACAACATTGTTTGGTAAGCTAACGGAACATGAACATGTGCTTAGTTTGTTGGACAAGCATGAGAAAGGTGGTAAAAAGGAGAAACACAACGAAAAAGAAAAAGAAAAGGACAAGAGGTCAATTGCTCTAAAAGCCTCAAAGTCAAAGTCCAAAAAGGTTGAGCAAGTGGAAAGTAGCTCAAGCGAAGACGATTCCGATGATGAGGAAATGGGGCTCTTCGTTCGACGCTACAATAGGTATGTGAGAAAGAATGGGATAAGGCATTCCGATGACAATCTTAAGAAGTTTCGGAAAGATAGTGGTTACCGCCGGAAGAATGAAGATGCTAGGAACTCCAAGAAAGGGATATGCTATGAGTGCGGCCAAGTTGGTCACTACAAGCCGGATTGTCCTAATCTCAAGAGAAAAGAGAAGGAGTCATCTTCAAACAAAAGGAGGAGCAAAGGAAAGCAAGCTTATGTTGCATGGGAGAGTAGTAGCTCTTCATCTCATTCATCATCAAGCTCTAATTCAAGTGATGAAGGCGAAGTGGCTAATGTATGCCTCACAACTCATCATCACAAAAAGAAGGATAAAGCTCCCAAAAAGGTAAACCAAAATCCCTCTAGCTCATATACTTCATTAGAATATCATGATTTGCAAAGTGCATTTGAGGATCTATGTAGTGAAACTAGGAAAGCTTTCAAACGATTAAAAGAAATTATAAAAGTTAACAAAGCTCTTGAAAAGAAAGTTTCCGAAACGGAAGAAGAGTTGAAAGCTTTCAAGGTATCATTATTAGAAAGGTCAAGTGCAAGTCATGATAATAGTTACGGTAACGATAGAACCGGATGTGATGGATGCTTTTACTTATATAGAGACTTGCGAAAGTTACAAGATAAGCTAAAAGAACCATCCAAGCCGGAGATTACTTTTGCGGTTGATCCATCTAAATTCAACAAATCATTAAAACCTATAAATAAAAAGTATAAATTTGTTGAAAAGGATCCTAAGAAAAGTAATCCTCATATCGTTTGTCATTATTGTTGTGACAAGGGTCATACTATTGCAAAATGCCATGCTCGAAAAATCTTGGTACCAAAAGGCAAATTGCAATGGTTACCTAAGTTAGGCAATAATGGTGCTACTAACCAACTAGGACCCAACATGAGTTGGGGACCTATTTCAAATGTCTAAGTATGTAGGAAAACGTCTTGAACCATTGACGAAAGACACCGACAACAATGGAGTTCAAGACTTATGAACAAGGTATATGATGAGAAAAGCTTCAACTCGATACTTACAAAGTTGTGGAAATTGATCACTTCCTCCACTTAACACTTAAGGGAAGATTCTATTCTCTACCTTTACCTTTATATTTTTTTTACTTAATATTTGTACATTGGTTTCATATACATATAACTTTCACCTTAATATGATATTCGCATTGATAGTTGTCTAATCCTCCATTTCCAAGAATTTTGCTCAAAAATATTTATAAGTTTTTGAGACTCATATGTTTAAAATGGGGATTTGACAAAGATCATTACAAATGCCATATTAAGTTCATACTTGGCTTGTATATGCTTGTTTTGTTCTTATATGTGACTTTGTGTGCATACATACACATATATTTTCATATGATTAATTTTGGTACTTTGATTCATTTATGTGAATGTCTTATCATGCATATATGGTTTAACATGTGTTCTCATGTTATAATGTGCTTTGGTATTGTTTTTGCTCGCATGCATATGTACCTTGTTGATTATATGTGTTTCATACATACATGTTATTTGGAAGTCATAAAAATTGCTTATGACTTCGCTTATTCAATATGGTTGTACGGATAATTTTAATGTTGTCATGGTTGGACAACATTCATTTTGGTTTTGTATAACTTGTTATTTTGGATAATTTTGTTGTATGGATAATCATGTTATGTCTATGCATTTGTTGCATTGCTTAGTTTATTTCGTCCCATATTTGGATATGTTACTTGGTTAAAAATGTCAATGTGTTACGATATTCATGCGTTGGTTTTGGTTTGTTGTTCTACATTCCATGTTTGTCATGATATTTGGTATTCGTCATTGATATATTTTGGCATATCTTTGTATGTATTTATATTGGTTAGGAACTTTTATCATATATGTGCATTTCGACAAATGTAAGTGCACGATATGACTTGGGTCAAAATTGATTGAACTTGATACTTCTAATAGACTCTCTTCTTCTTTTTGATATTGTCAAAGGGGGAGAGATTTGGATGCACAAGCTAAGGATAAAAAGCTAAAGTGTCTTGAATATTATCTACTATGACAATCACATTATGGCATCAGCTCAGGGGGAGCGTGCTTATTGTTAGCCTTGGTGTTTAATTGCGTCTGTATACATATTGCTATTTTATTTGCATATTAGGTATAGGCTTAGTTAGCTTATGCATAGTTTTGACAATTATCAAAAAGGGGGAGAATGTAAGTGCACCAGTTCATCCTCATGTTTTAATAATTGTCAAAACACATGAAAATAGAGTAGAACATATTTTGGCAACATTACAAATGACTTGACAGCGAGAAACCTTTTTATAACTTTGAAAAACTGATTTTTTAGGTATTATGTATCGATACATAAACATGTGTATCGATACAAATGTCCTGAAATTACTTCAGACTGATTTTGAGCAATTTGTATCGATACATATATCACTTGTATCGATACAAAAGTGGTCACTCAGAGGCGGAAGGTCATCTGTGTATCGGATCATGCTTGCATGTATCGATACACACCCTTGCTTCTCAGAAAACCAGATTGTGCTTGATGTATCGAATCATGCTTGCATGATTTGATACATATCAGTCAAGATTTCAAGAAACTGATATATGTATCGATACACATACGTGTTTGTATCGATACATAGGTCAACTTTTTCAAATTTACACGCTGGTCAAAGGGTTTGTATCGGTACAAACCATCCTTTGTATCGATACATGTCTGTTAAATTTTGCCTAAATTTGCTCAATCCTATTTTCTCTATAAATAGCAATGTGGTGTGTCATTGTAAAGCAGAGAAAACTAGTGTGAAAGATCAGAAAACGCTTTGGATACAAATTGAGTGAGAATTTGCATCAAAGGTTTCATTCATCACAAATTCATCATCTTCATCAAGGATTGCAATCAAATTGGATTTTGAGTATGGGATCAATTCAATAAAGATTGAGTTCTTGTGTGATAACGTTCAATACAGTCGCGGTGAATCAGAATCGTAGTCGGGTTGAATTGTGTGAAGAAGGTTCTAGTGTTTCTCTCAAGTGATTCAAGATAGTGTGTGTCTTGAAGGATTCGACAACAAGAAACGAAGGACTCAGCTGGACGATCGGGTGCGGTTCGGCACAAGGTGGATCGTTGGAATCAGAGGGCGAAGTTTCGTTGTGTGTCGAGGTTATTTGCATTAGTTTACATTTTGTGTCGTTATAGGTGTATAAGATTCAATTGTGAACTGTGCACTCTTAGTTCATCAAGTTTTTGATCTATAAACTCTTAAATAACCCGTTTGGTTATTTGGGGGGAGACGTACTCGGACATACGCGTGGACGACGCGCAATCCGAGGAACTCCCTAATCACATCGTGTGTGTCTCTCTCTCTCTTTTTTAAATTTCGTAATTTCGTTAATTTGTTAATCGATTGAATTTTTGGTGTTCGTATTGGTTCACAAAAATTCAATTGATTCTTGCTTGATTGTGATTGATTTGAATATTGATTGGTAACTTGTTTGGGACTGAATTTAAATTGTTTAATTTGAATCTATTTTGAACTCGAACATTTTCGTATCTTTTCAAAATCGTTCAAGGCTTATACTACCTTTCCTTTGGTCAATCGGTGCGTAGACTACCGATCCGGTGGCTCTTCCGCTCGCTTGATTAATTTGAAATAATTTTTAAAAACCGCATTGTTTCAAGGGTCGCTTATTCAACCCCCCCTTCTAAGTGATAAGCCGAGTAGTCTAATAAGTGGTATCATGATCCCGGTTCAATTTTGTTTACAAAATTCGACGGATTGTGCCAATTATTAGAAAACATGGCTTCCGCACCAAAAGGGGCGTATAATAGGGCTCCTATATTCAATGGGGATCATTTTGACTATTGGAAAAGTAGTATGTGCATTCACATCAATTCTTTTGATGGTGAAGTATGGAACGCTATTGAGAACGGTCCATTTGTTCCAACAATGACCGATCTCAATGGTGTTGTCATAAACAAGTCTATGGCACAATGGACGGATGATGAAACGAAAAAGGTCAATTACGATGCAAAGGCACAAAACATTCTTATTTCATCCCTTGGGATTGAACAATTTTATCATGTGTCGCATTGTTCTACGGCTAAGGAAATGTGGGATACATTAGTTACTCACTTTGAGGGAACTAATGAGGTCAAAATTTCAAAAATAAACACTTTAACCCAAGAGTTTGAGTTGTTCCATATGCAAGATGGTGAAACCATCGCGGATATGCAACAACGATTTGTTAAAATCACCAACAAGTTACATGGTCTAGGCAAACCAATCACTAATCAAGATGCTACTAACAAAATTTTGAGGTGTCTTAATAGGTCATGGCAACCTAAGGTCACCGCAATCAAAGAGGCGAACGATCTTACTACCTTGAGCCTCACAACATTGTTTGGTAAGCTAACGGAACATGAACATGTGCTTAGTTTGTTGGACAAGCATGAGAAAGGTGGTAAAAAGGAGAAACACAACGAAAAAGAAAAAGAAAAGGACAAGAGGTCAATTGCTCTAAAAGCCTCAAAGTCAAAGTCCAAAAAGGTTGAGCAAGTGGAAAGTAGCTCAAGCGAAGACGATTCCGATGATGAGGAAATGGGGCTCTTCGTTCGACGCTACAATAGGTACGTGAGAAAGAATGGGATAAGGCATTCCGATGACAATCTTAAGAAGTTTCGGAAAGATAGTGGTTACCGCCGGAAGAATGAAGATACTAGGAACTCCAAGAAAGGGATATGATATGAGTGCGGCCAAGTTGGTCACTACAAGCCGGATTGTCCTAATCTCAAGAGAAAAGAGAAGGAGTCATCTTCAAACAAAAGGAGGAGCAAAGGAAAGTAAGCTTATGTTGCATGGGAGAGTAGTAGCTCTTCATCTCATTCATCATCAAGCTCTAATTCAAGTGATGAAGGCGAAGTGGCTAATGTATGCCTCACAACTCATCATCACAAAAAGAAGGATAAAGCTCCCAAAAAGGTAAACCAAAATCCCTCTAGCTCATATACTTCATTAGAATATCATGATTTGCAAAGTGCATTTGAGGATCTATGTAGTGAAACTAGGAAAGCTTTCAAACGATTAAAAGAAATTATAAA
Source organism: Trifolium fragiferum (assembly GCA_954870985.1). Lineage (NCBI taxonomy): Eukaryota > Viridiplantae > Streptophyta > Magnoliopsida > Fabales > Fabaceae > Trifolium > Trifolium fragiferum. Next base: position 23,061,206 of record OX940790.1, on the reverse strand, counting down.
AGTTAACAAAGCTCTTGAAAAGAAAGTTTCCGAAACGGAAGAAGAGTTGAAAGCTTTCAAGGTATCATTATTAGAAAGGTCAAGTGCAAGTCATGATAATAGTTACGGTAACGATAGAACCGGATGTGATGGATGCTTTTACTTATATAGAGACTTGCGAAAGTTACAAGATAAGCTAAAAGAACCATCCAAGCCGGAGATTACTTTTGCGGTTGATCCATCTAAATTCAACAAATCATTAAAACCTATAAATAAAAAGTATAAATTTGTTGAAAAGGATCCTAAGAAAAGTAATCCTCATATCGTTTGTCATTATTGTTGTGACAAGGGTCATACTATTGCAAAATGCCATGCTCGAAAAATCTTGGTACCAAAAGGCAAATTGCAATGGTTACCTAAGTTAGGCAATAATGGTGCTACTAACCAACTAGGACCCAACATGAGTTGGGGACCTATTTCAAATGTCTAAGTATGTAGGAAAACGTCTTGAACCATTGACGAAAGACACCGACAACAATGGAGTTCAAGACTTATGAACAAGGTATATGATGAGAAAAGCTTCAACTCGATACTTACAAAATTGTGGAAATTGATCACTTCCTCCACTTAACACTTAAGGGAAGATTTTATTCTCTACCTTTACCTTTATATTTTTTTTACTTAACATTTGTACATTGGTTTCATATACATATAACTTTCACCTTAATATGATATTCGCATTGATAGTTGTCTAATCCTCCATTTCCAAGAATTTTGCTCAAAAATATTTATAAGTTTTTGAGACTCATATGTTTAAAATGGGGATTTGACAAAGATCATTACAAATGTCATATTAAGTTCATACTTGGCTTGTATATGCTTGTTTTGTTCTTATATGTGACTTTGTGTGCATACATACACATATATTTTCATATGATTAATTTTGGTACTTTGATTCATTTATGTGAATGTCTTATCATGCATATATGGTTTAACATGTGTTCTCATGTTATAATGTGCTTTGGTATTGTTTTTGCTCGCATGCATATGTACCTTGTTGATTATATGTGTTTCATACATACATGTTATTTGGAAGTCATAAAAATTGCTTATGACTTCGCTTATTCAATATGGTTGTACGGATAATTTTAATGTTGTCATGGTTGGACAACATTCATTTTGGTTTTGTATAACTTGTTATTTTGGATAATTTTGTTGTATGGATAATCATGTTATGTCTATGCATTTGTTGCATTGCTTAGTTTATTTCGTCCCATATTTGGATATGTTACTTGGTTAAAAATGTCAATGTGTTACGATATTCATGCGTTGGTTTTGGTTTGTTGTTCTACATTCCATGTTTGTCATGATATTTGGTATTCGTCATTGATATATTTTGGCATATCTTTGTATGTATTTATATTGGTTAGGAACTTTTATCATATATGTGCAGTTCGGCACAAGGTGGATCGTTTGAATCAGAGGGCGAAGTTTCGTTGTGTGTCGAGGTTATTTGCATTAGTTTACATTTTGTGTCGTTATAGGTGTATAAGATTCAATTGTAAACTGTGCACTCTTAGTTCATCAAGTTTTTGATCTATAAACTCTCAAATAACTTGTTTGGTTATTTGGGGGGAGACGTACTCGGACATACGCGTGGACGACGCGCAATCCGAGGAACTCCCTAATCACATCGTGTGTGTGTCTCTCTCTCTCTCTCTCTCTCTCTCTCTCTCTCTCTCTCTCTCTCTCTCTCTCTTTTAAATTTCGTAATTTCGTTAATTTGTTAATCGATTGAATTTTTGGTGTTCGTATTGGTTCACAAAAATTCAATTGATTCTTGCTTGATTGTGATTGATTTGAATATTGATTGGTAACTTGTTTGGGACTGAATTTAAATTGTTTAATTTGAATCTATTTTGAACTCGAACATTTTCGTATCTTTTCAAAATCGTTCAAGGCTTATACTACCTTTCCTTTGGTCAATCGGTGCGTAGACTACCGATCCAGTGGCTCTTCCGCTCGCTTGATTAATTTGAAATAATTTTTAAAAACCGCATTGTTTCAAGGGTCACTTATTCAACCCCCGCTTCTAAGTGATAAGCCGAGTAGTCTAACAATTCTCTCTTAGTCTCTTCTTATGTGATGGACAACACATACAAATTGGTAAGGAAACATAGTTAATGACTACATACTTTTTTGTTTCTTCCGTTTTTTTTTCTTTTTATATTTGGTTTAGATTTCGTTTCATTATTACACTATTAATTATTTATAATTATTTTATATTTTAATGAGTTGTCATTACTTTATTGATCGTGCCTAAGAATTTCTCGAATAAGGATGCTAAATCTGACACTAAAAGACAAGCAAAAAGAAATAGAGAGAGTAGTAATTAAGGTTACAGTTCAGGTAAGTAAATTATAATTATAATCCTTAAAAATGTTGCAATTAATAATGCGGGCCACATAAAAAGGAGGAAAAAAATTAGGTTAAGAAAATTAGGGTAAATATTGCAAATGGAACAAGCTTTTATAATAAGAGATAAGAGATAAGAGATAAAGATGACTTTGTCTTGTAACCCTAGAAAGACTTTAATAATTATAAGGATAAAATATGTTTTCAGTCTCTATTTTTATAGTGAATTTTGGTATACGTCCTCGTAAATTAAAATAATTTGTTTTAATCACTACAAAATTTTTTCGTCCCTGGTGGCTAATTTTTGTTCATTTTAATGTCAATTTTATGATATTTTTATTTTAAAATGTATCTATGTAATGTCTATTTAATATTTATCATGTTAAATCTATATAAGTCAATATTATATTATAAAAAATGTCAAAATGTCAATATTTTGCTCATTAGAGACCGAAAACAAATGAAATTTTTTCATAGAAATGAAAATAAATTATTTTATTTTACATGGACAAAAATCAAAACTCGCTATAAAAGCAAAGATTAAAAACATAGTAGAGAGAGAGAGAGAGAAGTTGGAAAGAAAGACTCAATTTCTTCAGTTTGGTTTGAAGAGAGAAAGAAAAGAGAGAAAGTTAAAACGTGGGACCCACACGTTTTTCATTTCTCTGCGCAGGAGCAACGAAAGATCTAGAACAAGTAGGACAAAAAAGTGGGGGTTCGTGAAGCATGTTCGCTAGCATGTAGGACAAAAAAGTGGAAAAAGTCATTGTTCATTCATTGGGGTCCGCCAAGCTGGAATATACAGTTGCGTGGTATAGCAACGTTCGTGAAGCATTTCTTACTGACACAAGTGAATAAAAAATTAATAAGGCTTTGAAATTGAAGAGTACATATGACCGTTTTTTGCTTTTATTACCGTTTGTTTTTATAATATATATATATATATATATATATATATATATATATATATATATATATATATATATTAACATTTTATTAAAATTTCACTATATAAATCATGGTGATTTGAAAATATTAGACACAATTTTTATCTCACAATTTCATCTTTTTTATTTTAATTTTACAGTAATTTTTGCTCTCATAATTTCATTTTTTTGAGTTTCACTTGACAACTTTTTTTTACTCAATTTTGTATTTTATTTCTTCAAACCAAATGAACCCAAATCAATATAATTTTCAACAGAGAAAGTCTTACATAGACACAATTATATAGATACAAAATTTAGGCACACTCACATAAATCAATAAAATTAAAAGAAAAATAAAATAGTCACATCAATTTATATCACTTCAACTCATTTTTCTTTAATTTTTATTTATTTATTGTGAGTGTGTCTAACACCTCATATTTATATTTGTGCCTATATAAGTATTTTTCTTTTCAACAATCTATGTGGAATCTTATGCAAAATTATCAACATTATATTTCTCAAAATTCTCAATTTTTACCACCACCAAATGAATTTAGTGGAGAATATATGGGAACGCTTTGGACATCAGCATAATGAAATTTAAATTATATCAATTATGTAATGTTGTTTATTTTTTTATGGTGCCGTTTTTTTTTTTAAATTATATGTATTATGTATTTAACGTTAATTTTCAATTATTGTTAAAAAAATTAAGTTCAATTAATATTTTAATTCTTTCTCCATATTAATATTAATATGTTAGTTAAAGTTGTAGGGTCCAAAGTGAGTTATTTAGAATTCTACCATTGGAGAGAAAAATGATTGAATTGCTTCATGAATATGTGGCATTGTGGGGCCCAATCAAAGAACCCATGAAGTGTTGCACTATTGGAGGTGCTCTAAGAAATGGTTGTTTATTCCAATTTTACATTTTTGCCCATATCTTCCTTGTGGTTGTTCCTCAAAATTGTATACAAAAAAAAATGAAGCTCTCCAAAACGTATTTTTTCTGGTTGGCTGCATCTCCAGAAGACAAAGTTTCAAATTAATAGCTCAAAATTTTGCTTGAAAGTTCAACATATTACTTTTTGAGCTATGCACGACGACCCGTATTTGAGAGCTATATGTATACATGGATCTGGTCCTCTCTTGTGTTTGCCTCTCCTGTGCAGTTTTTAACCCTTGGATTGATCTAATGGTTGAGTGAACATAATAAATAAATAAAAATCTGTATTACAATTTAATAGAGAGAGAAAGAGAACGGTTGAGAGTTGAGGCCATTGTGAAAACATGGAGGAGACACCACTTCGTGTCTTGGCAGCAGCGGCGTTGTCTAGAATGGGCTACCGTTTTTACCGGCGGCGATGGCCAGAAGCACCGATCAGTCCACTATGTTTTTGCTATCTATTTTCCCTTTCTATTTTCTATTGACAAACCTCATTGTTAAATTAAATAAAACCCAGTGACAATTGTAACAGGGAATGAGTTTGGTCATCGCCTTAGTGTTGTGTGTTGTTTAACAGAGAATAAAAATCAGAGGATTTTAACAGGGCATAAGTTATAATGGTGGAATTTTCAACAGGGAGTGATAATTCTTCAGAAGCTAGAATGCAAAAACTTAACTTCAAGAAAGATAAAAGTCAGATCTTTAAAGAAATTCGTTGTTTTGCTGAAATGGGTTGGTGGGAAAATCTTGGGATTTTTAACAAGGAATGAAGTTTGGTGTTTGAGATTTAAGGAAAAAGATAATGGGTCAATATTGTTCGTTTACCCTGAATTTTGGTTTAAAGGAAAAATAGTGAAAATGGAAAATTGGGTGTGAAAAGAAAGATAGATTAGAAAATTGGAAAGAATTGAAGTTTGTATTTTGTCTTGATTATAATGGTGGGTGGTGGGTGTATAGTATATACCCGTAGTGTTGAAAAAATTCTTGAAAAATTGAAAAAGATGAAGTTTTTCTCTCTTTTATTTACCTTTTTATCAATTAACCGTCAAATCAATCTAATGACTAAAAACTGCACATGAGAGACAACAGGAGAGATAAACAAATGAGAGGATCCAAATCCTGTATACATACAGGTTGGAGGGAGAGGGGTTAAGCCACTTTAGCTGAATGGTGAAGGGATAAAGAATAAATATTGATATAAAACTCAGTAAATACTAAATAGAGTTCAATAGATTAATAATTTAAATAATCTAATTATTTGAATGAAATTAAAATAATTAATTAACTGACAATTAAATATTTAGTAAAAAAATAAAATAAAATTTATCATCTTACGTATTAAATAAAATTAATTAAGTTGATGTAATTTATAAAACTAATCAAAACTAATGAATTAATTAGATGATGAATTGAAAAATAAATAAAAAATTAAATTAAACTCATTTTCTTGTAGGTGCTTTCAATTCAAGAGCATTTTTTACTTTCAAAAATAATTAACACTTCTCTCTTCTCAATTTCTCTCATATTTCTCTTCTAACAATCAACATATCAAATCTATTCTAATTCTCACATTTTTCTCTCTTCTCTTACTCTCTCTCACCTATTTTTCTCTTTTCATTTTCTCGTTATAGCCAAACATATCATAAATAAAGGTGTATGTTTGTATCAGTGTGACATAAAGTTAGCTACTATACAACTTTAACTCTTGAAGAGATGGGTTTTTTACGGTAACTCTTTTCTCTTTCTTTCTTTCTCCCTAAAATGTCACGAGGAGCTCTATTATATTCTCATACTTAGAACTCCACGTCTAGTCCAATATTTTTGATTTCCATCTTCACCTCTTAGTCTTTGGATTTTCATTTAAATCATGCATACACATGTTAGTAAATAATTGTTCCTTTGTTTTGTTAAATGTCTGATATCATCAAAATCTTAGTGAAAGAGATATTACTTCAAACTTTTTTGTGTGTTACCCATTTGGTTCTCAGTAATCTAGAGTTCGGCCGTGAGATAAGTAAAGTCTGTCAAAAAATTGTTTTCTGCAGAAATTAAATTTGGATTCTCTCTCGAACAATTCGTCCTAAGAGGAGGAAGCTCATTAACCACTTAAACTTATGTATTGATTTAACTTCAAATTTATTTTGTTTTAATAATATTGAGAGTGGTAGAAACGAAGTCAATTTTTGCTTGTGTAAAGGAAAAATTTGCTGGTGTAATGACCTATTTAATTCATTCTCGCATTTTTAGGCATAACTCGCTCTGGCATTTTTAAGACCATATATAATGGAAGTTGAATGCTATGTTGAATGAGAGTTTCAACACAAATGAAGTGTCCAATGGTGCCGTTGAAAATGAGGTGGAGGAAAGATGAGTTGAAAGTATTCAACTATGTTGAAACATGAAGATAAGGACACTTGTCCTGCTTTTATTGGTTGTTCGGATTTTTTTCCAATTATTATTTTAAACTCAATTATTTCATTGCAAATTAATTTTTTAATTTTTTTGTTTTTACCAAAATTCGTGATTTTTTTTCCTCTATAAATAGAGACTTGGTTCATTTGATTTGGATACAAAAAAAACCAAAATTTTCACTATCTTAAGCTATTTTTCACTAATTACGTTAATTAAGTTTGCACGAAATTTTCACTATTTTAAATTATTTGTATCGTACGAATTACGTTACTTGTGTGTTGTATTTTAAATTAAGTTAAGATGATTGTATGGTATCAATTATTTAAATAAATTTTGTTTTTATTATAATTGTAATCGATAATTGTAATTTTAATCGATGATTTGTATCGTATAATTTTAATTTAACTTTAATCGATAATTGTAATTTTATGTATTCATAAAAACAAAAAAATATAAATTTAAATAAGAATATGAAATAAAAAATGGTGGGGTAGAGTGTTGAATGAAAAACCATTGGAGAAGGTAAAAGTTGAATGAATGTTGAATTATTAGGTGGAAGAGAGAGAAGATGATGTGAAGTATAAAAAGTGAAAAAAAAAAAAATGTTGAATATTTTTTTCATTGTACATGGTCTAAGGCAAAATTTGCTCTGACATTTTCTTCTGGTATCAAAGTACTCACCTAATTGCTTATAAAAAAAAAGTGCTCAATATACATAAAAAACAGCCTTAATCTCTTCTAATCCTAAATTAAGGTTATTAAGCCTTCATTCCTTTTGAAGTAATAATACATAAAAAACAGCCTTAATATCTTCTAATCCTAAATTTTAAACAAATCATATATCAAGTGATGCTTCAAAATATTTAAACTAATCCATTCAAATCTAAAGACAAGAGTTATTATGCATAAGGAATATTTTTATGCATGGTGCATAAACAAATCTCTACCATCCAATATTTTTTTGATCAATTAAATTTTATGATCAATCAAATGTACTAAAACATGTATGATGCAGATTTATTTATGTACCATACATAAGGATATTCCTTATGCATAATAACTCAACCCAAATCTAAACTAATTCCCAACTCTAAAATTTATTTTTATTCAAAATATTTTCAAGATACCTTTTAAATTAAGGTTCAATTTGAATAAACAACTTGCTTGCAAATTACATAAGTTATTTTTTGTTTATTAGTTTTTAGCTTACATAAGCTATTTTTATAGTAAAAGACAAAATTAAATTTAATTATTTTTGTTATATTATAAAGTTGTTTTCATAAGTTAGTTTGGAAAACTTATTAAAATTGACAACAACAAAAAAAACTTATGAAAAATGTCAATCAATTTTTATGTTTTTTTTTACACAAACAATGAGGATTGAACCCATGATCTTATGTATAGTACTCAAGTTTTTCATCACTATATCGAACATAGTGGCTTAATTAATTTTTATGTTGATTTATAGTTTCTCAGTAACCACAATTGTGACTTCATCCATTTTTTTATAAACTATTTTAAATACATAAAAACTTATTTATTTGCATACATTATTTTCATAAGTTAAAAAAATAAACCAAACCATTATAAAAAAAGTCAATCCGAACAAACAAACTTAAGGGGGGTGTATTGGATTGAGATTTTGAAAGACAATTTTAATAAAAAAAAATCTTGAAGATTTTAAAGATTTGGTGGGATTGTATTGATTTTGTGAGATTTTGAAAGATTTTTAAAAAACTTTTTACAATCAGGATTCTTAACACAAGAATTTGTGAGATTTTATAACACAGACTTTTGAGATTTCATAGGACTTTATTGACTTTTAAATAATGAATCAATCAATAATTAATAATCAATGGAAATCAATTATTCCTTAAAAAAATCAATATCAAATAAAATCAATGAATCAAACAAAATAAAAAAGGAAATTAAAAAAAAACTATGAATCATAAAAAAAAACAACGATGAAGAGAAGAAATTGCAATTCTTTTGGTGATGAATCAACGTAAACTTTTCTACAAGAGATTGCACTTCTTTTGGTGATGAATCAACGTAAACAAAGTTTACAAGAAATTGCAATTCTTTTGGTTACAATTAAAATGAAAATAAATTCAATAAATCAATATACAATAAAAAAATACTAACAACAACAAATCTCTTTTGGTTGCAAAAGTTGCAGATTATGTTACAGAATTTTTCAAGTGGCATAGAATGAAATAATATCTAGTTTTTTTTTTTAGCGTATAGATGTATATGTTCAACGATCCGGAATTGTATACGATAGTTATAGTCAGAAGACGATTGAAAAATATAGGAGGTTGTAAAAGGAAGAACGTGAACTTCAATCTTGCCTGCAGGAAAAAAGTCTATAGAAGAAAAGAAAAGTCTGGAGGGTTTGAGTGGGATTGTTAGATGACAAAAGTATTTATACTTTCAACAAAAAATCTCTCAAAATCCATTCCACAAAAGAATCCATCAAAATCTGTATAATTTTGAATACCTAGGGACATTTTTAAAGTCATAAGAAATCTCAATCGAATACCAACTGATTTCATTGCCCTAAAAAAAAAAAAATCTTATTTGTCTTAATTGAATACCACAAGATTTTTTTAAATTCCATAAAAATCTTGATTCAATACCACAAGACTTTTTTATTATAGAAAAGTCTTTTAAAATCCCATGAAATCCTAATTCAATACACCCCCTAAATCTCTCAATCTCAAAGAGTTTAATAAAACTGAGGTGAATCTAAATTAATAAAAATTCAAATGTAAACTAATCCCTAATTCCAAATTTTATTTTTATGCTATATATTTTCAAGATATCCTTCTAATCTTTCAAACTATACACAAAATTTTCGATCCCAACAAATTAAATCGATCTCAATGATTTCGAGAGGGTTAATTTCTACGATTATCAAAATTAATTTACCCAAGAAAAAAAAACACTCTACACAATTTTTTTTTCCCAACAAACTCTACACGACTTATATCAATAGATAAACTCAAGTTCGCCCCGATCCAAACCTCCTAATTATTAGTAAAAATCAATAATAAACTTATAAATAAAAACCCTATTATTGACACAAAACAAAAAGTAAAGAAATATACAAATAGTGAAAATTGGCATTCCTAAACCCAAATCCACAAAGAACTAAGAGAGTCAGAAAAAAGCCAACCATCTTTCTTTCTCTTTGTTCTTCAATATTCCTTATAAATAATCCACCCAACTGTCGGTTTTCAAAACAATTCTCTCTCAATCAAACCCTCCTTCCCTTCTCTTCCATTCATGGCGTCCCAAGCCAGCCTTCTCCTTCAAAAACAACTCAAAGGTAAACAACATTAATTATTAATCGATTATTATTATTATTATTCATCGATTTTTGTTAATCTTATTCCCCTTTTCTTTGCAGATCTTTGCAAAAACCCTGTCGATGGCTTTTCTGCTGGTTTGGTTGATGAAACCAATATTTTTGAATGGAGTGTCACCATAATTGGACCCCCTGATACTCTTTAGTAAGCCCTTATTTTCATGATTCTCTATTCCAACTTTTTATTTTGGGTTTTGGGTTTCTGTTTTTTTCTTTTTTTGTTTATTAGGGATCATCACGTGTTTGATTACTTCTTTTAGGTTTCTTTTTGTTTCTTTATTTATTGTTTTTTTACCCTGATCATGATAATTTGTTAAGGTTGTTTATTGTTTCTGTTTCTGTTTTTATTTAGTTGTTGAGATTCTTGTTATAGATGATAATTTGTTAATGATCTTAACTAATTGGGATTGGTGTTGTTTGTGTTCATATCTTTTGTTGTTTGATGAGAATCGAACTAGGTAATCCCGACACACACACACACACACACTGCGTACCAACCACTTCGGTTAGACCCGAATGATATTGGTTGAGTTGATTTTTCTTTTGGTTGGATAGCCTAGTGGCTATAATTTCACTTTTTAAGGCAAATAAGTGGGAGTACCAGAGTTCAAACCTCGATTCCTGGATAATGTTCCTACTAATCGAGCTATACTCATGGGAACTTATGTTGATTTGGTTAGAATAGATTATGATTGTGCTAGTTCTTAGGTTTTTTCAAAATGCACTTGAGTATTATTACCAATCTGCTTTCCATCTAGTTTGGAACTGTTGTTGAGTTTTTGTGGTTTTTTAACGTTTTGTATGTAGCTTTGGAAATTTACTGACTTCTCTTTGTTGTTTTGTTTTTTACTTCATTGGATTTCTTCTCATAGTGAGGGAGGGTTTTTCAATGCCATCATGAGCTTTCCTTCCAATTACCCTAATAGTCCACCATCAGTGAAATTTACCTCAGAGATATGGCACCCTAATGGTTGGTTTTTCTTATTTGTGATTTTGGTTTTATCTAAATTTTTAACCGTATGGAACTAAAGTTTTTCTGTTCAATTTTCAGTATACCCTGATGGCCGGGTTTGCATATCAATCCTCCATCCTCCTGGTGATGACCCTAATGGTTACGAGCTTGCAAGTGAGCGTTGGACACCTGTTCATACAGTATGTGATACTATAAAACCATAAGAGTTTCACTCTTTATTATTAAACCTGTCGGTGTATGTTATGTTCAATGGATAATGCTCCTCTAAAGTGAGCAATTAAATTTAGGGAGTAGAGTGAGTAGTAAAATTGTTGATAAACAAATCAATGTTTGATCTTATATGCATATGTATAACAAGTCATGGATAGTTACAATATCAACTATTGATTTTCTCACTTAGCTGAACTTTCAATTTAGAGGAGCCAAATCCATCTTTAATACCTTCTAATTGAGTGCGCTCTTGTTTAATAGTAAAATAAAGCATTGAACCATCCTCATCCTTCTTCCTCTCCCCCATTTTAAAAATAGGGAGATAATATTAAGTAATCCCTTAAATCAATTGTCAAATAAAGTGTAATTTGAAGTTGCAGATACTGCAAGAAAGTACTATTGGGCTCATTTTCCGTCCTTTTGTTGCGTAGATGGATATACCATATATTATAAATTCCAATATAGTACTATCACTAATGTTGAAGATTAGTGTGGTGTAAGATTAATAGCAATACACATGGAGCTATCGGCAATGAAGTTTTACAGTAAAAGGCTCAGTAGTTGTTTTAAAATGCAGAGCTGCAAAGTAAAAGACTGAAACTAAATTGGAGTGTTACAAATTTCATGGCTGACTTTCTATTAATAACTTGCTGGATGTCCTAGGGAAACCGTATGCTACTTTATGTTTGCCACTCATGATTTCATGCACTCGCTACTTGTGAAACTATAAACTATTCAAATCTTGTATGTACTAATAAATAGTTATATATGTTAATATTATTCTGCAGGTAGAGAGTATAGTATTGAGTATCATATCAATGCTTTCCGGTCCAAATGACGAATCTCCTGCAAATGTTGAAGCTGCAGTAAGTTCCCGAAATATTTCTACTTTGTTTTCTTATTGCAACCTACACTCTTTCATGTCATAGTTTACTTATTTGTACCGTGGAGAACATACAGGCATCTTAAAAATCTTTTTCACAATATGCCACAAAGTTGTCGTCCACCTAACTGTACAATGGATTGTCTATTGTAACCAATGTTTTTATCGTATGGACTAGAAATCTTTATACTCCCTATCTTGCTCTGATTCTCTATATGGTCTAATTATTTTTGCTGGTACTCAATATTTTGTAAACAGAAGTGAATAATAAGTTCTTCTTTAGGCATTGGTGATTTCCACGAGTTGCTAAATGCAGTGGCAAAATGTTACGGTTTAGTTCTTGCGTCTTCTACATCAATAACTAGTTTATGTAGGACTATTCATTTGGGTTGTATCTGTTTCAACTAATTTTCCACATTAATCGTTACCATTTAGTTGTTGTGTCTTCCACATTAATCGTTACCATTTACTCATTTAGTTGTTGTGTCTTCCACATTAATAATCACTGTCTTGATTTTCGACTCCATAAAACCTAGTATATGATGGTATAAGCCATTATTTGGACATTACGGGATTTAACATGAAATCCTGCTACTTATTTTGGGACTCTTTGTTTTCGAAAGTTCACATTAGTTTTTCTTATTACTGGTTTAAATTCCTTGTGTCAAACTGCAAAAGATCTTCAATCTTGATCGTTTTTCTTAATATCTAGATTGTTCTTATTAGACCTATACATATGATTTAATTTGCAGAAAATGTGGAGAGAAAATAGAGAGGAATTTAGGAAGAAGGTCGGTCGATGTGTAAGGAAATCACAAGAGATGTTGTGATTCAACGCCTGCGCATCATGGTGCTTTTGTGAACCGGAGGAAATTACAACATGCCTATATTGGATTGGTTCACTTTTTTGCTTTTGATCTGTGTAAGGATGGCTTTTTGGAAGTTGGTCATACCGCACTTCTATTATTTCAGCTCCATGTTAGGAATTGGAAACAAACTGTACTCTTAAGTGCTTTGGCCAGTGGTTTGACATGGGAAATTTACTTTGTTTATTTGCATAACCTCTTTTTTTGATTAATTTTGATGAGTTTAATTTAGTGCTTTGTTTGGTCTTTCTGCTTAATATTGTGATTTTGGATTCTAAATTGTGAGGTTGTGCTCTAATTGGTTTATTTCATTTTATTTTTTGCTATATGATAAATGTTAACTCCTCGTCTACTCCCTCCCACCGTTCTAGAATTGTTTTGTCATTTTTATTTTTTTTGGAAAAAACTTGGGCCAATTTTTACCATAACTGTTTACACTACCTTTTCATATCTTAAGGGAAACAATTTTGGTGATAATTGTATGTCATTATAGGTATTGTACCTAGTTTGATCCTATAACTTTTCTTCCAACTATACTTTAAAATTAATACTCTGTACTACCAAAATATTGTATATTTCACTTTATTACATTTACAATGTTGGCACAATAGTTAGTAAAGTTAGTAGTAAAAGTGTCTTTTGCCAAATTTATTGCTCTTTATAATTCATGTAATAAAATTTAAACAACATTCATTTGAAAGCAAATTGAATACAGATTGGATCCTCAGCAGCAAAAGTTTCTGCCCTGCTGCGACATTCTTGGTCTTTTGATTATTGTAGTGGTTGAGATTGTTAGGCAATGTCAGCATAATTTTTTTTAAAAACCACTAGAACTATTATTTTTTTTCCACATACTTTTTCTATTACTATATTTTCTTTATATTTTTAGATATAGATAAATAAGAGATGCTCAAAAGTTACGTTTTTCAAGTTTATCACTTTCTTTGGAATTGTCAAGGTATTTGAGTTCTATCATGAAAGAGGAGTGTTATTTGAATACCCAAAAAAGTTGTCTCATATAAACAATCAATTTTTTGTTTCTTTGCATGCAAATCGAAGCAGACCAAAAATAATAAAAAATAGCAAAAAGGTGACGGATTCCATGTTTTGTGGTTGTCGGACAACTATTTGATTGTCAAAATAACATTAGTGATAATGAAATTAAGCTTTTGGGTCATCGGCAAAAACAATTCTTTTTAATCCAATCTTAATTTGACTTTATGAACTTTGGTTTTGTGTGTTGTTGAAAATTATTGATTGTTTTTACTCCACCAGAACTATTTTTATGCTTCTACCGTGGCCGACTCCACCCATGCGTCCGTGCAGAGTCACTAGGACCTTCTCTTCCAATTTCACCATCATATTCACCCGATGAAAGAGAACATGAGCTCGAAGAAGAGCTTGAGAATCACATTGCGAAGTACCAGTACCATTACGGTCCTTTAACTTCGAGAGTGTTGTTAACGATCAATCAAGGAAGAAGAAAGAGAAGGAAGTGTATCTGAGAATGGTTTCGAATGTAGTAGCATTTTAACGGTGATAAAACTTTGGTGGTGAGAATTAAAATTCGGTGCCAAAATGATTGAAACAAAGCACTAATTGAATTGTAATACTATTAATTATTGGAATAGAGCAACTATCATAGTCTATGAAGCCCTGATATGGGACACGATACCGATATGTAAAAAAATTTAGACTTAAATATGCTTTTGGTCCCTGCAATATACACTTGTTTTGAAAAGAACCCCTGTAAAAAAAATTGATTTTAGTCTCTGCAATTTCGAAACACTTTGAAAAGAGCCCCTCAGCAGAAAATATGGATGCCATGTCACTTAAATTTGCACGTTGCATACGCTGACGGAGATACTTAGCTGATGTGGCACTATTTCTGACACGTAGATATTACATAGCATTTTTCTTTTTTTATAAAAAAGAAATACCTTTTTTCCAATTTATTTATTTCAAAAAATAATTATCGAATTATTTTTTCTTTTTGAAATTACATTTTCATTTTTAATAAAACAAAATAAATTTTATTTTTGTAGAATATGAAAAAAAAAAAAAAAAAAAAAGCGTCGAATCTGGAAATCAAAAAATTATCACCATGAACCATAGCTTCATCTACCACCATCATCAATCCTTCTTGGCTTCTTCATCCACTCATATGGAAATAGAAAAACGCAACTTGAGTTCAACAAATTTACAAATCCATTTGTCTCAATAATTGATACAAAAAATCAAGAACCACAAAGCAACACACACGAACCAAACCGAACTCAGAATCGTTTTCTCTAGTCCATTTCAATCAACCACAACTCTCCAGTCACAAAACTCATTCAAAATCCGAACCATCCAACAATCAAAACCCAAAAACGAAATCGTTTTTTCAAACATCAAAACAGTATCCAAAAGCAAATCAAAATCAGAAAGCAAGAAAGGTAGAAATATTTTCATTTTTTCTCAAAAAATTTAAAATCAAGATCTAGGCCATTTCAAATTGTTTTAAGAGAAAACGATTTGAGAATCGGAAACTAGAGAAAAAAGGTTTTTGAAAAAATAAGTTTTTTTTAAAAAAGAATTATTTTTTTTATGGCCGCCGCACCACCACCGGAAAATGCACCGAAAACTGGGTAGGTGATGAATGTTGATGAACATTCATGACTGTAGAGAGAGAGCCGAGGGAGAATGGAAAGAGAAGAGAGAGAAAATTTTTGAGAAATGAGGAATGTGTTTGTTTCAACATATATATTTATTTGGTTTATTTTTATTTTTTTTGTTGTAATTTTAATTAGATAATTATTTTTTTAGAAATAAATAAATTGGAAAAAAGGTATTTCTTTTTTTATAAAAAAAGAAAAATGATATGTAATTATATCCACGTGTTAGAAATAGTGTCACATCAGCTAAGTGTCCCTGTCAGCGTGTGCCACGTGCAAATTTAAGTGACATGACATTCAGATTTCCTGTTGAGGGCTGCTCTTTTCAAAGTGTTTCGAAATTGCAGGGACTAAAATCATTTTTTTTACAGGGGCACTTTTCAAAACAAGTGTATATTGCAGGGACCAAAAGTATATTTAAGCCAAAATTTTAAAATTTCTAATTCGATACTGCCGCGATACGTTATTTAAAAATTAAATTTAAAATTAAATATATAAATACACAATATATAAACATGACTAAAATCAACAATATTAATAATTAAAAGCAAAAAATATTTAGTCTTATATTAGAAATGGGAAAAGCTCAAATATTTAGTCTTATATTGAAAAGTAAAAAATTATATTGACAAAGGAAAACCACAAGAAGTGCTAAAGATACAAACAAACATCGGGTATTGGAACGTATCAGACATGTATCGAGTATTACTTTTTTATTTAAAAATAATTATTTAACCGATATTTTTCCGATATGAGTATCAAGACGTATCGAAAGAGTATCGGGTATTATTTTTTATTTAAAAATAATGATTTAACCGATACTTTACCAATACGAGTATCGGAAGAGTATCGATATCAAGTACGTATTGAAATTTCTGACACGCTAAGCACGATGTGCGATACGATGTTCTAAGCACCTTAACACTAAGCACGATGTGCGATACGATGTTCTAAGCACCTTAACACTTTTATCACAATATAAAATAAGTAAATAACTGAAAGCAGGTAAAAGGCACGGGATATTTGTTAACCCAGTTCGGCGCTTAAAACAAGCCCTGGTCTGGGGGATACCAATCCAGGAAGGAATATCACTATAGCAGTCCTAGTTGTAAGTTCTCAGCAAACACCACGTTTACAACTCATAACCTAGCAACTACCAATGACTCTTCAACCTAGGAACTCATAAGTCTGAGATCCAATCTCACTCCCTTACAACCTTACACACAGCAAGGATTTCAATAACACAAATACAAAATGTTTTGGAGACACACACTCCTAAAAACTACACACTAGTACCTAAAGGCTTAGAGTGCTAAAAACACACAAGGTCCTAACTCCGTACTTCAAAGCTTAGGAGAGGATCACAAAGATTACAACTCAAAACAATACGTCCTAAGCTTGCATCAATGAGACACAAGAAAGGCTCACAAAATAACACACACGCAAAACCTAGAATGTTAGACACAAAACACAATAACGACGTGAACAACAACCAAATTAGGTTTAGCACAATCCTTAAATACTTCAGGCAAAAGTCCTTGATTCAGAATTAAACATGGGCTTGATTTGTTTGACCCAAACAATTGACCACATTGATTAAAAGATATTCTTTCCAAAAATACACTTCAAAGAGATTCTTCATAAAAATATTCTTGACAAGGATCTGAAGCATTAAATGATGATCCTCATAATAAGCCAGATAAAAAGGCGCCATGCAAGATTCATGAAAGAGAAACAAACATTCCATAAATAAAATACGCGCGCGCACACTTCCAAAGGCATGATACGATGTTGAGGCATCTTATTACACATCCTGCTACAAAATTTATTTTACAAAAAATGCAGCCAATCACCAAAGACTCAACAAACTCCCCCTTTGGCAAATTTTTGGCTAAAACAAATTATTACCATACAGATAGCACTTAAACAGATACTTCAACTACATTTCTTTTTCTCAACATAAGCACACAAACATAAAGATCAGTAGAGACTATTCTTCAAAACAGTTTCCATACTATTCCTTCATGGAGAACAGTAGACAAGAATAAAGTGTATCTTTTAAGTTTATCAGAGAGGCATGCAACAGCGGAACACATAAAACTACTTAGCCTTAGATGGTCAGGAAAATAAACATTGATAGGATGTTGTGTAGAATGCTTCAACATTTCACAACACATCTCCCCCTGCACATATGCATAGGATGTTGGAGCATCATATCCAACATCTCCCCCTGCAGACCACATGTCATCACTCTAAACACTCAAGCACAGATCAGATCATACAGGTCCACATAAACATATACTTCATACAAACTACTCTACAATCATATCATAACCAGAGCAGTGCAGATTACCAGCAGAGATAGAGATCATAATAAACACACCACATTACCAAATTACCAAATTTATACTCCCCCTTTTTGCCACAAATTTGACAAATATAGCAGTACAGAGTTGAGAGGTCCAGGAGCTTAGTACAAAACAAGGGTCATCACAGTCTATGCCCATACAGCAGAACAGGAACAGAAGTAACAGAAAACAAAAGAAACAAAAAAAAAAAAACAGCAGGGCAATACATAGAGTATCCTCTAATCAGAATCAATGGTATCAGTCACCTCCAGCTCTTCAGTATCACCACCAGCATCCTCATTTAAAGCTGCATCACAAGCTGCAGCATCATTACCAGCATCCATCATAACTGCATCACTTGCAGTCACACCCTCAGCACCTGCTTCCTCAGCTTCCTCTTGTTTCAGGGCAGATATGACCAGTTCAATTCCTTTCTTTTGCTCATCCAGAGCTCTAACAGTAGCTTCCAAAGAGGCAATCATGTCTTTCCTATTCAAATTGGAAGAGGGTACCTGCCTTGGTGCAGACTTTCTCTTGATAGGCCCTGCTATATCAGCAGCATGGGTTCCTTCAAACAGCTTAAAGTGAAGAGAAAGGGGTGCCTCTCTCTTGAGGGGGTTCATCAGCAGTAGTCAGAATGTTTGGATATTGGTCCATGATAATTCCACAGATAAGGCTAGGAAAAGCTATTGGCATCTTGACAGCCCAAGACTTGCCATGAGCCATAGTTTGCTCAAAGATGTAAGTACCATAGTCAACTTCAGTCCCAGTCCCAACAAAGTAAATGAGTCTAGCCAACCTAGTGGCTATATGAGAAGAATGGGTAGTGGGAACTCAATTCACATTGCCTATTTTATTTAAAACTGCATACTTAACAGAGAGCATGCAAGAGGGAACCTTACCTTTAGAAGGCCACACCTTGACCTGATTAGCAGTGATGATTTTGCAAACTTCATTGTTGGTGACATCAACTGCAGAGTATCCATCTTCTTGCCTACCAAGAAACCTGTTGATGATGATTGGAGAGAACTCCACACACTTGTTTCTCACATACACTTTCTGATATTCATTGCTGAGTGGGTTGTCACAATCCTCAGCTATGTTCACTATAAACTCCTTGACCAGCTTGGCATAGCAGTTGCCCAATCCACTAACTGTCTTCATTAGCCCAGCTTGATCCAACAATTAAATAACCTTTTTCCAAGCTAAGGTTTCAGCAGATAATTCTCTCTCCAGCCCAAGTCTCCTAGCAAACACATATTTCCACTTTTTGACACTGTCAATGAAGTGAAAAGAGACACCATCTATAGGCACATCAGGAACATTTGGTGGTATGAATCTTCCACCAACTCTCTTCTTAGATGCTGTGATGCTTGGAGCATCGTATTCAGCATCCTCATCAGACACAGCAGCAACAGACTTTTTCTTCTTCAGAGCCCTTTTCTGAGGTGAAGGAGTGATGTTTGGAACATCTTCTTCAGCATCATAGTCTGAGTCACTCAAACTAATGGTCTTCCTCTTGGAGGATTTCTTCTTTTGTTGAGTAGGAATCTCAACCTTGCTAGAGCTCCTACTAGGGCCAACAAACTTCTTCTTGGGAGACTTTGTTGTTGCACTCTTCTTCTTCTTTACAGACTTAGTTGCTTCAACTGCAACTTCAGTCTCTTTGCCTTTTCTTTCTCTGAGTCTCCTACCAACACTAGATTTTCCTGCTTGAGGAGCACCAACTGATTTCAGAACTACAACTTATTCTTCATCATTCACATTCTCTCCAGCAGACTTCTCAGAACCATCTTTCTCTGGTTCAACATCAGATGTTGTAACATCTTTACCAGCATCATGTATAGCTTCTCCTTGCGCCAAGGATGTTGAAGCATCTGGCGCGACATCCTCTTGAGG
This sequence comes from Trifolium fragiferum, assembly GCA_954870985.1. Classification (NCBI taxonomy): domain Eukaryota; kingdom Viridiplantae; phylum Streptophyta; class Magnoliopsida; order Fabales; family Fabaceae; genus Trifolium; species Trifolium fragiferum. The sequence goes on along the minus strand of OX940790.1, from coordinate 23,041,316 downwards.
AACACTTTTTGCCAAGGATTGGAGATCATCTCCAACAATCTGAGCATCTATGTCATCTTCATCATGTCCATCATTCTCAGGAGAGTCAGGAACAGTTGATTTTGTCTCTTCACTAACCACAACATTTTCCCCTTTTTCAAAATTAGGGATTTTGACAGAGTTTTCTTCGATCTGCACAGTTGGAGAGGTTGCTGCAGCATCAGATCCCACATACACACCATCTGAACCCTGATTTGCAAGGAGAAACGCTTGCATGTCGAAGTCAGATGAATATCTAGATTTGGATTTCTTGACTTTGGGTTTCTTAGTGACAGACGTTTTGGGTTTCTTTGTGGATTTGGGTTTGGATGATGATGAAGCTTTGTGAGGTTTAAGGTTGAGAGCAGAAGCAAATGATGGGTGAATGGTGGAGAGAGGAACGACATCTGTGATGGTTCAATGGAGGGATTGTCTTGCGACGGTGAAGGGTGGTTGGGAGAGATGGTTGAAGGAGAGTTTTGAGGAGAATATTGAGACATAGTGATGACGGCGTGTTTGAGAGAATATGATTGATGGAGATGAAGGTTTGTAGGTTTGAGGAAAGGATTTGAGAGAGGAGTAGAGGAGTTGTAGAAGTGAATGAAGTAATTTAGGAAACAAATAATGTGAAAAGATTTGAAATAAAAGTAACCAACCCTTGATAGTGGCGTGTTTTTGGAGATATTGAACCCATGATTACCTTGATCATCGTGCAACACTTTATGAAAGACATTAAAACTAACTGCTGCACGCGCCACTACCTCAAACAGTAACTGCTACAATTATTCATGGAGGCAAATTCCTAACTTGCCCATTAACTTCTCAAATTGAGTAGCATCAAGTGCCTTAGTGAAAATATCTGCCACTTGCTCCTTTGTGCCAACATGTTCCAAAGTCACAATTTTATTCTCAACAAGATCTCTTATGAAGTGATGACGAATGTCTATGTGTTTGGTCTTGCTATGTTGAACAGGATTTTTTGAGATGTTTATAGCACTCATGTTGTCACAGTACAATGTTAGAGCATCTTGTTCGACATTGTACTCCTTCAGCATTTGTTTCATCCAAACAAGTTGTGAGCAGCTACTCCCAGCAGCTATGTATTCAGCTTCAGCTGTAGATAATGCCACACAGTTTTGCTTCTTGCTGAACCAAGAAATCAGATTGTTCCCTAGAAAGAAGCATCCTTCTGAGGTACTTTTTCTATCATCTGCACTTCCAGCCCAATCAGCATCACAATATCCATAGAGGGCAGAGTCTTCACAATGAGAGTACATTATTCCATAATCACTAGTTCCATTCACATATTTTAGAATCCTCTTGACTTGAGTCAAGTGGCTCACCTTAGGATCAACTTGATATCTGGCACATACTCCAACAGCATAAGTTATGTCAGGCCTGCTTGCAGTCAAGTATAGCAAGCTTCCAATCATACTTCTATAGAGACTTTGATCAACACTTATTCCCTTTTCATCTTTAGTAAGTTTCAAGTGAGTGGGTGCTGGTGTTCTCTTGGAAGTAGCACTTTCCATTCCAAACTTCTTGACTATGTTTCTTGTATACTTACTTTGAGATATGAAAATGGTATCATCCATTTGTTTAATTTGAAGACCAAGAAAGTAAGTCAATTCTCCAACAAGGCTCATTTCAAACTCTGATTGCATTTGCTTGACAAAATGTTGGACCATCGTATTCGACATCCCACCAAACACTATGTCATCAACATAGATTTGGGCTATAATAAACTTACCTCCTTCTTGTTTAACAAATAGGGTCTTGTCTGAACCTCCCTTCCTGTAACCTTGGTCTTCCAAGAATTGAGTCAACCTTTCATACCATGCCCTGGGTGCCTGCTTCAAGCCATACAGAGCTTTCTTCAGTTTGTAGACATGACTAGGGTGTTCAGGATCTACAAATCCCTTTGGTTGCTCAACATACACCTCTTCCTGTAGGTATCCATTTAGAAACGCACTTTTTACATCCATCTGGTAAAGCTTGAACTTAAGAATACATGCTACACCCAACAGAAGTCTGATGGATTCTAGTCTTGCAACATGTGCAAATGTTTCTTCAAAGTCAAGGCCTTCAACCTGGGTATATCCCTGAGCTACAAGTCTTGCTTTATTTCTGGTTACAACACCATTCTCATCTGACTTGTTCTTATAGACCCATTTTGTTCCAATCACATTCACATTCTTTGGTCTTGGAACCAAATCCCACACTTCACTCCTCTTGAACTGGTTTAATTCTTCTTGCATAGCCTCTATCCAGGCTTCATCAGTTAAGGCTTCTTTGACATTCTTAGGTTCAAATAGTGACACAAAGCAAGAATTTGAAATCACATCATTTGATCTCCTAGTGGTTATCCCCTGTTCAGGATTACCAATGATCAGATCTGTGGGATGATTTTTCTGGACACGTACTGAGGGACCTTTCTTTTGAGCTTGTGTTTCAGCATTTGCCTCACTTTCATCTTCAGGTATCTCTTCATCAGACTGATTATCACACAGATGTTCTGATGCTTCAACATCTTGTTCAACATTGTCAACAACAGGAATACCTTGATCTGTATTAACATTTTCTTCCAAGGGAGAGTCTTGGACAACAACATTTATAGATTCCATCATTACCTGAGTCTTAGAATTATAGACCCTGTAAGCTCTACTGTTTGGAGAGTATCCCAGAAAAATTCCTTCATGGCTTTTAGGATATGAATCTGAAGACATAATTCCTTGAAAGCTTCAAAAGCATCTGACTTTTCTCTAATAAAGTTAACCCAAGTGTACCTTGAGTAGTCATCCACCATCACAAAGGCATACCTTTTCCCTCCTAAGCTTTCAACTTGCATGGGTCCCATAAGGTCCACATGGAGTAACTCAAGAACTTTGGAAGTTGTCTGATGCTCCAGCATTGGATGCGACATCCTGACTTGCTTACCAATCTGACACTGACCACATTTGTTACCTTCAATAATCTTCAGTTTAGGTAAACCCCTGATAGCTTCAGATGATATTGCTTTCTTCATCCCTTTCAAATGTAGATGACCTAGCCTTTGATGCCACAACTTCACTTCATCTGCTGTTGAACTAAGACAAGTGGTATTATGAGCTTCTTCCTGAGATATCCACAAGTAGCAATTATCTTTAGACCTGGTTCCCTTCATTAGCAGCTGGTTTTCCTCATTATTGACAAGGCACTCAGACTTGGTAAAGTTGACTTTTAAGCCTTGGTCACACAGCTGGCTTATACTAATCAGATTAGCTGTGAGTCATTTAACCAAAAGCACATTCTCCAAGTTGGGCAATCCATGATTTACAAGATCTTCAATTCCTAATATTTCTCCTTTTGCACCATCTCCAAAAGTCACAAAACTGGTCTTGTAGGGCCTCATATTCATGAGATATTTTTCTTCACCAGTCATATGTCTGGAGCATCCACTGTCAAAATACCAATCTTCCCTTGATGAGGCTCTCAGAGATGTGTGAGCAATTAGTCCAACATTTTCTGTTTTGGGCTTCCACTCCTTCTTGATAGGTATATCTTCCTTTACATCTTCCTTCACTTCATTAGCTTTTGGTTGTTGAGTGGGATAGCCCTGAAGTTTGTAGCAGAAAAGTTTAATGTGTCCTCTTTTTCCACAGTGATGACAAACCCATCTACGATACACTCTCTGAATCTTAGGCCTTTGATGACCACGAGGATTAGATTCAAGAGCAAACTTGGGAACTGGGTATGTTTTAGAAGGCTGAGCAGGATGCTTCAACATCGTCTGTCCAGTGTAGGGATCAAAAACATCTTCAGCAGATTTGAATTTTGTCTCAAGATTCTGTTGATATTGATTTAGATTTGAGTAGTTATAACCAATTGACTTGGCCGTCCCACTTGGTAGATTCTCCAGGATCTCCTCAAGTATGTTTGTCCCTGAGTTTAGCTGACTTACACGTTTCTTCAAGTCATCCATTTGAGCATTGACAAGAGCAACTTCTTCTTGGGCTTCTGAAGTCTTCTCAACCTGAGCTTTCACTTCAGCCTGAAGAAGATTGATGGTCTTTTTCTGCTTCTCAAGGATTTTACACATTTCCTCAAACCTAGTGAGTAGTTCTTTGTAAGTACTAGCAAGTTCATCATAAGCAACATCACCATCTTCATCAGTGTCACTGTCTGTGATGCAAACTCCAGTCAAGGCAGTCACATGTTTAGCAGACTCATGCTCTTCCTCAGAATCTTCATCTGACCAAGACACACTCAAACCCTTTTTCTGTCTTTTCAGATAAGTTCCACATTCTGATCTTATATGTCCATATCCCTCACACTCATGACATTGAACACCCTTGCTTTGACTGTTCTTCTCTTCAGGCTTGGATTTCTTCAGACCATTTTGCTGTTTATTGATGTCGAATCTGATGCTTGGAGCATTCTGACGATTCCTGCGATCAACTCTTTTCAGCACCTTGTTGAACTGTCTCCCAAGCATGGCAATGGCATCTGCAATGCTTTCTTCTTCTTCATCCTCATCTAGAGCATTGTCCTCATCAGTATTTGAAACAAATGCAATGCTCTTGTTCTTTTTGTCACCACGTTCATCTAAGACAGTTTCAAAGGTTTGAAGGAATCCAACAAACTCATCCATCTTCATAGTAGAGATGTCATGTGTTTCCTCAATTGCTGTTACCTTCATGTCAAATCTTTTGGGAAGAGATTTGAGGAGTTTTCTTGACAGTTTATCACCAGACACCTTCTCTCCCAAGGCTTCAAACGAGTTAGCAATATCCAAGAGTGTCATATGAAAGTCTTGAATGCTCTCATCATCCTTTATTTTCAGTGCTTCAAACCTGGATGTGAGATGTTGAATCTTTGATTGCTTCACCTTTGTGGTACCTTCATAGCAAGTTTTCAAGATCTCTCATGCTTCTTTGGCTGACACACAGTTTTTGATAAGCTTAAAAACATTTGTGTCCATCCCATTAAACAAGGCATATATGGCTTTGTTGTTGTAGAGAGCTGCAGCTTCCTCCTCTGTAGTCCATTCAACTTCTGGTTTCTTCACCCCCGTTGAGGTGCCTTCCTTGCTGGCAACAGTGGGATGATCTCATCCAGTCAAAACAGCCTTCCATACCTTGCTATCAATAGATCTTAGAAAAGCAGTCATTTTAGATTTCCAGTGATCATAGTTGTTTGATCCATTGAACAAAGGTGGTCTATTCATGTATCCTCCATCTTTTTCCATGATGCCAGAGATTTTAGGTCCTGAATCTCACCCTAGAGACAGGCAGGGTGCCCGCTCTAATGCCAATTGAAATTTTTGGCACGCTAAGCACGATGTGCGATACGATATTCTAAGCACCTTAACACTAAGCACGATGTGTGATACGATGTTCTAAGCACCTTAACACTTTTATCACAATATAAAATAAGTAAATAACTGAAAGCAGGTAAAAGGCACGGGATATTTGTTAGCTCAGTTCGGCGCTTAAAACAAGTCCTAGTCTAGGGGATACCAATCCAGGAAGGAATATCACTATAGCAGTCCTAGTTGTAAGTTCTCAGCAAACACCACATTGATTAAAAGAGATTCTTTCCAAAAATACACTTCAAAGAGATTCTTCATAAAAATATTCTTGACAAGGATCTAAAGCATTAAATGATGATCCTCATAATAAGCCAGATAAAAAGGCGCCATGCAAGATTCATGAAAGAGAAACAAACATTCCATAAATAAAATACGCGCGCGCACACTTCCAAAGGCGTGATACGATGTTGAGGCATCTTATCACACATCCTGTTACAAAGTTTATTTTACCAAAAATGCAGCCAATCACCAAAGACTCAACACGTATCGAACACGATACGTCACCTTTTTTTGAATATCGGGGCTTCAGAGATCTTAGTCCTGTTGGCCTAGCTGCATTTACGTTTGATTACATGATTTATGTATTAATATGGAACTAAAAAGTGAATGAATTGAAGGGCTAGGATCCAGCAGCAGAGGTTGCCACTGCTAAGGATCCAAATCGGTTTGTATCATCTCTTCGATATTGTTAGACGAACAATTTTATCAAAGTTTAAATTCGTCCGAATCTCACAATTATATATGAGTTTCTTTATCGCTCTTTCAGCATACAACAAAGAAAAGCTTTTTTGATTAATTAATGAAACACTTTAATTGATTTATTTAGGCTTAAATATGTTTTTGGTCCCTGCAATTATGTCTTGTTTTGAAAAGAGCCCATGTAAAAAAAAATGATTTTAGTCCCTACAATATCTTAAAACTTTTAAAATAGCCCCTGACTTGATTTAGAGCTGATGTGACCAATTTTTAAACATGATTTTGGTCCCTACAATTATGCATTGTTTTGAAAAAAGTCCTTGTAAAAAAATAAAAAAATGATTTTAATCCCTGTAAAAAATAAAAAATTGATTTTAGTCTCAAAAGTTTTGAGATATTGCAGGGACTAAAATCAAAATATTTTTTTTACCGGAACTCTTTTTAAAACAAGACATAATTGCAGGGATCAAAAGCATATTTAAGCCATTTATTTATCAATATAAATTCTAGCTCAACTGCAAAGCCCATATTATTAAGTTAAATGCTTAATTTTAACGGGTTCTATTCACACATTTTAGTATATGTGAATTTTAGTGCACACTTCCTCTTGAATACTATGATATTCAAGAGTCAACAAAGTGTAAGAAGGGAGGGGACAAAAAAATCATCACAAACATCAATTTTTTTTACCAATAAGATCATTGTTGTGAATTCGAAGAAGCCACACCAATAGATTTAATTTTACTATATTTTAACTAGATTATTTATTTTTATGGCTTAATTCAACATTTGGTCCCTTATGTTTCAACCGTTTGTTTAAATTAATCATTTCTGTCAGTTTTGTCATTAAATTGGACATGTGTCCAAATGTCAGGTGTCCACGTGTCTGTCCACGTATGCAAACCGTTTGTCACATGTAACAAAATTAACGGAAATGACCAAATTGAAATTTGAAATAAACATAAATGACCAAATTGAAACTTTTAAAACATAAGAGACCAAATTAAAATCTAAAATAAACATATGAGACCAAATGTTGAATTAAACCTTAGATTTATTAAAAATTTAATATATCTATTTAATAATATAAGCTAGGTACATTAAATTCTCGATAAATCTAAAAATAGTTTCTCTTATAGTTAGAAGGTTGTATAATTTGTTGTATATTTCAACGGAATAGCAGTATTTGATTGATTTTACTAATGATTGATAAAATGAGTTGTTCGGTTTATTAGATAAATTGAATCCTATTTTCTTACAAACTAATCTTGCCACCAAAATTGTCATAAGTAATAGCAACCAATGGAAATATACACTCAATCACTCAACAAGTACATATGTATAAAACAGAGCAGGACAACATACATGTAATTTAAAGCATTGTTCTTCTAAGAAAATTCATATAATATTGCTGTGTTTACATATAATAATTTTATTTTAGTAACATATATGGTGTTGTGGTTTATACATAAACATAAGTACTAGCATAAATGTATTAATCTAGTTTTGCTGGTTTCACATGACTTCCCATTCTGATGACGATGCCGTCAATATCTCTCACATACCCAACCTTTTGTCCCCACTCTTTCATCTCCGGCTCACTCACCGCCACCGCTCCGTTCTCCACCGCCCTCTGTTTCATTAGTTACAAAATTTCAATCAAAACAAATAATACAATAACATATATATATATATATATATATATATATATATAAATATAAATGCAATTTAAAATTATGTGAATTTGATTACATACCTTGTAAGCAGCATCAACGTCGGGGTAAACAAAACAAACCTCAAGCGGTGGTCTTTCTTGTTTAGATCTATTGGCCGCATGGACAACACCGGTCAGATCATCGGTCTCGTGCTGGTGGATTGGAGTGAAAGCAATTGTTGTGTGACCGCTTTCCAATTCTCCCCATCTGAGATTCAAAATTAATCAATCAATCAAAATATGTTAATTTTGTATAACAAATTAATTAACAATGAAAGCAATTAATTAACCTGTGGGATTCGTCTAAGCGACGAACGGAATAGCCGAAGGCTTTGGCATAGAAATCAACAGATTCAGCAACGTCTTTTACGTAAAGCACTGTGTATGCAAACGCTGGGTTGAGATTCGATGACGTCGCCATATTGATATTGTGTTTAATTGTTTGTTTGTTTGTTCTTTGCTTTTCTTGTCCTAACTTGGAGTTTTGATACTCATCATCGGTAGAGAGCGAGTCAAATTTGATGATCATATACGTATGTACGTGGAAAACCATATGGAGTTGCACGTGGATTGCATGCATGTTGTCACCTGTTGTTTGCTTTGCTTGCTACGTTCTTTTATTTGACGGGGGAGATTAGATATTCGAATATTTATTGTAACGGTGTTCCCGGTGCGATTTTGTTCGATTTTAAATATAAATATTATTTTAACCGCGTTAGATAAAATTGCTTGCGGTTCGGTTGATTTTTAGAAAGTCATTCAAACCAAATCAATGTAGTTATGGTTGGTTTTGTTTGCGGTTTATCACCATATAAAAAATATGATAATATTATCAATATGTTACAAAATAAATATCGGAAATTTCAATTTATTTTATTGTTTACATTATATAATATGCATATACATAAATTGCATACACATACAAACTTATTTTTAATAATAATAGTATACTTCTGAATCGCGTGAAATTATATATTTTAACAACTTACTATTTTATGGACTCAACTTAGGTTTGACTTGCTAAGTTTGACTAAGTAATAAGTTGATTGCTACTAGTTGATATAGTTAAGTTAACTTTTGCGGTTTAGTTCGATTTTTTAAAATGAAAATCACAAACCAAACCATGCGGTTTAAAAAAAAAAGATCCGTACGATTTACATTAAATGCGATTTTTTGCGATTTTCAATTTAAATTGGTTTAATTTGCAGTTTTATTTTTAAATTGATTCGGACGACCAGCCCTAATTTGTTGTTTTCAAACAGTATAATAATTTAAAGATTAACCGTGTGTGCAAATAAAATTTAGGGGAACAAAACAATTTAAAGAACCAATCGATCTAATTATTATATACAGTATATATCATGATAATGAGGTTAAACTTCTCAATTAACCTATATGAGGTATTATTCTTTTACTATTATATAAGTTAAGAGTCATGCTAACTAGTGCCCTCGAGGTACTAGTTAAGGAAGTCAAAAAAAGAAATTTTACATTAAAATAATTATTAGTTATACTTTTAAAATGTAAAATGCACAAGTCCAAAGACTTATTTGTCAAAAAAAAGAATTATGGAATAATTGATATATTTAATGCTGCATATATGAATTATTCTATGAATTTGAAATTAAACCGCATAAAATTGATTTAGATTAGATTAATTTTTTTTATTTGTCATATAAAACGGAACCAAATCGTAAATAAATTTATTTTTAAATCGAATAAATTTTTTATCTTAAAACCGATCAATATCGAACGACGGACATCCTTATTTTCAAAACATAAAATAAAATTGAAACTAGATGGCGTCCTTGTAGGGGGCCATGTCCTTCCCACAACACTAGGACATTACAGTATTTTTTTCTTTTTAAAAAAAAAAAAGGACATTTTGATATTATTTTGTGTTAAGAGGTACATTGGGATAAAAAAAATCGTTGCAATTGATGTATCGTACATATGATGTGTTGCACGAAATCCAAATGACGAGTGACATGTTGCATGTAATACTCCTCTCTTATAAATATAAATTTGAGCAAACACAACAATATATAAAAACAACAACAACAAACAAACAAAAAATATAACTCGTTCTAGATTGGGCCTTCGAGCCCACCTCCTCAAGCGACGAGCAAGGCCCAAAGGGAGGACGATCCAAACCAACTCACTCACAGGTCAACGGTCACAATATCTCTACATATTGTAACGCCGACTGATAAGTGCTAAAAAGTAGTTAAATTCCATACTCAATTACGGCAATTATCGACTTGTTTTCAAAGATATTTATAATTAAAACCCCAAAACTTTGTACATTTTAACTAAATATAATTGTTATGTCCTAATCCTAATTTTTAAAGCTTGCATGATCAAAAGAGGAGCAAAAATAAATTCCTTCTCCAAGAGGCTGGTAGCTGAGCGACCAGATTGAGGAAAATTTTGGGAAACAAGCAAAGAATTCTACACGTATCAAGTAACTCCTTCACCAAGAAATGAATGGTAGCTGGGCGACCAGATGGTAGCTGAGCGACCAAATTGAAGGAAATCTTGGACATCAAGTATGAAATTTTACACGTGTCAAACAACCCCTTCACCAAGACAAGCTAGTAGCTGAGCGACCAGTTGGTAGCTGAGCGACCAGCTGCTTTTCACGCCTATAAATAGCCTTCAAGAGGAGACCATTACAGACAATTTTTCAGAGAGAAAAACAGAGAAATCTGAGAGTAAAAAGGTAGTGTCATAGGCAAGTGAATGTGGATCTATCCAACTTGAGAGATCAAGGGATTGATGTGCATTCTTTGTTCCTCTTTCCACATTTGTAAGTTTACCACCATGACAATGAGTGGCTAACTCTTTTATTGTTGGGATTAGATGTAACTTATCATGACTATATGTTAATCTTAATCTTTTGATATATATATTCTAGTTGATTCATTAATATTTGTGTTATCCTTGCTTTTCATGTTATTCATATGATTTAAATGATATAGATATATGTTGTTTGGATCTAAAGATCTAGGATAATCATATGTTAAAACTCTAAACTCTAGACATAGAATTAAGGTTTTAATATTCACCTTTTATATTGAAGCTTAATGCTATTGTGTGGATCGATAAGTCGAGTGATCGAAAATTAATCAACACAATAAATATCACAATGTTTTCGGACACGAAAAGCGTTGAAGAGCAATATGTGAAGATATTAATTAATCACTAAAGTATATATACATTTGATTTAATCAATATATATGATTGATAAAGTGAAGTCTAATCCCGGCAATTCTTTCTCTTTGAAATCTAAATCTCTATTTTATCGCAATCTTTATATTTTCGCACTTGAAATTACAAAACCAATATGTTTGAAAAACCTGCACTTAAAACCATTTTAATTGTTGAACGGCATTTGGTATCGCACTAGTCCCTATGGAGACGATAATTTATATACTTACTTTTGTACTTTAACAAAATGGCGCCGTTGCCGGGGACTGGCATTTGATATTAAAAGCATTGCAACAATTTCGATAGTTTTAAGAAAATTCTACACTTTTTATTTCTTGTTTTTTATTTTAAATTACTTTTATCCCTTGTGCACGCTAACTTGTTTGGTAGATTGTTGAATCTTGTTTATGCGAGGTAAAACTCCTGCAGAAAATTTGCTCTTCGATCCAGAAATTGAAAAAACGGCTCGAAAGAATAACAGCAAAAACAGGAAAAAGAAACAACAAGCTAGACAAAGACAGCAGCAAGAGGGAACTTCTGCTTCCAATTCTTCTTTATCCTCCATTTCCGAAGAAACAATGGAAGATCCGGGAACTCCTGGACCATGTCATAACAGTCCAAGACGTTTGGCTCACTTGGCTAGACCAAGAGTTGGAGCCAGACAAACTGAGATAAAAACGGGATATTTACAATTATTATATGCTAACCCTTTTGCAGGTTTGCCACATGAAGATCCGTACAATCATCTTGTTAAGTTGTATGAGATAGCTGGTTCACTCGGAGCCACTGAAGCGGAGGAGGAATCAGTGTTCCAAAGAGGTTTTCCACACTCATTAATTGGCAAAGCAAAGGAGTGGTACCTTGACCAACCTGCTGACGTCATGACCAATTGGAACACACTTGAGGAAAAATTCCTCGAAAGGTTCTTTCCCCACCACAAGTTCATGGAAGCTAAGACAAGCATTGCCGTGTTCTCTCAAGGGTCGAATGAAACACTTTGTGAAGCTTGGGAGAGATACAAATCAATGTTGAGAAAATGCCCTAGTCATGGTTTCGATGAGCTTACTCAGATTCATATCTTCCGCAACGGACTACTTCAGCAGACCAAACTCTTGCTAGATGCTACAGCCGGTGGATCCTTGTTGTCACTTAGTGCCGTTGATGCAACAGCAATCATTGAAAAGATGGCGCTTAGTGACCATCAAGGTGAATACAACAGGAATCCGTCCCAAAGAAAACCTGGAGTTCTTGAACGTGATCCGACAGATGCAATCTTAGCCCAAAACAAACTTCTCACAAACACTGTTGATCAATTGTCAAAACAAATGACGAAGTTGATTAACCTTCAAGAAGATTCAAGCAAAGCTAAGCAAGTTGCGTATTGTCAACTATGCACTGGAGACCACCCAACTGGTCATTGTCCCCCAACTGATGAAGCAGTCAATTATATGGGCAGTCAGAATCAACAAAGGCAAGCACCTTATCAGAATAATTCTGGTTATCAACGAGGTGGAAATTCAAACTACAATCAAGGTTGGAGGCAAGATGCTGGTCCTTCCAACAGACAAAGACAATATGAAAGTTTCAATCAACCACCTCCACAGAAGAATCAGAATCCAAGCATAGAAGAGACATTGAAAGAATTCATGGCGATGCAAATGGAACAGAATCAACAACAACAAAAATTCCAGCAAGAAACTCAAGTGTACCAAAGAGGCAATGATGCGGTGCTAAGGAATCTTGGGACGCAAATCGGTCAGATAGCCAAAGAAATGGCAAGCCTCAACAACAATCAAGGAGGATCGTTTTCCGCCAACACCGAACCTAATCCTAAAGAGCAGTGCAAGTCAATCACAACAAGGAGTGGTAAGGAAGTTGGAAAAGGCATTGGTGACAACCTTGAAATTGAGAAAGCAGTGGTGGAAGTGAGAGAAAAAAATGAGGGAGATAAAAAAGAAGCGAGAGAAAAAAATGAGGGAGATAAAAAAGAAAGTGAGAGGGAAGCAGGAGAGAATAATAAGGAGGGTGTAGTAGAAAAAAATCAAAAAAATAAAGAAAAAAAGAGTGAGGGAGAAGCTAGTGAGGAGAGGAAGACTAGGAATCAAAAGGTGAAAGATGAAAAAAATGTTCAGAAAAGTCCTCCAGCTCAGCACTTGCCGTATCCACATACTCAATCAAAGAAAGACAAAGAGAGGCAGTATGCAAGGTTCCTGGATATTTTCAAGAGATTGCAGATTAATATTCCATTTTCGGAAGCCTTGGAGCAAATGCCGACATATGCGAAATTCATGAAAGAAATTTTGACCAAAAAGAGAAGGTACACAGATGAAGAGACGGTTCACTTGGATGCTAGTTGTAGTGCAGTCATTCAAAGAACCCTACCAACAAAAGAAAAAGATCCGGGAAGAGTTACATTACCTGTCACTATAGGGAATGTCAATGTTGGAAAGGCGTTAATTGATTTGGGATCAAGCATCAACCTTATTCCACTGTCTGTGATTGAAAGGATAGGTGGTCTTGATATCACTCGCACGAGGATGACATCGCAGCTAGCTGATAAATCCATCACACGTCCATCAGGAATTGCTGAAGATGTGTTAGTCAAAGTTGATAAATTCATGTTTCCTATCGACTTTGTAGTGATGGATATTGAAGAGGATGACGATGTGCCATTGATTCTTGGAAGACCTTTTATGAAGACGGCACGAATGATGATTGATATTGATGATGGGATCATGAAGGTTAGAGTTCAAGATGAAGAAGTTAGCTTTAATTTGTGGGAAGCTATGAAGCACTCAGAGGATAAAGGTGCATGTTTTAAACTAGATGCAACTGAAGAAGCCATCCTAGATGTTAGAAAGCAAGCACATCAACCCTCACCCCTTGAACAAGCCTTGACAGAAGCTTTTGCTGAACTTGACACCACCAATGAAGGAGAAGCTGAAGAATGGGTAAAGGCACTTGATGCTTTAGAAAAAGTGTCTCCCCTCGAGTCAGAAATAGAAGAATTGAAAGATGAATCGAAGCCGGTTGAAGTGAAACTGGAATTGAAAACATTGCCATCACACTTGAAATATGTGTTCCTGGAAGAAGGTGGTAACAAACCGGTAATAATCAGCAATTCATTGTCAACACATGAGGAGAACAGTCTTCTTCAAGTTTTAAAAGCAAACCAAGAAGCGATAGGATGGGCATTATCCGATCTGAAAGGTATTAGTCCATCTTATTGTATGCATCGTATCATGATGGAAGATGAATACAAGCCCGTAGCACAGCCTCAACGTCGGTTGAATCCTACTATGAAAGAGGTTGTAAGAAAAGAAGTTGTAAAGCTGTTAGAAGCCGGAATGATCTACCCAATCTCAGACAGTGCCTGGGTGAGTCCAGTCCAGGTGGTTCCAAAGAAAGGAGGAATGACAGTGATCACTAATGACAAGAACGAGTTGATTCCGTCAAGAACGGTTACAGGATGGAGAATGTGCATTGACTACCGAAGATTGAATAAAGCCACAAGAAAAGACCATTTTCCATTGCCGTTCATGGATCAGATGCTTGAGAGGTTATCAGGTCAAGAATTTTATTGCTTTCTGGATGGATATTCAGGGTATAATCAAATCACTGTCGATCCCGAAGATCATGAGAAGACAGCATTTACCTGCCCCTTCGGTATCTTCGCCTGTAGACGGATGCCTTTTGGGTTATGTAATGCTCCAGCAACATTCCAGAGGTGTATGCAAGCAATCTTTTCCGACTTGATTGAAAAATGCATTGAAGTCTTTATGGATGACTTCTCAGTATTTGGTTCTTCCTTTGATGGTTGTCTGAAAAATCTGGACACCGTCCTGAAGCGGTGTGTTGAGACTAATCTGGTCCTGAATTGGGAGAAATGTCATTTCATGGTGACGGAGGGCATAGTACTTGGTCACAAGATTTCTTCCAAAGGAATTGAAGTTGACAAAGCAAAGGTTGAAGTCATTGGAAAGCTCCCACCTCCAGTTAATGTCAAAGGAATCAGAAGCTTTCTTGGTCATGCTGGGTTCTACAGGCGTTTCATTAAAGACTTCTCAAAAATTGCTAAACCGTTAAGCAACCTGCTTAACAAAGATAAGTCTTTTAATTTTGATCATGATTGTTTAATTGCTTTTAATGATTTGAAAGATAGATTGACATCTGCACCCATAATCATAGCTCCTGATTGGTCACTTGATTTTGAATTAATGTGTGATGCTAGTGATTATGCTGTTGGTGCAGTTCTTGGTCAAAGAAAGAACAAAATTTTTCATGCTATACACTATGCAAGTAAAGTGCTAAATGATGCTCAAATCAATTATGCAACAACAGAAAAAGAGTTGCTTGCAATAGTGTATGCGCTTGAAAAATTTCGTTCTTATTTAATTGGTTCAAAGATTGTTGTGTACACTGACCATGCAGCTATCAAGTATCTAATCACAAAATCAGACTCCAAACCGAGGCTCATTAGATGGATGCTCTTGCTACAAGAGTTTGATCTTGAGATTAAGGACAAGAAAGGTACGGAGAACTTGGTAGCTGACCATTTGTCAAGATTGGTAAACAATGAGGTGACCAAACACGAACATGAAGTTCGAGAAGAATTTCCCGATGAACAGTTACTTATGATGCAAGAGAGGCCGTGGTTTGCTGACATGGCTAATTACAAAGCTCCAGGGTTAGTACCAGATGATTTCACTTGGCATCAAAGAAAAAAGTTCCTTCGTGAAGCAAATCAATATGTTTGGGATGATCCTCATTTGTTCAAGATTGGAGCTGACAATTTGTTGAGAAGGTGTGTTACTCGAGAGGAAGCCGCCAGCATCTTATGGCATTGTCACAATTCGCCATATGGTGGTCATTACAATGGTGAAAGGACAGCAGCAAAAATTTTACAGTCGGGGTTCTTTTGGCCGACTTTGTTCAAGGATGCATATGAGCATGCTCAAAGATGTGACAGCTGTCAAAAGATCGGGGGAATTTCAAGGCGCAATGAGATGCCTTTGCAAAACATTCTGGTTGTTGAAGTCTTCGACTGTTGGGGCATTGATTTTGTTGGCCCATTTCCCTCTTCATTTTCCAACGAATACATTTTAGTGGCGGTTGATTATGTGTCAAAGTGGGTGGAAGCAATTGCATCACCTAAAGCTGATGGCAAGACGGTGATCAAATTTCTCAAAAGGAACATTTTTGCTCGCTTTGGAACTCCTAGGGTGCTTATCAGTGATGGAGGGTCACATTTCTGCAATTTGCAACTAAAAAAGGCCCTTGAGCACTATGGAGTCAGACACAAAGTTGCGTCACCATACCATCCGCAAACAAATGGGCAAGCGGAAGTTTCAAATCGCGAGATAAAGAAGATTCTTGAAAAGACTGTGTCCACTTCAAGAAATGACTGGTCTTTGAAGCTTGATGAAGCACTGTGGGCATATCGGACGACTTTTAAGTCACCAATAGGGCTCACCCCATTCCATATGGTATATGGCAAAGCATGTCACCTACCGGTCGAATTAGAACACAAAGCCTTTTGGGCTTTGAAATTTCTAAACTTTGACCCATCATTGTCAGGAGAACAACGGAAATTGCAGCTGCATGAACTTGAAGAATTGAGGACTCAAGCCTATGAATCTTCTAAACTATACAAAGAAAAGGTCAAGAGATACCATGATAAGAAAATTCTTAACAGAGAATTCAAGCCCGGGCAAATGGTTCTTTTGTTCAATTCAAGATTGAAACTGTTTCCCGGGAAATTAAAATCAAAGTGGTCCGGGCCATTTAGAATCAAAGAGGTGAAACTCTATGGTGCAATTGTTTTAGAGGATCCAAAGACCAATGATACGTGGACTGTCAATGGACAAAGGCTCAAGCTTTATTTTGGTGGCGAATTTGATCGATTCACCACAAAAATTCCACTTTCCGATCCATAATTTCATCGAAAAGGCGTCGAGCTAATGACGTTAAACAAGCGCTTGTTGGGAGGCAACCCAACCTTGTGTTTATTTTTGTTATTTTATTTCATATTTAGTAAGTTAAGTAAGGATAACATGATTGAGAGAATTAGGTAGAAACCAAGCTTTGGTCGCCTGAGCTACAAAAGCTCGCCCTAGCGACCTGTTTCCCACTTTGGTCGCCCCAGCGACCAATCCATGGCTCAGCGACCAAAGCGACACCTGCACACTGCAGGTTGGCGCCAGCTGGCCCACTCACCACTTCAGGTGATGACTCACCACCCCTTACCACTAAAACACGGGTTCTGGACAGAAAACCCTAAAAAAACAACTACCACCACTCCATCTCTACTCTCAAACACTCATTCCAAACAAACCCACCCCAAAAACTTCATTCAAAACAATTCCATTCCAAGTTTCTCAAGCATTCTCTAAGCAATCTCTCACACTCATTCCAAACCCTTTCTTTTTAATTTTGTTCATCATTCAAAAGGTATGTTCTTTTCAATTTAATTTTGAATTTTGAAGGTTAGGGTTAGAAAGGGGCAAAATCATCCAAATGTTACATGCTTTCCATGAGAGATACCCATTATTTTTCTTCCAATTTCAAAATAGAAACCATTTACATTATGCATGTTCATGCTTCTTGGCAAAAACTTTGAAAATCACTCACCCATGAGTTTTTAAAGAAATGTTATAAGAAAAAATCAATGCATGTGGTTCTCAATGCTTAGTTTTGTGATTTTTCAACATTAGAATTAAGTGTTTTTTATAGAATGAGTGCCTAATTGAAACATGGTCTGGGTATGCTCTGTTTAAATTTGAATTATGTTTAACCCGCGCTCTGGTCGCCAGCCGCTAGCCCCCAGCGACCTTCCCCTGTTCTATGCCCAGTACTGGTCGCTGAGCTACCACAGATCGCCCTAGCGACCAGGTATTTTTTTTTGTTTCCAGAATTGGTAGCCTGAGCGACCATTGCTAGCCTGGGGCGACCAAGCCTCGGTTTTAAAAATTATTTTGCCCTTTCATGATCTGTTTTCACTACTAATGGGATACTTTGTGTTTGTTTTGTTTATAGGTAATGGCACCTAAAACAGCGACAACCAAGGGAATAAGGCCACCAACTGGGCGAGGTAGTTCGTCACGTGCCCACATTGATCCCACCCGCTTCCTTGGACACCCCCAATTTGCTAGATTTCAGGAGTTGGAATCAAGAACTGTATGGGGAGAAAGTGTTTTCAGAATTGAAGGGAGAGGCGTCTTTGCACGCTTCAAGGAAATTATTGACGAAAGGAATTGGGGTGTCTTAGCTAGCCCAACTGAAGATATTAACTTGGAATTGGTTAGAGAATTTTATGCCAATGCCATGCCTTTGGATGATGAAGATCCCGTGTCCTTCAAAACCATGGTGCGGGGCCGAACAATTAGATTTGACCGAGATGCAATTAATCATTTCCTTGGCCAACCAAGCGACCTTCCCACGGATACTTACTGTGCTTATACTCAAAGTGTAGCCCGAGGAAACTGGGATGTTTCTGCTATCACCCAGACTCTGTTGGAACCTGGGTGCCAGTTGGTGTGGAACCAGCACAACACTCACCCTGTTCGTGCAATGAAGGAGGATTTAACAATCCCAAGTCAACTTTTGCTGCTTTTCACTCTTCACAACATCATTCCTCGTTCCCACACCTCAGATGCTACTATGAGGGTGCTACAGTTCATGCATTACATGGAAAATAACTTCGAGATTGATGTTGCTCGGGTAATTGCAGGTGAAATGAAGGAGATGGTATTGACAGGACTTCGACCAACCAAGCTTAGAGGCAATGCTGCTTTGGGGTTTCCAGGCCTCATTATGGGCTTAATCAAAGAACAAGCCCACGTGATTCTTCCCTCAGATATAGACCTCACCTTAAAGGAATTTGATGATGCTGAAGCTAAACGACTTTGCAGGCACAAGCGCACTACTGTCTATATTGATCCAGCTGGGGGTCAATCCTCTGTCCCACCACCCACCAACCCCACCACATTTCCCCCACTGGTTACCCACCCATGGATCCCCTCACCTTCCACAACATGGTTTCTTATAATTGGGATTTGCATGATGCAGGTTACCGGGCTATGCAAGCTGTGCATCAGTCCATTTATAACACCCAGATTGTGCAGCCAGTCATGACTCCGGACCAGTTCGCCTCTTATGTTCAGTGGCCTGGGGACAGGCCATTTATCCCAGGAGGGGGTAGCACCTCCGGTACAGGTGCAAATGCTGATGTGGGAGGTGCAGGTGCAGGTGCTGGAAGTGGCGCAAACACATTTGATGATCTTGGTGATTTTGACATTGATGATCAGACGACTTTGAGGCAGATGATGGATTCCTTTGTGAACAGGGCTGGAAATGATGAAGAGATGGCTGAAGAGGATCAGACTTCAGTCTCAGATGAGTTTTGAGAGGAGATCAGATAACGACTGAAGCTCGCCAAAAAAGAGTGATATTTTAAAAGCTTTCTGTCATTTATCTTTTTATTTCAATCTTTTGTGATATATGTAGTATATTTTTTGGAAGCAAAACTTATGACAAGTATGTTAAAAACTTTGTGAAATAGTTTGGTAAACTTAAATAACTTTGTGAAATAGTTTTGAAATATGTGTTTAAATTTCTAGTAACAATAGTTTTAATTTATGCAAGTAGGTAGAAACAAACTTTAAAATTTTAAGTGCATCAAGAGGTTGAGTTGTGAAAAATCAAATGATCAAGCATGATGTTTTGTGAAGTTTATGTTAACCTTTGATTAATGTTTGAAATTTGATTAGGAATCCAACATGATTTTGAATATATTGTTTGTCCTAAGATAATTCTCATATTTTTTGTTAAACTTTCTTGAGACTTGTGTTATCCAACCTAGCCGGGTGAGATGTGTGAACTTTCCATTGTCTACAAATATTGAGAGCCGGTAAGTATGCATACTCGTTTGATTTTAATTTAATCCTGCTGTTACTTAATGTGTTCGAGGTTGTGGACATGATCAAGGCCATGTTTCTATTTGAGTGTAACTACTTGGCCAAATAAAGCTTGTCATGTGAGATTGTGTGATCCCTTGTGTCCCCATTTGAGCCGTAAAAAAAAAAATTAAAATAAAATAAATTTTGTTTGTTTTGAACCCTTGAAACCGCAAGAAAGAAAAACAACTACTCGTCCCTTGTCTTAGGATAGGAGAGCAAGTGTATTTAAACAGGGTTATGTTAATATTCAAGTTGGGAAGAAGAAGGATTGTAGAAAAAAAAAAAAATAAATAAATAAATAATTGACATGGTGATGATCAAAAGAAAAAAAATATTGAAAAATCGACACAAGTGAAAATCAAAGAAAATGAAAAGAAAGAAAAAGTGTCGAAGAAAAAATCACCACATCAAGATGAAGAGAAATTGAAAGAGAGAATGTGTTTGAATTGTAAATAGTAATGAATGATGCTCTCTTATCCTAGGCTTTTGAATCCAAAGAAAAACAATGATTTTCTGTAGCCTAGCCTCATTACAAGCTTAATAAAGTCCTTAGTGATCCACAACCAAAAACATGTTTTGTGATATTGTTTGGATGAAGGTTTGAATTGAATTGTTGTATGCATATTACTTGGATTGAGTTAAACACTTACCCTTTGAGCGATACAGTGATAATTGTGAGGAAATTGCGATAACACTTGAATTTTGATTGTTTGATAAGGAAGTTGAGAATTTTACTTAGGCATAGCAATTATTTCATGATCATGCTTTATTCCTTAACAAAATTTTGAAGGTTAGTCCTTGGTTAACATTACTCCACCCATGCTACATGAAAAATCTTTTGAAAACTTTGATTGATTACAACATTACTCTTGAGATTGTAATTTTTGAGCTTGTGAATAGTTTACTTTTACCTTTTGTTTGAGGACAAACAAAGTCCTAAGTTAGGGAGAGTTGATAAGTGCTAAAAAGTAGTTAAATTTCATACTCAATTACGGCAATTATCGACTTGTTTTCAAAGATATTTATAATTAAAACCCCAAAACTTTGTACATTTTAACTAAATATAATTGTTATGTCCTAATCCTAATTTTTAAAGCTTGCATGATCAAAAGAGGAGCAAAAATAAATTCCTTCTCCAAGAGGCTGGTAGCTGAGCGACCAGATTGAGGAAAATCTTGGGAAACAAGCAAAGAATTCTACACGTATCAAGTAACTCCTTCACCAAGAAATGACTGGTAGCTGGGCGACCAGATGGTAGCTGAGCGACCAAATTGAAGGAAATCTTGGACATCAAGTATGAAATTTTACACGTGTCAAACAACCCCTTCACCAAGACAAGCTGGTAGCTGAGCGACCAGTTGGTAGCTGAGCGACCAGCTGCTTTTCACGCCTATAAATAGCCTTCAAGAGGAGACCATTACAGACAATTTTTCAGAGAGAAAAACAGAAAAATCTGAGAGTAAAAAGGTAGTGTCATAGGCAAGTGAAGGTGGATCTATCCAACTTGAGAGATCAAGGGATTGATGTGCATTCTTTGTTCCTCTTTCCACATTTGTAAGTTTACCACCATGACAATGAGTGGCTAACTCTTTTATTGTTGGGATTAGATGTAACTTATCATGACTATATGTTAATCTTAATCTTTTGATATATATATTCTAGTTGATTCATTAATATTTGTGTTATCCTTGCTTTTCATGTTATTCATATGATTTAAATGATATAGATATATGTTGTTTGGATCTAAAGATCTAGGATAATCATATGTTAAAACTCTAAACTCTAGACATAGAATTAAGGTTTTAATATTCACCTTTTATATTGAAGCTTAATGCTATTGTGTGGATCGATAAGTCGAGAGATCGAAAATTAATCAACACAATAAATATCACAATGTTTTCGGACACGAAAAGCGTTGAAGAGCAATATGTGAAGATATTAATTAGTCACTAAAGTATATATACATTTGATTTAATCAATATATATGATTGATAAAGTGAAGTCTAATCCCGGCAATTCTTTCTCTTTGAAATCTAAATCTCTATTTTATCGCAATCTTTATATTTTCGCACTTGAAATTACAAAACCAATATGTTTGAAAAACCCGCACTTAAAACCATTTTAATTGTTGAACGGCATTTGGTATCGCACTAGTCCCTGTGGAGACGATAATTTATATACTTACTTTTGTACTTTAACACCGACCACCGGAATAATGAGCATTAATTGCTCATCATGGCTCTTCAGCCGTTTTCCAGCAGCCACTTAATGAGCATTTATGGCCATCGGTGGCCTTGACCCAACGCTGGGGTTATATAAACTCCTCATTTTGCAAGAGTCAGGTACATTCTACTTACCTCTGAAAACCAAAACTTTACACCCCCTCCACTTCACCAGGGGCATTACAACATCAAGAATGCTGGCAAGATCGACTTTGATCAAGGTAAGATCAATAACCTTACACAAGATAGTCTCATTCTAGAGAGAAAATATTCGGGAAAAAATAAAGTCCCGTAAATGTGAG
Organism: Trifolium fragiferum; assembly: GCA_954870985.1. Taxonomy (NCBI): domain Eukaryota; kingdom Viridiplantae; phylum Streptophyta; class Magnoliopsida; order Fabales; family Fabaceae; genus Trifolium; species Trifolium fragiferum. The sequence continues at coordinate 23,018,847 of OX940790.1, read as the reverse complement.
AGAAAAATTATAACCACCCAAAAGTGAAAATTTTGTATCCCCATTATCATTTTAGTGGAAGTTAGATAGGTCTATATGAGGTTGTAACAAAAAAAAAAAAGGCCTACGAGTCCCATAACTTTTTTTATCACATTGAAAAGGTTTTTCCAACAAATTACTCTACTTAATCGTATTAAAAATGTGATAAAATAAACCCTACATAATCAATTTGGGTCTGCCATCCATTTTTTTCACATGCGCATGCTATAAAAATAGTGAGCCCCTCAATTTTTGTTTTCATGCTTCTTGAGAAATCACATTAGTCCTCATTAGAAAAAAAAAACAGTATTCGGGCAATAAAAATAATGCACACGCAAATGCATTTCACAACCACCGGAAACAAAATTGAATGCTTAACATCACTTATTAAGAGAAATTATGATATTAGGCATGTTACTACTGATAATTCGGGGCGGTTACTACTATTATAGCTCTTGTTTTATGGTTGATCATTGGCTCTCTTTTTCTGAAGTTTTTCTTTTTCTCGTGGTGGTGTTTTTGAGGGTGTGCCTCTTTTTTCTTTGTATTTTTATCTGTCTTTCATTTTTATCTTAGAGATTGTTCGGTATTGACGAAGTATACTTCTGATATCTCTTTTTTCTTCTAAACTCTTTCTTTCTATATTTATATATAATATATTTGTCAAGCTACTATTATAGCACTGCAATTATAGGATATGTCTCTAGGAATATGCTACTAATGTTGAGTAATTAAAATTATTATCATTGAAGTAACTTAATTAAAATTTAGTTTGCACATAACTATTTTAAAATGTTAAATAGTCAACTGTATTTTTATTTGTTGAAATGTATGAAATTTTTAAGTGTTTTTGTTACAATTTTTTTATTACAACTAACTACTTTTTATGATTTACATTTTAAAATATACAATATTTTTATTGCAAAACTACGTGGATTCTGATAACTACTTTTTATTGCAAAACTACGTGGAAGTTTTGTGCGGACAAGTTAGCAAATCATGATATACAATATTTTTGGTTTCCTTTGGTGGGATTCCTTGTCTCCTTTCTTGCAGGAGGATTTCTTACATGATAGATTTGGATTTTATTAGAATCCTGGAAGGAACAATTTTCACATCTTATTTTGGAGAGTGATTCAAAGATTCTGATTGACATGATTTATGATAATTTCAAGTTTAATGCTTGTTCATCATATTAGAAAGTTGCTTAAGTTGAGATGACATGTGCAAACTAACCATACTTGGCGTGAATGAAATAAAAGTTCTAATTGGCTTGCAAATCATAGCATTTCTATAGATCAATAAATCTTCATGTACTTGAGGCTTCTCCTAATGTTGCAAAAACTCCTTTTCGATGACATTTTTGGGCTTGAGAGTCTACAAATGCCTGCTTAACTACTTAGTTTTTCTCTTTTTATTTGGGCATTTTATCCTTCATTATAAAAATAAAAAAAATCGAATCTTACATGATCAAAAACAAAATTTTACTATATAAAGTACATTAATTTACAACCTGAAATCATGCACAACATTCAAAAGACTATTTTTACTATTGCAACTTGTCAAGAGTTGCATCAACGACTATATTGTCTACGGTTATATCTTTAGCATGTATAAAAATAAACTTATTTGAAATGATGGTGCTGATGATATTTTCAAACCACGTCCAATTAACGAAAAATGTTTGAGTGACTACTGACTAGTCTCAAAAACTTGATCGATTCTTTTTATGCATCTAAAGATTCTAAAAAAACTCTATCGAACGAAAAATATTTGGATCATCTTTATTTTTTTTCTCTTATACTGATCATGTGGATAAAGAAAAGGAGAGATAACTTGAGAAAAAAACTATTATGTTAAAAAATATGAGAATTCTTTTTTTTGAAATGATCTAATCTGGAAAGAAAAAAAAAAGTAACAAAACAATAATTTGAGGCAACAAATCTTCTCTTTTGAGAGTTACTAGATCATGATGCAAATCAATGAAGCTTTTTTTATATGTTTAATGTTATACTCCATTCGTTCCGCAATGAGTGACTGGTGGTTGTTTCACGAGAATGGATTCTCTCAATTGTTAAATCATCACCATTAAATTTACCTTTTTACTTTTTCTTTTCTCTCTCTTCTCATAAATCAATGGTTTGAAAAAAACTTTACCCTCAATTGGACTTGAGAGGATCCACTCTCTTGTTTCACATATGTCAATTCATAATTTTGACGATTAATATTTTTTATATATAATAATAAAAATTTGATATTTTTAAAATACATATCGCAAAGAATTTAAAACATCTTATATGTTAATAATTATTTTTATTTATTAATAAAAAATATGGTCAAAACAATCAAAATTGATCACTTACTGTGGGAGGGAGGGAGTATCATCTTATAAAAATCTTGACAAAATTGCCCTTATTTTTTAGGTTAAAATGGCAAAATTGCCACCAACATTTCTCACGCAACTACTTTAACAACACATTTAATTCTCTTTCCTATCCGTGATGATTGAAGTCGTGCAAAACATGTGTGAGCATTGACGTCTTACTCAACAGATCTACACCGTCCACGTAATCATTTATCAGCTATAGTTCCCCGAATCAAATGATGCTACTATACAACTGCTACTTAATTAACTCGGAAAACGAATCAGCATTTTCTGGAATCGGCGACTAAGCAAAGATCAACTCAAAGCGCTGACATTTTCGATCCATCATCTTTCTCCATAAATCAGGTTAACTTTTCAATCAGATCTTGATCCCAATAACTATCAATATTCATCCAAAACTACCATTTCTTCTGTTTGTTGCAAATTTGATACTAATATTTTACTCTAGGGTGTTTACATATGATAATTCATAATTATTTTAGCAATTTGCACTGTTCATTCTCTATGAAGCACCAACATGGAGGCAATTGACACGTAATTATATGATAAAATGACGTAATTCAATGTAATCAAATGTGTCGGTGTTGTGTTAGTGCCAGAGACACCAGACACGTATTAGTTCCAACTATGCAGATGTTGATTGTATCAAGTAATAACGCGCCATGTGTTAATTTCTGTGTTCACTTGTACTCTTTAGTATCTTACTTTAGTAGCAAGGTTTTCAATTGCATTTGGTGTTTGTAATTGTGATTTGTGACTTCAATGTCAAGGTTTCTGGAACCTTTGTGATTGCGTTGCGACCACAATTGCAACTGCATCAACAGCCTTTTTGTGCAATTTTCAGCATTTTCAAAGATCCACAGTTTAAAACATTGTTTTGTGATTAGGATAGAGGAATGTTGTAGTTTAAAATGATGTTTTGTTTAATTAGACAGATTTGACTTTGAAAAGATTTCATTTGGTATTGATTGGTGTAACTTGTAAGTTGTAGCTGAATTTTTTTTGTTGTTGCGCTGCTTGCCAGAGAAACTGAATTGCCTTCAGTTTACATGGGAGAGAGGGTGGATAAGTCTAACACGAGCATGAGCTCTAATTCTAAGCAAAACAGTGTTATCGCTGGGAAAAAAACGTACCAAAAACAGTTGGTTGCGTCGCGTCCTAAAGGCTTTGCACAAAGATATTGTGAACCCCTTGTTTCATTGAGGGATATTGACTTTGGAAGCAGTGCTTTTGGGCGTGCCACTTTTTTTTTACTTAAAGTTGCTGCTTTAGAGACTGTAAGGAGGTTCTCCAAGAGTAGATGCCCATGTGTGTGGCGAGGTCTGCAGGGTCTACAATTCCTTCTCCTACCACCATTTAGAGGGATTCAGAGGTGGGCTACCTTCAGGGGTTTGGTCAAAAGCATGCAGGTTTGTGATTAGTGATTATCAATTCAATATGGTCTCAATACATATTTATGTTTATATAAAAGGACATTTCAAAGTAGAAAAATATATTATGCCTGGAAAACAATTTGCTATGAAGTTGAATTATTTTGGAGTTGCATCATTTAAAAATCTTTAGAAAATTGCTATGACATTGGTATTTGTGTACTTCTAGACAATCTTTGTTCCAGAACGTTTTATGTGGGTTATTTTTGTTGAATTTGTCGTAAAACGATTCTTTTTTTTCTTCCTCATTTTTATTTTATATAGTAAAGTTTGACATTCCCTTTATTTTGACTAGTGAGATTATTTTTTTCTTAAAAAGCTATTCATGCTTACAGTATTATTTCATCTTTGGCTATTATAAGATATACAATATGATATTTCCTAGACCCTTTTCCTGTAAAGGTTTAGGAGTGGAGAATGGAATTGATTAACGAGCTCCCTCACTTTTCTGTCAAGTTGTTTCTGTTTTTTCTACTTCTACTATCCCAAATTCAACTATATACATGAAGCAGATGGTTAATACTCTCTTCTACCAGGTACTATCAAGACCTTTATTATTCCTTTCCCTTGCAACAGCCTTAACTGATGAACTGGAATTTAGTGATGGAACCTCAGATCATACTACTGACTCTCATGATTCAGAAATATCTGCAGCAGAACCATCTCCTCTGCAAGATAATTTGAATATCAGGTATATGATTTGAGGCTTCTTACTAAGGTTTACATGTGCAATTTATCCTTGGTACAATTTTATTATAAACACTTTACTTTTGAGCTGAGAATGGCATAATTTTCTACATAAGAACTGTGATGAGTATATTAACATTTGCGTATTAAGTTATTATTAACCTCTCGGCCCATAATTTCTAGAGGGTTATTTGCCTAATTGAGGATCATTTGACATTAACCTATTGCGGAGTTGATAAAGTTGGCTTCGCAAATAACTGATATGCAACAACAAAACCAAACCATGGATCATCCCACATTAGGCAGGTTCCTATGTTTCTAATTATTTTACTCAAATCCCTGTTTCTGAAAATTTGGAGTGATATTAGAGTTGATGAGAAATTATTATCTTTATTTTAGGAAGGTTTCTTTCAGATTCCTATGTTTCTAATTATTTTACTCAACCCTGTTTCTGAAAAAAAATTATACAAACATTATAAAAAATCAGAATCGTCAAGAACAATTGAGAAATTGAAAAGATATAACTGACAGAGAAAGTAAGATAGATCGCTTTTGTATATTTCATAAGCAGAAATTCTGAATACAAGAGAAACTGTAGCTAGGAATACACGGTGAAGTAATCTAACTGATTACAGAACCAGTTAGTTACTTGAGAGTTAAGTCCTGAGCTAAACTCTAACAAAATTTGGTATTCTGTTACTCAACTCTCCAACTGATGCAAGTGCTGACTCGGCACTGAAAATTGAAAACACAATTTGAATCAAGTGTAGTTAGCAGACTTCTCTATTAAATATAGGCATCACTCTGCAGTTCTGATAATAATCAGTTTATCAAGTTAGTAGTCTGATAGTCATTGTATACAATAATCCATCCATGAAATTGTGCAAAATCCAAGATAATTACTGATTGAACCACACTAAATCAGTTTCTACAGTGTCTTCCTGAGAATGAAACTTAGTGACTTATTTCAAACTTGGTGCAGTTTCCATGATTTAGAGTCTAGCTGCACTCTGTTGTTTTATATATCATTTGGAAAATCAAAATGCCTAAATTTCTCATAATATCTCCTACCTATAATTCGAACATCAATTAAGAATTAAATAACTGTGTAGTCTGATTTTTTGGCGGCTTCTATTTTGGAGATTCTGGTTGCATAAAATTAAACACGCACATGAACTAAAAAACCATCTATAATGATAATTTTTTTTTTTTGTTATTTATATACGACATTTGGGGTCTGTTCTTTTTGTGCTGTTTTCTGAACTTGTTGGTTACACTGTTTTTAAATAACAATACCAATCTTGATAAACAAAAAATATGCAGCTATGTATTTCTCTGAAAGTAATGTACAATGTTGATGTTTATTGAACTAAGAATGTACAGGGTAACCCCAAATCAACCTCAGTCTTTCGGTGTTGGTGCTTGTTATAAACTATAAATATCAATCTCTAAAGTAATGACTTCTGTTGAAATCCCATATCAACTGGAGATATGCCCAAGATAGTCCTTATAAAGCTTGGACAATCCTCACCTCTTGATTTAGATTTACGGTTGAATTAGCTTGAGTCCAAATTCTAAGATGGTATTAAAGTCTATTTCAGACGTGTTATTGGGTCAACCATATTTGTTTACGCTCTAGGTGACTAATCCTGGGCATGCATGGTGTTCTTGTTTAGCCACCTGCATTTGTCCACACTCCGGATGTCTAGTCCTGTGTGTGTTTTGAGATCTGACATCAACTATAAATTGGGAGTCGTCATCTCTTGGTCAAGTTTTTGGGTTCGAGATAGGCCTAGTACAAAACCGAAGAACTTCAATCTTTTGGCTAAAACCCATGATTAAAGTGCTTTTTCAGGATAAGTTTGAGATTGTTGTTTAGGGTTTGTTAAGAGTTCTCTTTGCAGGCTTCTTTATTCTTGCTAATATTTTCCTTTCCTTTTTCACAGTCAACCTGAGAGAGCTCCTGAAGTTTTAGAATATGAAAAATGGTTGATTCAACTCAACCAAGAGCTGGAAAATCAAGGGATTAGTTTGCCAGAAAGGTATTTGATGGTTTTGTGCATAATTATGCTATTCCCAAAAAAGCAATGACATGATACTCAGAATTCTATTTCAAATTAAGCTATTGGATTTGCATACGATTATAGTCACTTTGTAATTTTTGTTGGTAATGTAGATCTACTCCTGTCTCCTTTTTTGGAAAGAAAGAGAAGCACAAATAATAATTTATTGGCAATTGTATTTAGTTGCCTTTCACAATTGAATATTTTAAATTATTTTCATCGAGTGAATAACATTCAATTTAATCATTAGGATGTTCATCAGCTTCAACGTAATCACTTTATTCATCCCCAAGTCGGGGATTGAGTACTTGTGCAATGTTACAGCGGTAGATAATCCAGTATTAGTAGTAATCATTGAAACTTTTTTTTGCCAATGTTCTGTATATTTTCATTCTTGGTTTGTATTGTTGCATTTCTTGAGGCAAGTTTCAAAATCTTGGTCAGAGGTTCCTAATTAGATAGCAATAGCATATTTACTTGCATATTTCTTGGCTTCTCCTGTTGCAGCGGACCATGATTTAGTGGTGTTTGTGCAGAATCAACGACGATGAGCTCCACAGATTTTACGCAGCTTCTAATAATGACTTTTCATGCTTCCTTGCCTCAATCAAGAAGACAATACACTGGCGGGAGTGTTACAAAATTCTTTCACTAGAAGAGCTGGAGATGTGGTCAAATATGGTGTTCTGGCATGGATCTGATTTGTTGCACAGACCTTGTCTCGTTGTAAGGCTTGGGATGGCTTGCAGCTTACTGGCCTCCCAAGATAAACCTCGATTTGCTCAGGCAATTGGTATGCTGTTTTTTTTTAGTGTTTCTTTTGCTTGCCACTGGTTCTCATATTTGCTTTATTTTGAAATTGCAACCCCCTCGCTGCTCCCTTCTGTCTACTGAACATTTACAAGTATAGATTCTTCACTTATCACTTTTCATACTTTAGTTTAATGAGTAACCAATGGTCTTTGCTTCAGTATCACAGGTAGAATATGGTGTCTTGCAGTTAGTTGATAGAGAGAACCCTCAAATTACAGTATTGGTTGACTGTGAAGGGTTATCTCCATTGAGAATTCCCATGCAAATACTGAGATCTTGTTCTTCCATTCTGCAAGATCATTTTCCTAATCGTCTTGGTTGTTTGTTTGTCATAAGACTTCCCGCAATTGCTCGTGTTATTGCCCAGACTTTTATTCAGGTAAACTCTTTTTTCCATTTATTTAGCATAAAGCAACATAAAAGTAGCAAAGAGGGAACAGTCTCGGTTAAAAAAAAAAAAAAAAAAAAGAGGGAATGTATTCGTGAATTTGTTGTCTTGTTGATCATAAAGTGTACGACAATTCAATAAATTGTTTGATTGAATGCAATTTTACTTATCCTTGTGTATCAAACACAGAACTGCCTGTACAAGTACAACATATTCTTGGTTACAATTGGAAACATGACCTTTCTTAAATGAGAACTAATATAAGCATTTGAATCATACATAGGTTATAAAGCCAGCTACTAAGAAAAAGTTGAAAATTGAAGGAGAGATGTACAAGAAGGTTCTTTCTGACAATCTGCCGACACTACCATTATATCTTGGAGGCTGCTGCACATGCAAGAAATGTTCTAAAATGGTCAATCGCAATACAGTGCAACCTCGTGAAACTGGGACCACCAGCAGCAGGATTGTTGGGGAGGATAATATCAGTGACAACGAGGATTCGCCATCACTGCATCCATCTATTGTATTAGAAGACCATCAAAACAACAACTATGATCAGGTGTTGAGAACTGCTGTCATAAGTCTTCTCGTAGTTTGGGTTGTCGTTGCTCTTGTTGCTGGAATACATGAACCATAGATTGACCGAATTAGTTTTATTTCCTTAGTTTGAATAAATCTGTAGAGAACGCCTCTAGTATGATTTGTCTTTATAAATTAGGAGGTGGCACTGTTTCAGATTTGACAGATAAAAGATCTCTAGTTTTGGCTTGCACAGCTGCAATAAAAAGCGTTTGTTTGTGGGTTTTATACTAACTTCTCTTATAAATCATATCAAATAATCCATATTACCATAGAAAGTTGCTTCTACTATAATGTTTGATCCATTAAGTTGTGAAGTCAACAATAGGAAAAGGATTTGGAATAACTCGATTACATGTTATTTAGATGTGATTACTGCGCTCTTTATAGAAGTATGGCGAGTTTTTTCTGTTCAACTATAGAATAGACGATGTGGTATAGCCCAGCATGCAGCAATTGAGAGGCAGGGGTGGCAGCACTGTCATCACCTTGAAGGCTAATGATCAAATGATACATTCCTCTATATTTCGTGTTTACTACTTTGTTATATTTTTGTATGGTTGTGCTCATAAATTGGCACATCTGGAGGAAAAAAAATATCCATGTAATTGTTTATGAACTGACGGATATTTTGAATTAAATGCAAGACTGGAGGTGAGTTTCTCCAAGAGATTCCGATAGTGATGGAATCTCAAAGTGTCTTTTGCTACCAATCGTACATAAAAACATGTAACATTTCTTTTCTATACCCACCGGTCAACATGTGACTTTTCTTTTCTATACCCACCTGCCAACATAACTTTATACCCACCAAACGGGAATCAGATTACATGTATTTAGCGATTCAAAATCATTTGATTAAAATCAGACGTCCTGAAACTTATTGACTACATAACTGTACTTTTTTTTTACCGTATAGAATCCATATCCCATCAAAAGAGTGAAGGGCTTGTATTTTTGTATTCAACACATAGATTAATCCATCTTCCATAATAACGAAAAAAGAATGAAACATCATAGTCTCGCCCACCATAGCCTGCTTTGCCTAATTGACCTACATAAAACCACAACCAAACCAAATTGCAATAGCTCACCAACATCGTACGGATGTTGGTGAGCTCACAGACATCATGTGGCATTATAGCAGTAGTCACTCAATCCTTAGCTCATTGCATTGGAAACTCTATACCTATAATATGATTTTAAATATTAAAAAAAAAAAAAAACTAGCTTTTTTTTAGTTCACCAAACATTTGTCTCGCTTTTTTTTAAAACACAAAAACATGTCTTGGTTGTTATAAAAAAAATATATAATAATAACATTCTCGGTTAAAAAGCTTAAATTGTCACCTGTAATTATAAGACTTAACTCAATTTGACAATGTCAATATTATTAGGTTAAACATTTACATCGGAGTTTGAATTCGAGACTTCAAAATTTCTTCTACAAACTAAGAAAATAAAAACCTTGAATTGTGGATTAATAATTTAGATTCACCATAATTATATTATTATTAGTAGTAGTAGTAGTCTACTACTACTAGAGTAAATTACACTCACCATTCTTGAAAAAAAAGCTTGAATTACACTCTCATTTCCTCTTAACTTTAAATATCTACTTTAGTACATTTCAACATAAATAAATATTTTTGTGATAACAATTAACTTTAAGCCACAAACAAAATTAAAAAAAAATTAACCATCCTTTAAGAAACTAATTTTATTTTCTTTGAAAACGTTATTATTTATTTTATTATTTTAGAATATAAAATTTAATCTAAAATCATTTTTTTAATAATTTATTCAAAATTCGTATTTTATTTTTTATAACTTCATAATTTATGACAACATTTAACATTATATATTAATGATGTAAGTAAAAAATAATGAAAACATATGCATTATAAGTTTGATTATATAAAATTGAGTGTTTATTAAATGAGAGATAAGTTTTTAATATAAAAGGACATGAGCCAGTTTGGATTCAGCTTATTTTTGAGCTTATAAAAATAATTTATGCAAATAAATAAAGTTTGGTGTTAATTTATAAGTTTTAACTAATAAAAATATATTTTTATAACTATTTTCTCGTAAACTACCTTGAAAAGTTCATTTATTTGCATAATTTGTTCTGTATAAGCTCAAAAATAAATTAATTCATACAGACCTCATATCAATGAAATTCAAACTTCTTTGGTAAGGAATTTATGTTTACAGCTATCTATGCTAGTCCAGTTGAAGAAGTTAGAACCTCAATGTGGAATAGTTTTAGACAATTAGCTCACACTATGCAAGATGCATGGCTTCTTGTTGGAGATTATAACGACATTACTGGCCCAGAGGAGAAGAGAGGTGGTGCTTCGGTTAATCCCAGAAAATGTAGACTCTTTCGAGAGCGCATTCAGAATTGTAACTTGTTTGATTTGGGTTCGGTGGGTACGAAATTCACTTGGAGGGGTCCCATATACAATAATGGAAGTAGAATTTTTGAAAGGTTGGATAGAGCCCTTAGTAATGACCTTTGGCGGATGAATTTTCCAAATGCTATCGTAAGAACTTTACCAAGAGTTAATTTTTCTGACCACTATCCTCTATTAGTAATGCTGGATGCTAATAATAATGTTAGGATGGATAGACCCTTTCGTTTTGAGAGCGCATGGCAGCTACACGAGGCTTTGCCAAATGACCTTAAAGATTGGTGGAGACAAAGGACTGGCTTGATTGATAAGCTAAGGAAGGTAGAAGAGAATTTGAAGGCTTGGAAAATTAATACGTTCGGGAATGTTAGGAAGAAGAAGAAAGAGTTGCTGGCAAGACTAGGCGGGATACAGAAAAAGAGAGAAAACCATGACTTGAATTGTTATTTAGATCGCCTTGAGAAGGAGTTGCAATTTGATCTTGCTGAGGTTTTGAAGTATGAAGAGTTGATGTGGTACCAACGATCACGTGCACAATGGCTTCTTGATGGGGATAGAAATACCAAGTATTATCATATCAAAGCTGTGAATAGAAGGAGAAGAAATAAGATCGTTATGCTAAGGAATAGTGAAGGACAATGGATTGAGGAAGATTCTCAACTTAGAAATATGGTGACAAGTTTCTATAAGGACTTATTCACGGAGAGTAATGACAGTCCCATCTCCTACACTATGAGGTATGGCTTCAAAACTTTGGGGGCAGAAGTGGGTCAAAGTCTTGCGAGTGAGGTTACGAATGAAGAAATTCGAAAGGCTGTATTCGACATGGCTGCTTGGAAGGCGCCGGGGCCGGATGGTTATCCAGCTGGCTTCTATCAAAAGAATTGGAAGTTAGTAGCAGACAATGTTTATCAGTTTATTCGCTATATGTGGTATCATCCGGCTGAGATCATCGATATAAATAGAACGGATATTTGTCTAATTCCTAAGATTGATAAACCAGAGTATGTGAATCAATTTAGGCCAATATCTTTGTCCAATGTGAGCTACAAGATTTTAACCAAAGTTATAGTGAACAGGCTCAAGCCCCTCATCCCGAATATCATTTCCCCTTATCAAACCGGTTTTGTCCCAACACGGAGCATTCACGAGAACATTGTTGTTGCACAGGAAATGGTACATATTATGCACAAAATGCGCGGGAAGACGGGCTTTGTAGCTATTAAGGTAGACTTGGCAAAGGCTTATGATAGACTCCGATGGTCTTTTATAGCAGCTGTTCTAGCAGAGGTAGGTGTTCCTGAAGAGCTCAGGCGGATTATCATGAGCTGTGTTACTAGTGTTAATACAAACATGATGTGGCATGGCTGTAGATCAGAATTTTTCGCTCCTGGTAGAGGCATTCGACAGGGTGATCCTATGTCACCAAACCTTTTTGTTCTGTGCATGGACAAACTCACTCATCTCATTGAAGAAGCAGTTAATGATGGAATTTGGCATCCTCTAAAAGCAGGGAGAAACGGCCCAACAGTGTCCCACCTTATGTTCGCGGACGACCTTCTATTGTTTGGTAAAGCTACAATAGACAATATGAAGGCAATCACGGATACTCTTGATGAATTTTGTTCTATTTCTGGTCAAATGGTTAGCTTGGAGAAGACCTCAGTGCTCTTTTCTAGGAATGTTCCTCAAACTACGCGGAATAGTCTCTTGCGACAATCTGGTTTCAAGGAAACAATGACACTAGGCAAGTACCTAGGAATACCTTTAATTGGTAGAGCCCCTCATTGCGGTGACTTTGTGCCTTTGGTGAAGAAAGTCAAAGCGAAATTATCTAGTTGGAAAACAACTAATCTTTCCTTCGCAGGAAGAGTTACTCTTGCAAAATCGATAATCCAAGCTATTCCCATTTATACTATGATGACAATCCCAATTCCAAAGAGTATTCTACAGGATATTCAGAGAATTCAAAGAAACTTTATATGGGGTCATGAAGCAGGTAGCAACAAGTTTCACATGGTTAAGTGGAATATTCTTACTCTTCCTAAAACTAGTGGAGGTTTGTCTATCCGAAATTTATCTACAATGAACGATGCATGTCTAATGAAGATGGGCTGGGAACTCAAACTACACGGTGACAGTCTGTGGTGTAAGGTTCTTCGAGGAAAATATGGGAGAGGGCAGATTGAAGAAGGCAATGTTATCGCTAAGGTTTCAGATTCTTTTATTTGGAAGGGCGTAGTTTCGGCTTGGAAAAACATCAATCGTTTTGAGGAGTGGTCCCTGGGAGATGGAAAATTTATAAATGTGTGGAATGACAAATGGTTGGGAGATCAATTAGTTATAGCTACTGATATGGGAAACATTCCTGAGTCGATTAGAAACTGGAATGTGGCTGATTTAGTTGATGACGCGGGACAGTGGAAGCTGGACAGTTTCAGCGAATTGGTCGACGAAGACATAGTGCAGAAGATTATGGTTGTTCCTCCTCCGATGGCAGAAGATGGTGATGATGTCAGAGTGTGGCCTGGAGATAAGCGAGGTAAATTTACGGTGTCAAGTGCATATTCTCTATTAGAGGGACACCACAATTTGTTGTTTCATTCAATTTGGAGATGTATCTGGAAGTTGGACGCCCCGGAGCGTATTCGTTGTTTTGTATGGCAGCTGATGTATGGTAGGTTACCAACAAACAGCGTCTGCAGTCGATGGGGCCAAGACACACCTCATTGCGACCATTGTGTTGGGATTGAAGAATCTATGATCCATGTAATGCGGGACTGTCCGATGGCACATGATATATGGAATAATTTAGTACCATTATATGGGAGATTGGCTTTTTTTAGTTGTGATTATCCAAACTCGGTTGTTAAAAATATGGAAATTACTATCAACACAATAGAAGGTGTGGAATGGAGAGTGATATGGGCTACGGCTTGCTATTATATATGGAGATGGAGAAATAAATTCAAGTTTGATCCTAACTTTGTTAGACCTCTCCACCCTCACAAAGAGATTATGAATTATGTAGAATATTACAACCAAGCTAAACCAGCAGCAGACTTTGTCTCGACAGGTTCTAGAAGAAGGATTGACATTCGATGGAAATCTCCTCAACAAGATTACATATGCCTCAATACGGATGGTGCTTTGTTGGGCAATGTAGCTGGATGTGGCGGTGTCCTCCGAGATTCTAATGGAGCTTGGAAAGGAGGTTTTGCAAAAAATATTGGGATTGCTAGTCCTTATATGGCAGAACTGTAGGGTGTGTATGAAGGTTTGTGTTTGGCTCAACGACAAAACTTTAACAACGTTGAATTACAAATTGATTCCCTGGTAGTGGCCCGAGGTATCGAAGGGGAGGAAGTTGGAAGTGCTCGTGGACGTATTCTCCTCAATAGAATTCGACAGCTGATGAATATGGATTGGAATGTTCGAATTTCTCATGTTTACCGGGAAGCAAACAAGGTTGCCGAAGCTATAGCTTCTTTGGGATGTTCTATACAAGGTTTCTCTTATTTTGAAACGCCGCCGCCGAGTTTAGAACGCTTGTGTTTGAATGATGTAATGGGAGTTTCTACTCCCCGTGTTATAACCTTGATATTTTTTTGGACTTTGCCCCTTCATTATGCAAAAAAAAAATAATAATAATAAAAAAAATCAAACTTCTTTTAAGAAAGGAAGTGCGATTTTCTCTTATATATATTTTGCATAAGAGGTGGAATGTGTATTTTAACGTAAAAAGAAAGAGTAGTATCTATCAAAAAATATATAGTAATTTACTCTAGAATGTATATAAAAAAATAAAAAAATAAAAAAAAACTAAACCTATAAAATAATAGAAATAAAGGATCACAATATGTACCAAAAAAAAAAGAAATAAAGGATCACAATATAAAAATAATGAGAAAGCATAATGTTTGTTTGTGCCGAGACTTGGGAGTGAAAGTGAGAGCGAGAGAAGTAGAAGTCAAGACAAGCATTTCAGTTAGATAGATTGATTGTAACATACTCTTGTTTGTCTTTTCTGTTCATGCACTTTACTCCAACTCAAATTCAACATGCAACTACTATTTACATGACACGTGTCACCCCGTGATTGGTAATCTCGCACACCAGAATATTCGGTATCGTCTCCAACAAGCTCACCACTTCACCTCGTAAAAGATTAAAAAAAAAAACAGAAAAATTAGATTTAATCTTTTATACTGTATTTATCTTTTTTCACTGAAATTTTATCTTTTATGTAACAAATTAATTTTGAATTCTAGTTACATTAGGACTCAATCTCTAAATTAATCTATTTATCTATATATATCCATCGACTCTACGTATCAATCTCATTCCCAAATTTGCTTAATCTTCAAATCCAAATTTGCAATTGAAACCTCATTCACATCAATCAGTTAGGTAATTACTCATTTACTCGTACATTTGATTCCTTAGTTAGGTGAATTTGATTTTGTTCTCTTCTTCTTTGCATGTTCTGTTTGTTGTGATTATTTGTTACCTTGGAGCTTTCATTGCTTCCTTCAACTTTACGTGACTTTCAAACCTTCCAAATTAAATTAATCACTTTTTTATAATTCCTTCCTTATTTGTAATTATTATTATTTTAGAATAAACTTTTACTGTATTAATTTAGCGTCAAACATTTGTTACTGGATCTAATTCCCTTTCTGTCTTCTATATATAAATTGATCTTATCACGCTTTGATTAGATCACAAGTGTTGGTAGGGTTTTGGTTTGAAACTCTCAACCAGGTTCACTACCTGTTCTCTCTTTGATTGAATTGTGTTTTTTTTTATTAACCTTCTGGTTCTCGGGGGAAGATTTCGATTTTTCTGATCGTTAATATGATTTTGATCTGTTTAAAATTGATGCAGGAATTGAAATTAAGAGTTGTTTGCAATGGCAACTAATGGAGATAACCAAACAACACCTAAGCAACCTCCCTTGCCATCTCCACTGCGGTTCTCCAAATTCTTTCAGGTCAGCTAAATTCTCTCGCCTCTTGTTTTTTATTTATCAGCAATTATCTTGCTTGTGGCCACATTGGTGTTCTGATTTGTTTTCTGGATCATCTGATTCAAAACTGTGTCAATTAAGTTATTTTGTTCTCGGAAACACTTACATGTAGACACTGATGATAATTTGAGAAAATTGAAGTGATTTATGTGATTTTTATATTGGTCGGTGTCAGGCACCAGACACATCTTCAATCTGAAGTTTCGATTTTTTGAATTTGTTGAATCTGATGATCATAATAAATACTGTGAATAACTTATTGTTGATTATGAGTTTGTTCTCCAGAACTTGCAAATTAGTGTGGTTAGCTTTTATACAGAACACGACCACTATTCACTGCAAACTTAAAAAAATTGAATCGTTAGAGCTTACTATGACCCCTTTGTTATATTCTAGAACGAATCTTATTTATAAGTCTTGGGGGATGATAACTGGAAAAAATATGCCTGATGTTTTTCTTTAAACTAATGAGTTTAACTGATAGTTTTTCTGGTTTAGCTATCCGAAAACCGATTCCCTGCAATTACTGATCTCGACCATCCGATCTAAGTCAATGGTCGAGATCGTTTAAAATTGAGTTGGTGAATGTGTGATATGAGACTCTGAGTCATCCAATCTCAAATCCATGATCGAGATTGGTAATTGCGTGGTAATACCAGATCCTTAGCTATCCTCTGAAATTGAATATCTTTGGTTTATAAAAAGGTTTAAGTGAGCATACAAGTATTTTATTTGATAGTATAACTGTTTGTTGAAATTTGTTACGTTATTATGAATGAGGCTATTCTCAGAATCACTTAGTCGGCATAGTCTTGATGCTTAACTTACATTTCTTTCATTCTTGACAACAGTCAAACATGAGAATCCTAGTTACTGGAGGAGCTGGATTCATTGGTTCTCACCTTGTTGATAGATTGATGGAAAATGAAAAGAATGAGGTCAGCTTGTTTTTCTTTTTGCTTGTATTGTTTTTTCCATTGATTCTACTCTTCTTGCCCAACATTATAACCCTAAATTTGATAAAATATAGTACATAATACTGTGTGATCTGATCAACTTCGTTAACATCTTTAATCAGGTCATTGTTGCTGATAACTACTTCACTGGATCGAAGGACAACCTCAAAAAATGGATTGGTCATCCAAGATTTGAACTTATCCGTCATGGTATAGTCCATCTTTTTCTATTCAACTATCTGTGCATGAAAATTTAGTGTTCGTGTATCACATTGACTGTTAAGTTACTTTTTTATTCCAATTGATAGTACATCTCTGAACACTTATATTATGTGTAGGTTTCAAAATAATCTCTCTAACTTAAAAGGCTACAAAAGCCGTTTCTATATCACTCGCAACTTTGATCAGTTGGCATTATGAAAGCCGAGAACATTGATAATGATGAATTGTGTACTTAGTATAATTATGTTCAGCATGCCTTCAAATCAGCTTATAACTCGGTATGAATTGACTTTGATAATGATGAACATTTGTCATTCTGATTCATTTGTAGATGTCACTGAGCCTTTGATGATTGAGGTGGATCAGATCTACCATCTCGCGTGCCCCGCATCTCCTATTTTCTACAAATATAATCCTGTGAAGGTATGACCGTTTCTTATTGTGTTTAGTCATACCGTTTACTTGGCAAGTAGATATAGTTGTATCAACAATTGAAGAGTTTACTTTTAGCATCTATTCATTGCACAGTCACTAAAATTGGCTGCTTCATATAAAAGTGCATAGAACCCACATGCATAATGCTACAATCTGCATCAACGATTATATCTGCTGCATCACTGCTTGAATAATCTCGTTTCATACAGCTCCTTTGAGAGATTATCTAATGTGTAATAATAATTTTGCAGACAATAAAGACAAATGTGATTGGCACTCTGAACATGCTTGGACTTGCAAAACGAGTTGGAGCAAGGTTAGGAATTTTTCTTTGGGAATAAGAGTTATAATTTCAGCTTCTGCCTTCAGCTAGTCATAGTTTTGCTTGTTTTTCTTGGTGTGGAATCATAGTTCTTATTTTATTATTGACAGAATTTTGCTTACATCAACTTCGGAGGTATATGGGGATCCTCTTGAGCATCCTCAAACTGAGAATTACTGGGGCAATGTTAACCCTATTGGTATGTGCTTTTATCTCATTCAGTCATTCTAACCTGTATATTTGGCTGCTTAAATGAAATTGTATATGTTGCTGTGATTTTGAAAGATATCTGAAATAAATAAACCTTGAAGACCTTTCTTATTTAATTTGTGTATAATAATATAAATGGCTTGTTTGATTATACTTTTTTCATGACAAGGTGTAGCTTAACTAAGAACTCAATTTTGTCCATAACAGGAGTTCGTAGCTGCTACGATGAGGGGAAACGTGTGGCTGAGACTTTGATGTTTGATTATCATAGGCAGCATGGCATAGGTAATTCCTGGTCTTCTGTTCATATTAATTTCCTCTCATTCTCTGTAAGGTATATACCCGGTAGAAGTTTTGTTTTGTGATTGAAGAAACTAATTTTTTTCCAACATAGAAATCCGCGTTGCGAGAATCTTCAACACATATGGTCCGCGCATGAATATCGATGATGGACGTGTTGTCAGCAACTTCATTGCTCAAGCACTGCGGTAATAAAGCTTACATTTCCTTCTCACTTCTTATTTCTAAATTAATGCCTACCAGTATAACAGCCTTCTTTTCTGATGCAACCATTTTTGTTGTGTTTTAGTGGTGAATCCTTGACGGTCCAATCTCCAGGAACACAAACTCGCAGTTTCTGTTATGTCTCTGACCTGGTAATATGACCCATTCAATCTTTGTTTTGTTTTTCCCCCATTGAATTACTAGTGGTATGCTGATTTTGTGTATTCTGATGCCTGTTAGGTTGATGGTCTTATCCGTCTCATGGGAGGATCGGACACCGGTCCAATCAATCTTGGAAACCCAGGTTAGATTTCTACAATAGATTTTCTTTGCCTTTTTGTATTGTTATAATATCTTCACTTCCTTTTCCCTTATTTGATTCTGGAGTCTCTTTTCTTTTTCAGGTGAATTCACAATGCTTGAACTTGCTGAGACAGTGAAGGAGGTTAGTTCTAATCTTTTATCCCTTACAACAGCAATCCACCTCTCATAGTTTGATTTACCCTCAAGTAAAATTACGAGTAATTAAGTTGTGTCATCTGAAACATCAAAGAGCAGCTATAGCGGCACTATATCATAGCAGAATTTAAACAATTCTCTATTGTTCCACAATATGCTATTTAATACAAAATGTTTAAAAGCTGCTATAGTGGCGTTATAGCACTGTAGCATAGCAAACAAACCACAATTTCCCGTGATCTGCGATTAATAACACATTGTGGAGACAATTCTGAAATCATATTTTGTGGTTGATTTGCAGCTTATTAATCCAGATGTGGAGATTAAGATAGTGGAGAACACTCCTGATGATCCAAGACAGAGAAAACCAGACATAACCAAAGCAACTGAATTGCTTGGCTGGGAACCAAAGGTCAAGCTGCGTGATGGTCTTCCTCTTATGGAAGGAGATTTCCGTTCGAGGCTTGGAATTGAGAAGAACATATAACTTGTTTTATCTCCTTTTATTACATGTCAATAGATAATAAGTGGGATGCATTGCTCTCAGTTTTCAGATTTTTTATACTTTACATAATTATGGTACTGAGGAAGTTGGATTGCCTGAAATTTTTAGCTTCCAAAAGTATCAGAGACCTGCTAGCTCTTGTTTGACAAAACAATACAGCATGTCTGTCCAATTTTTGCTGGTAGAATATTATTGAATTTACATTTATCTAAAATGTCCTTGCTTCATGCTTCTTTTTACAACTTGTTTTGTATGGTTTTTTTATTCAAGCACTTCATTTTATAAATTTTAAACCACTGTAAGAGCATTTCTAATGGAATTCCTATGCGTTGGAATGATATCAATGACGTTGTTCACTAAATCGGTAACAAGTTTTTCGGATTGGATTTTAGATTTGACGGGCAAAAGAAGTTGTGCACAATGAGTAAACTGGTTGGGGGATGAAGAAAGTCTGTTGGCGCAGCGGGTCAGGGTAGACTGCACAATCAATAAGGGTGGATGCACCGGCTGTGTTCCTAGAACTACAAACCCTCTTTGTATTTTTGGTCTTTGGATGAGGGGTTAAGAGTGGATATCACAAATGTAGGGAGTTAGGATCTCATTAGTATGAAGAGGATCTTGATTCGTATGGAGAAGGGTTGAACGATTTCTTGCACAAGTTGATTTTTCTCCCTTGCACAATTTATCTTAACACATAGGAAAAAAATTAAATTAAATAAGTAAAAAAGTAATTTAGTCACAACATTTAATTATACTTTCTAATTTTAAAAATTATTGTATGTGCCCTTGGGTGTTTTTCGTTTAATCCAATCATTTATTGTTGATTCGATCGTCAATATAATGACTTGTAATCGTTTTCCAAATTATAGTGCATTTTTTCTACAACATATAATAAATATTCTAAAAACATATTAATTCACTATCTCTCTGTTTGACCTGACCTTTTTAGATTTTAAAAGCTATTTGAAAACTAAAAGTGAAAATAGGACCTGATCTTTTTAGATTTTAAAAGCTATTTGAAAACTAAAAGTGAAAATAAGAGCTTTTAAAAGAAGAAAAAAAAACTAAAATTGTTTGGTAATTGTTATTTTTTTAACTTCAAACTAATTAAACTAAATTTACTGAAGATAATAACAAACTTAAAAAAAAATAATAACATATAATAATACTGATATAAAAAAATATATAATAACAACGAATAATAATGAAATAAAAATAAACTTAAAAAAATAATAAAAACTACCTTTTTTTTCTAAAAGTAGGTTTCAACTTTTCCTCTTAGATTGCTTCAAAAAAAAACTTTTTCACTTAGAAACTATTTTTATTCAATTTTGTACATTGAAAAAAATAATTTATAACTAAAAGCTTTATTAAAAATGTATTTTGCCAAACTTCTCATTCTAAAGAGAATAAAAAGTTAAAAAAAAGTTGGGTCAAACGGAAGGCTCTGTTTGGCACAAAAAGTTAGCTTATAGCTTATGTCTTATAACTTATAAGTTAAAAGTCATGTTTGGTAACAGTCTTTTGAAAAAGATCTTATAGCTTATTTTACTGACTTATAGCTTATTTTTCACAAGCTATTTCAAGTACCTTATCAGCTTATAGCTTATCATTTTTTCTTCCATTTTTACCCTTGTTATTTTAACTAAAACCCACTTTTACCCATTATATTTTATTTTAATTTAAATTAAAATAACTATTTCCTTAGAATTCAAACCTTCTTCCATAATAAAAAAAATTACAAATCATCTCTTCTAAAAACTTGACAATCATCTTTCATATATTTATACTCACAATATCGTTCGTCGTTTATGTTCTGCTATCAACCGTATGTCATATATGATTTTTTATTAATATAATTGTAATGAAGATTATATTTTTTAGCAAATTTAGTTAATATTATCTTAATTTTTATTATATGTTTAGTGAAAAATTTACATAATTGTGTCGAATATATTATGTTTATAAGTATTTTTACATAGTTGAATCAATTTCAAGTGTCACAAGTTGTCAAATGTACATGTACATTTTGCCGTAAAAAATATATTACATTAAAAAAAAAATTTAGCTTAAAAAAAATAATTTGATAATATTGTTCAATTTTTTAACATTAATACACCTAAATTATCATCTTAAATACTACATTAATAAATCTAAATTATTATCTTAAATACTACATTAATAAATTTAAATTATTATCTTAAATATAAATGTATATTATTAATTAGGAACGTCCTTTTATGTCATTTTACACTTATCAGCTAGTTGAACCGCTAATTTTACCAAACACTGCAACTAGCTTATAGCTATAAGCTATCAACCATCAACTATAAGTTAGCTTATCAGCCATAAGCTATTTTTGCCAAACAGAGCCTTAGTGTATGTTTGGTTTTATGGTGAGAGAAATTGATTTTGACAGAATTGATTCTTTAAAATTGATTTTTATGAAAATTGATTTATTTTTTTCACCACCAGTTTAATCTGGTTCGGGGACCAATTATGGCATCAAGTGGTTCCAGCTCTCTCCCGATCGCAATTATGGGGGATCGAACGGTGGTCCTCCCTACCAAGTTAAGCGTCAATCACCATTAACCCAACTAACGATTCGTGATGAAAATTGATTTGAAGATAAAGTTATTTATGTTTGAATATATCATGCAAAAGTGAGTTAAACAAAAAAATTTAGCGTAAAAGTCAATTCTAGAATCGAAAGTTACAATTTCTAACTTTAATTTGAATTAATTCTAAAGACATAATCAATTATACTTTTGAGAAAACAAACAAATCAGAATCAATTCTACATATCTAAAATCAATTTTAACACCTCTAAAATTGAAACCAAATATAATGAATAAATTTGTAAAAATAGTATCAATTATTAACAAATCTAATACCATAATTAATTATGGAAAATGTTATTTAGTAAGAAAATCTATGGAGAAGAATTGCAAGAATAAATCTCCACATTTGTTTACATCAACTATCCCCCCATGATTTCCACTAAAAGATGAGATTAAAATTATATAATCATATAAAATAATGTCATGTGTTATTCTTGCGTTTCTTCTCTAAAATAATTCTTACTAAATAGCAATGCTTATTAATTATTAATTTTTAATTTAGGTAGTTTTTTTGGAGGAAGTCTTACCTAGGCACATATATTTAGGCACACAATTTAGGCACACACACAAAAATCAAAAAAATTAAAAGAAAAATAAACTTGTCACATCAATTGATACCACTTTATTTCTTTTATCTTTAATTTTATTTACTTGATGAGTGTGTGCCTAACATGTCATATTTAGTATCGTGTCTAACTAAGTATTTCTTGTTTTTTTAATTTAAAAATAATAACTGTTCTGTGGTAAAAAAATCCACGCAATTGCCACGTCTGATTTGTATTATCCATTATCCAAAAACCAAAACACACCACCGCGCCACCGCATCCATTTCCTAACAACATCAACATAGTGTTTCATGTCGGAGCGTGCGTGTGACTCTATCTAACGGCCACGCTTTCATCTCAACATCAATTCAACCCTCTACCATCACTTTATTGTTTTCCACGTTTCTACTTTCTACGCTATTCTTAAGCCACTTACCATAAATAAAAGTAAATAACATTAAAAAATAACTACTACTTTTTATTAAAATCAAAATCAAAAGGAAGAAGAAGATAGCGGTTGCGTTCGGTGGTTAAGAACACAAAACTTGAGCAGAATATAGCATTTCATTTCGATTTAAATATTAATTTGGAAGATTCTAGAATATGATAAAGTCGTTTCTGGATCGGGATTAGGACTCTAGGGTTTTTTCTGATTCAGATTCCGATCGGAAATGTCCGGACCTAATTCGCCGCCGAGAACCTCCAGTTATCTCGATGCTCTCTCTCAAGCGATCCATAAGAAGCTTCAGCGTGTCAGTTTTTTTTTTCTCTGTTTCGATTCCGAGAAAATTGCATTTGTTTGATTTTACTTGATTCAATTTTTGTTTTCTCTTTATAGGCGCTGGCTAATTCTTCACAGAGGCGTAATTTGTTGCAGGAGCTTTTTGCTGATATAGCTTTAGAGGTTGATGATCGTGCCAAAGGTAATTTGATTCTTCTTATTGTTTAATGATTCAATAGTAGTACAAAAGAAAAAAGTATTACAATGATTCAGATGGAAACTTGTGCTTCAAGAAGCATGGTATTGTAGTCATTGTGCATGGTTTATCTTTTGTTTGCATGCTCATGGTTTTTAGTTCATTGTTTGGAAGATGATAATTCTCTTGCTTAAATTGAGATTTCATGTAAGGATAACTATACTTTGTGAAGAACATAAGATTATACGTATTGTCTTGCTAAATGTGATTAGCTGGTTTGTGATGTTTGTATAGGTGATACTGACACATAGCTTTTTGCTATGTCACTTGTTTTTACTTGGAAAGATTATATTTTTGTTGGTAATGTATCTTGCAAGCTTAATAATAAGACTTATTGGTCTTCTGATTCACGATTTGAATCTCAATTTGATAACCATGCAAACAATTGAGCAGAATATAGAAAACGGTTTGATAACCATGCAAACAACTGAGCAGAATATAGAAAATGGTTCGGATAATAGGTCTTTGATTCACGATTTCAATCTCGATTTGATAACCATGCAATCGACTGAGTAGAATACAGAAGAATGGAATTCACAACTAACAAATGTATATTTGAATCTAAATAAGAGGTCAATAACCTTTTTTGCTCGATATGTGTGAGGGGGGTTATGTGTCTATTCTTTTTTTATGTGCAAACAAGAATTACAAGTGCATATTTTCTTTATTCATAATGACAGATGTAATTTTCAACAAGGAAGAAGATGTTATTTCTCCTACAATTGATGTCATTGATGGTCCGTTGTGTTTCTATGATGTGCTTGCTGATTACTTTGTACGAGTGCCTGAAAGTGGAAAACCCATCCTTGATATGATTGTCCAACTCTGGAGCCAGTCATTTGCTTCGCATATTTTTAGCCTCCTGTTTCACAAATGGGTATGTAAGTTAGTCTCTGCGCTGCCATGTTGTCTTTTGCTTTCTTGAGGGCAGTTTTACCTAGTGTGATAGTATGGTCATTCATTGCTGGTTTTGAATTTGAGCATTAACATTTCAAAAAAGTAAAATGAGTCACTCTTAATGACATGGTTACATTCTGACAAATATGAACATCTTCAATTTGACTGTATAATATTCGGAAACATGCACATTGTCTCTGAACCTGGTTATGGTCATATGGAGCATCTCACAAGTCGCAACTCCCTTTTTTCTCTTAGCTGGTTATAGAGTGGTTGGCAATTCCTCTTTTCAGTTGACTCACAATATGTATAACCATTTGATATACATTCCGCGTCTGAGTAATGACTAAGTATTTAGAATCTTCATCAACGGTTTCCAAAGCTCTTTTATTTAGTCCTAATTGTGGTATATAGTTAATAAGTAAAACATATTTCCAGTAGCTTCCTATTGTGTTGTAAATAACTTCTTAATACCTTTATGCAGATGTTTGAAGTTCATCTTGATAATCCAGAAGTGCTCCTTCGGTATTCATCTGCCCTGGTTCAAGGTGCCACAAATGTTTTCTGGTATGAATACAGGCTGTTATTTTATAAAATAAAAATATTACCTAATAGGATTGGCTAGCGTTTATAAGTTACAACTTACAATTCTATTCACTTTCTAAAACCATCCTCTGAAAAGATATATGAACTCCATTTCATGATCCATTCCACTTCTAAATGGGAACAAGAATATTTGTCGGTTCTCTTTATAATCTTTCTTTTAAACAATTATTTGTTTGCTTTGCATGATTTTATCAATAGTCTTTCAATCCCAATTCTATAGCAAACCATTTGACCTTATCTTATCCATTAAAAATATAGAAAGTAATGGCATTTTTGGCAAATGTTAATAAGAGTGTCTTAATGGGCTAGAACTGCTACTATGATAGAGTGAACATTGTACCATATCCGGAAAATCAATCGGGAATTGAAATAATTATTTTTGGTGTCATGTACAGGATTGACATTCAAACAAATACAAGGCGTTTCCAGTCTATATTCCGTGTAAGAGTTCTAGTGGGATCCTATATTTAATTGAACAGATATGTAGCATCTGAGTAATGTTAATAACATCATTGATTCCTTTTCCCAACTGTTTTGCATATTCCTTGTGTTTCCCTC
Source organism: Trifolium fragiferum (assembly GCA_954870985.1). Taxonomy (NCBI): domain Eukaryota; kingdom Viridiplantae; phylum Streptophyta; class Magnoliopsida; order Fabales; family Fabaceae; genus Trifolium; species Trifolium fragiferum. The sequence continues at coordinate 22,993,217 of OX940790.1, read as the reverse complement.
AAATTCAGTACCTCTTGGATGATGTTGCATTGCACCACAGTCGATTGAATAAAATTCCTCTCCAGGTATACCCTATCAGTTTGGGTTTTTGGCATTTTATTAATGTGGACAACAATTTTTTATAGGACCTTTAGCTAGTCTAATTTTTTCGTTAGCAATGCCATTCTGAAATTCTCTACTTTTCATTGAACTATCAGGCTCAGCGAGATATGTATCTTTTGCTCTCGAGGTTCATTCTATTTTACAATTCAGGTAGCCATTCAGAGAAGTATTAGCCTATAATAATGATGCAATAGTCTTTATAAATCTAATACTATCCTCTTTGCAGCTGGCAAAATCGATAGCTTCTTGAAACAATGCCCTGTTTTCCAAACTGCTTTCTTAGTTGGTGGTCCAGCAGATATATTTGTCAATGAACTCACTGATCAGGTACATCTGAATCACCTTTTTAACATTTCTGAGTTGCATTCCTGCGTTACATATGAAGAAATTATGTTACTTTAATCATTGATGTTGATTTTTTTTACCAGCTTCAAAAGCTAAAGGTGGAACCTGTGCTGCTGCATTATCTTTCAGAAATTAAGGTCCTTCAGGGTACTACATCAACCATTCAGGTGCAATAGTTGGACATGGAATATTCTTCTCTCAACCTGACTCAGCTAAGCCGTTTTTTTGTTTATGCTAATGGCCACAGGTATGGAATTGAGAATGACTACAAGTACAAGATTGAAAACTTGTTTGTATAGTTTTACGTCTCCTGGTGGTCCAATGTACCCGACTAGAGCTGTTCGTCATGCTGCCTGGGAAGCACTAGATTTTCTTTTCCCGGTTAGTATTTTTTGTTGTTGTTTAATAATTAGTATTCAAACCAAAATATAATAAATTGCTAGAGCTTTGTTCTCTCCAGCCATAAATAACATTTCTTGTCAGAATAAAAAAATTCAGATCCCATTGGTGTTAAATATTTAACTTCAATTGAAAGCTTTTAAGTTCTTTTTTTGGACGGTATTATATGACTATTAAATAGTTAAAACTTCCAATAGATGAAGCGAAACATTGATGGTTTTCTAAATGACTTCATAGAATCTGCGCACAAATGATGTTTTTTCCCTTTCAGCTTTTATATGCCACAATGTTCATATTTAAGTCAGCAATATAGCACCAGTGACTTGACTCATAAGCAATTAAGCATGAGCTTCATGCATACACCAAGTACTTGTCTGCTAAATAATATTGATGATGTTTGTTATTATGCTATGTTACAGGTTGGGCAATACCCTCGGCATCTCATAAGTTTGTTCTTCAGGTTGCTTTATCCATGGTATTGGCCATCCTCTTGTTGGAACTTTGTGATTTCCTGCATTCGAGCAATCTTTTACTCCATACTGGGGTTGATATTTTCTACATGGGAAAAGATTACGAAACCAAAAACACAATAAATGTCCATGTCTCGAGGGTACTATGTACATGCACAGAACCCAAGTCATCTCTTGCCGACCAGCATGATTACCTTGCTACTTGACCCTCTGATATTTCTCTTTTTCACCCGATGTGATTTGTGTACAAAACGAGCTTGTTAATGCGATGTATATTTTGTTCACTATGGCTTAGAATAGGTTTACGAGTAATATAATGTGAGGAAATAAGAGACTACTGAAAAGTCAACTAAACGAGGAATTGCTATTCATTTCGTTAAAGCAGCGACAACACTTTTAGCTTTAGCAAACTATTCTACATTGCTTTATAAGAGTTACATTTTGTGTAAGATTTTAAAATTGTACGTTTATGCCTTTGTCGTAGCTATGTGGGATGCTGGTCTCAACAGTTGCGAGTGACTTTAACCTTACGATTTTTTTTAGTAAGTTTTTCCCCGTTTTTCTTCAACTTATTATAATTTTGTTTAAATTTTAAAAAGGGTTAATTCATGATTCATATGAAGGTGTATTAAGTTAATTGGAGTGGCCTATTAATTTATAGTACAATGTAGCTCCTCTTAAGCTCGTGATTAGATTCAATCTAAAAAAGAGTTCATGATTAGATCATTTACGTCATTTCAGTTTGTTCCAAGAGAATCACGAATCTGGCGTGTGTGAATCCCTCAAAAGTGATGGAGGATTTTAAGATCAAGACTAAGCTATGCATTTGCGTCAATTATAAATTAGCATGCATCATCTTCAAGCTTTTAGCCATCATCCAAAAAAATGGCACATTTCTTTTATGTCTTCTATTTTATTTTCAATACTGTAGACCTCAATCATCTGCATGTTGCATGAGAGGAACCTGAGATGTGTGTGGTAGCCTTGTAAAACAATTCTAAGAGAAGATTGAGGAATGAGGAGGGTACATATTCTAAATCATTGGGCATGGGGACATCTTTCCCGTCATGTAACTCTCAACACATTAGTACTATCTTTTGCATCTCCAATTTCTCCTTCCCATTAAATAGGTAAAGTTCCATTTTGTTTCAACGTCAAGGTTAACAAAATCCTCATATTCAACATTGTGTGGATCAATAGGTGCCTTGATTCTTGAATATTTCAAACTGCCTAGTAGGGGAAGATTTAATGTGTGGGTTGTCATAAACATTTTTTTTTATAAGTAAGAATTTTATTAATGCAAGTCCTGCCCAGCATCATAGTGAGAAAACTCTACCCACCTTCTATGAAGAGTTGCAAAGAATTCACACAATCACGTGCTTGAAAGCCAGACAAAAAAGCAAAGTTATTACACACAAGCTGCTAGAACTCCATCAATACAAGCTGCCATCACTAAATACAAACAATTTGACAGCCAAATAACACCTACAGTACAACACCAAAAGGATCAACAACCAGTAAGAAAGGCACTATAGCTAAACTACTCAAGCTATCAATGTGACACTAGAAAAACATAAGACAATTGCTGCACACCACCAAGCAGTTGAACAAAACGCACAACAGCCAGCTAGCACCAGTGCTTTCACTCAAAGCCATCACACCAGTTCCAAAGCTAAACATGCAAAATTCGTCCTCCAAGATTTAAACTAAAACCATAACAGCTCTCTCCATGTTTTCATACACTGATGGGCTCTCACTTTGATAACACTGCACTAAAGCACTCCAACACCAATATGACCACCACTTGAGCACATTAAACAATTACAATTACTCTTCTGAGCACTATTGTCAAAAGCTACAGAATAATCCAACCTTGCCTCAAGCAAAACTAAAGCCTCATAAAGCCCCAATAATTGTAAACTAATGACTGTCATAAACATATAACTGTAATTTTGAAAAGTCCAAAAGTGAGGCAAACTCCACCACAATGTTGAAAAAGGGGTTTTTTCAATGTCCCACAGTGATAAAGACGATAGGTTGAAAAATTCACATTGATTCCTCACAAACAGGTTCTTCTTGTTTTTTAAATTGGCTGAGCTTTTAAAGTTGGGTATGGTTACCGGTGAATTGGCTGAGCTTTGTTGCAGCTGCAAAACTCCTGTGAATTGTTTGACATTACCCTTTATGCGCATAACCCACTCGAATGCGTCTACCATCCACTATCTGAGAGACGATTCAGAACAGAACAAGGTTAATAATCAAACCAAAATTTCTAGCAAAAGTACCTCAAAAGGATTGAACATGAGACTTGAATAAAATCACATTGCCACCATGATTATTTGTGTATGATTGGTGACACTTCGGTATATCAGAATCACGGTGACCTATCGTGATTTTTCAAAAAACTATACACTTTATAGCATTTACAAAACCACGATGGGTCACTGACATACTCACCGTGATACTAAAGATAAACAAGAGTAATTTTTTGCAAATTCGCTATGGTTCACCGTGATTTTACCAAACTTGCCACGATAACAAACAAGTACAGCAAGAGAGAATTCATGTCAAAGTTTCCGATTACCCGGCCGTGCAATTCTTTACGAGCTGAGGCAGCTGCAATTTCAGAATTGAACCTCACAAATCCATACCCTTTTGATTCCCCAGTCTTATGGTCACATATTACTTTAACTACACAAAAACATCAAATTAGTTGCAACATAACCAATTTGGAGATCTATAACATTTGAAAAAATATTGTTAAATTTTACCTTCAATGATTTCTCCATGTTGTTTAAAGGTGTCTCTCAAGACTGTTTCATTCGTATTATAGGAAAGCCCTTTGTTCCAAACAAAATTTGAAAAATAGAAATCAATGTCAAGAATTAAAAAACAAACGAGAAATGAAATTGGTTGTTGGAGAAGGAGAAAACCTGCGAGGAATAATTTGGTTGTTGAATGATGGCGCATGCATAGCAACGATTGAGGAATAATTTGGAAAAGAAGAGTTTTACTATTCACTATGGTAGCTATGTGCATAGCTACGAATTCTCCCTCGCTATCTGGCTAGACTGTTTGTTACTTGACGCTTTATTTGATGAATAAAACTTCGTTTTTGCTTCGTGCATTACATCCCCAGCAAAAAAATGGTTCGCTTAATTAATGAAGCTATGCAGAGTGGCGGCGTGCAAAGAAGGGAGAATGATTGAGGATGGAGGACGGCGTGGTACAAGGAATGATGCGTAAAGAAAGAAGACGCTGTTGTTAATTCCTCCGTCCCAATTTATTTAAGCCATTTAGAATGTTTGTATTATTATGTATTTTGTTTTGACCATATTTTTTTCTCAATAAATAAAAATAAATATTAGCATATAAGATGTCATTGGATTCATCTCGATGAGTATTTTTAAAATATTAAATTTTTATAGATCAATTATAGATTCAATTAGTGACTAGATATTGGTAAACATTTTGTTGTTTTATACTCGTATTAATTTTGATGTTGTGAATTTCACAAATTTATCATTTTTACTTTTAGTGGTGTTGAATTTGTGTTTTTAATTTACTCTATTAATTTGAATGAATTAATATCATTTAATTTATTTTGATTTGTAGACGAAATAGAAATAACACCATAAACTATGACTTTTACAGGCAGCTGTTTGCATTAAACAACAGATTGTGTAATTGGCATCAAACAAGCATCACATTTCCAACATTGGAAGGGGAGGTTATTAGAAAACTAAATGCTCCTGTTAGTGATGAGGAAATTAAGAATGCTGTGTATCAAATGAGTCCTTGGAAAGCGCCGGGTCCCGATGGTTTTCCCGCCGGTTTTTATCAAAAATCATGGGGAGTTGTGGGGAGCAAGGTGTGTGAGTATGTGCGATTGGTGTGGGAGAAGCCAAGTGAGATTGCTATGGTAAATCAAACAGACATTTGTTTGATACCTAAAGTACATCAACCTGAGTTCGTTTCTCAATTTCGGCCCATATCATTGTGTAATACAATTTACAAAGTTGTTAGTAAGGTGATTGTTGAGAGACTGAAGGAGTGTATTCCAAAATTGGTATCCCCGTTTCAAACTGGATTCGTGCCCGGTCGAAATATTCATGAAAATATTATTGTTGCGAATGAAATGGTCCATAGTATGAATAGGATGTCAGGCAAGAAAGGGTACTTTGCGATAAAGGTTGACCTATCAAAAGCTTATGATAAGCTTAGTTGGGAGTTTATCTGGAGAATTTTGTCTGAGATAAAATTACCTGACTGTCTGGTGAATATTATTATGCATGCAGTTACTAGTGTTGAAACTAATGGGAAGTGGAATGGTGCGAGGGCTGACTACTTTCGTCCTCAGCGTGGAATCCGCCAAGGTGATCCTATTTCACCGTATTTGTTTGTTTTGTGCATGGATAAGCTCTCACACCTTATTTTACAAGCCGTTGATGGTGGAAAGTGGGATACTTTTCGAGCAGGAAGAAATGGCCCTTTTGTTTCACACTTAATGTTTGCAGATGACCTCTTGCTTTTTGGTGAGGCTACTGAAAGGCAAATGAATTGTGTTGTGGAAACTCTTAACTGCTTTTGTAGTATGTCTGGTCAAGAGGTGATCCATGAAAAAACTAGTATATTTTTCTCAAAGAATGTCAATAGGGATATGAGAGAAAAACTAGTTAATTTATCTGGTTTTCGTGAAACTACGCATCTTGGAAAGTACCTTGGTGTGCCGCTGAGTGGAAGAGCACCAAAACGGGCAGATTTCCAATATATTATTGATCAAATAAGCTCCAAATTGGTGGCTTGGAAGGCAAAGCAACTTTCTTTTGCGGGAAGAGTTGCTTTGGCTCAAAGTGTCATGGAAGCCATTCCGATTTACCCGATGATGACAAATAGAATTCCTAAGGCTTGTCTTGATGAAATTCAACGTCTTCAAAGAAATTTTATTTGGGGAGATTCAAAAGATAAGAGGAAATATCATGCTGTGAATTGGGAAACGGTTACTAGTCCAAAGTGGATGGGAGGTCTTGGTTTGAGAAAACTTGAAGTTATGAACAAAGCATGCTTACTCAAACTTGGCTGGAAATTACATATAGGTGCTAAAGATTACTGGTGTGATGTGTTGAGAGGAAAATATGCATGTACTGACCTTCAAACAGCTGGTACTTATCGTATTTCTGACTCTAGCTTGTGGAAAGAAATAGTTAAATTAGCGCCTTGTCTGTTTGAGTATGGGAGTTGGACTGTTGGAAATGGCAGTGATATTTTTGCGTGGAATTCGGTTTGGTTAGAGCCTGGTCTACGCTTAATTGATCAGGATTTGAACATTCCCGAATCCTTGATGAATGTGAAATTAAATGATTTAGTTGATTCCAATGGTAATTGGAAGTGGCATTTGCTTCAGAACTGGATGCCACAAGAGTTCTTGAATAAATTTGCATCGAGCTTACCTCCTCAAGAAGTATATGGGAGAGATGAATTTATAGTTGCAGGAGCAGATACAAATAGTTTTTCTGTTGCAGCAATGTACAATTTATTGTGCAATTTTGGATCAACTAATATTGATGATTATTGGAACAAAATATGGAAGTTAAATGTGCCTGAGAGAGTAAGATGTTTTACTTGGATTTTATATCATGACAGGCTTCTTACTAATTTTAACAAAAGTAGGATGGGGTTTGGACATGCTATGTGTTCTTATTGTAGAGATAGTGTGGAAACTAGTTTACATGTTTTTAGGGACTGCCCTATTGCAATGCAAATTTGGTTAAGTGTTGTGCCAATTGATATTAGAAACAATTTTTTTGAAAGTGATTTACAGTATTGGATTCACTATAATCTCAACTATGAGTGGTGTGGAGCTAATGGTGTTCATTGGAGAGATTATTGGGCAATGGCATGTCATAGATTGTGGACTTGGCACAATCAAGAAATTCATGAAGAGTCTTTTCAAAGACCACAACATCCAGGACAACATATTATGCAGCTCACGCATGATTATGCTGCAGCTAATCAAGCTAGTATGGCTGTGATTAATAGGTCACATGTGATGAAGCAAATTGCTTGGATACCGCCTAAAGAAGGTTTAGTTAAATTGAACACTGATGGTGCATGCAAGGAAGGTAGGACAGCTGGTTGTGGTGGAGTTATTAGAGGTAGTAATGGTCAATGGATTGGAGGTTTTGCAAAATCATTAGGGACTTGTAGTGCGTATGTATCTGAATTATGGGGAGTTTTTGAAGGCTTAAATTATGCACACAGGTTGGGTTTTAACAAAGTTGAGTTGTCAGTTGATTCTAGTGTGGTTGCTCGGGTTGTTAAGACAGGTATGTCTAGAAGTAAATCAGGCCAAACTTTAGTTAAAAATATTCGTAGACTACTGGAGTTACCTTGGGAAGTTACTGTGGAACATTCTTATAGGGAGGCCAATAAGTGTGCTGACGCTCTAGCCAATATAGGATGCTCGTTAAATTATAATATTGTAATTTTTAATGTTCCTCCTATTCAGCTTAGACATCTGCTAGATGCTGATAGTATGGGGATTACTACCCCGCGTTTGATTCTAATGTAATTCTCTCTTTCCGGGCTATGGCCCTCTTTTCAATCAAAAAAAAAAAAGAAATAACACCATAAACTCACAAATGCGAGATTCCTAATGAATGTGTATGGCCTTCCAATATTGATATTAGTCGGTTTTTATAGCTCAAACATTATTATTTGAGTCAACAAAAAATTCCATTCAAGTTTTTTTTCTGGACGCACACTATTTCAATGAGAAATGTTTTTTTTTTTTTTTTATGGTAAAAGCTTATAGCATTTCATTAATGATCAAGTTCTGGATACATGAAGGAATATCAATAAAAATTTGGAAGCTAGCTAAGCATGGGGCTACCTTTGCTAAACTATGAGCGACCTCATTTCTTGCCTCCTAATAAACTCAACATGAGAGT